>JAKSZT010053767.1:6374478-6421595 GCA_026826555.1 Tolypeutes matacus | reverse complement strand
TTGCAGGGCCTGATGGTGCACCCGCACGCAGAGCCTGGTGGCCTGCGCGCCTTCTATATTTTTCTTTATTTTTGCTGGGAGGTCCCGGGAATCGAACCCAGGTCCCTCCATATGGGAGATGGACGCCCACCCATTTGAGCCACATCCGCACCCCCCCCAGATATATGTTTTAATGTTATTAATGGTAGCAAAAATTAGAAATGGTCTTTATTTACAATAACAGAAATGGTTGAGAAATTGTTTAATGACATGGTATAGTCATTAAAAGGGAAAAGTGTTTACCACAATATTAATTGGAAAAAAATACAAAATGTTATCACATCTATAATATTTACTATTTTGTATACATGGATAAGAAACACAGAAAATTAAAATTATTTGAGTAGGCAGTTGAGAGTATGAGCTAATCCTGCATCCCTTTTTTAAATCTCAGTTTTGTTTTTTAACATTGTAACTTTAAGGGAAATTGACTGGCATCCATTTACCTCCAGGTGAAGTACATTATGTTTTTTATGTTTTCTTATATCCTAAAACCTGTGCTCTCAACTCTGCCTTCTCTCTCTTTCCTTCCATTATCTGATTTAGTAACTTTCAATCCTATGAGACCCAATGTCCCCTTGAATATTCTAAAATGACATTTGCAAATATCCCCCCTACTCAAGCAATTTTTAAAAATCCACATAAAGACCAAGAGTATTATAAAAAGAAATAGAAGGAAAATAAACCATAATAAAAGATATGTATATCAATATATAAATATTTGGGCATGATTACACTAGGATTACAATTATTACACTATTGACGGTGTCAAAAACTTATCCATGTACGTGAATTCAAGAGCTACCAGTACAGATGGACTGAATTAGTCTTCTGTGGTTAGATTTTCAAAATGGCGAACTCTTGGAACAGTTCTAACAAAAAAGGACAGTTTAAATGATGGTTGCATTCTTGAAAAATTCAGTGTATTTTAAACCATATAAAAATACTTACATGTAAAAAGACTTAGGCTCTAGGCTAATGACTGTCAACCATGACTGAACATTAGAACCAGCTGGATATGCAGGCTTTACCCTAGACCAGTAAAATCAGAACCTCTGGAAGAGAGATCCAGGCATGGAAGGTTTTGCCTTCACCTGGAACTCGTTAGAAACAGGGTCTCAAGCCCCAACCCCAACCTGAGGAATCAGAGTCTGCATTATATCAAGAGTTCCAGCTGATTCATAAGTTTTTTTAAAGTTTGAAAAACACTTGTCTAAGCTCAAATAATTACCAAAAAAATTTTCCATCAACCTGAATATCCAATAGAACACCCAATAGCTGTGTGAGATTTGGAAAATTCTTCATGGTGTAGGAGTTTCTCATACATTGAAGGATACCTAGTATCCATTCCTGTCTCCTTGAGTCTTCAACTAGCAGAGTTGGTCTCATGATTCATCATTCTCTGAGAACAATGTAAATGCCTAGAATCACAAAAACAGTAGAAAACATATCCTTCCAGGAGAGGCAGTCTGATCAGTGTTATACTAGCCTAGGGATTAAAACACATAAAAACGGGGCTTTAGGCTGTAACTTGGAGAATGTTGATGGGGAAAAAACATTTAGGTGGATTGTATATGCAAATATAAGGCAATGAAACTGCTTTAAAAAGTTTTAAAGACCTACACACATGAAAAAAATCGTAATTTTCTTGTCTCCTATGTTTACTGAGAGGATACCCAAAAGCATAGAATCAAATTAAAGGCTAGAAAACCAATTTTAATGTGTCAATGATAATTTATATGTTAAAGTTATAGGTTCTTCTGGACTTGAGGACATTTAAAATAGCTTGGCATTTATGAAAAAAATTGGTTTAGTCTGAATTGTTCTCTCAGCACTATAGGAATCAGATTCTAATTCCTGAACCTTAGAACTCCCTTACTCTAAAGAAAACTTAAACTATATTAATTAACTCAAGATCATATAAGAAAGCTTGGGCTGAAATAAAACCTGGATATTACAAATTTCTCATTTCCTGTTTCCTATTTTGAGTCCCTAAAATATATTACTGCTTGATGACTGGCTTATTTTTATTTAAAGTTAATTATCTCAAAGGAAGCTACTCCAAAGTGCTCCTACCAGATTCCTAACTCACATGACTAACCATACATCTTGTCAATACTGAGATAGCACCTGGCACAGAGCAGGCACTCAGTATCTCTTTGTCAAGTGAATAAATGAATGACTAGCAGGTTAAAAGTCAAAAGAAGTAGAGGAAATTATATTGCAGTACATGTATGTGGATATATATTCAAGTGTATATATTGAGACACTTCTCTCAAAAAATCTACCCATAGGCAGTTTCCAAAAACCCGTTAATAGCAAATTCTTCCCCAAAGCTAATAGTTGTGCAAAGTGCCTTTCCCTTGTGGAGATCATCTCAAAAATATAGTGTCGATCCAAGGTAAAACCCACCTGATCATTTGGAAACTTCTGAGGCATCCCCAGGGGAACAGAGATGTACCCTAGAAGGAGCTGAGGCCCCTCAGATGAGGAAACAAACCTCAGCACTTGGGAAGCAAACGTACCCATGCAAGAAGCTGTGGCCCCACACAACCTCCCAGCTGCCCAGGGAGCAAAGCCAACGTGTGGATCTCAACCTCAAATGCCACGATGAGAGAATCTAGCATGTGGCATCTGGGTCCCATTGCCAGGGACACACCCTATTTTCGATCCCAGCTGTCCATGCTGCTCTTGGATAGGGACAAGGAGAAGGCCGAAGAGAGCAATGTCAGAGGGCTTTGGCTAATGTCATAGAAGTGAATTTGGTGACTGGACTCATTTGTTACTTGAGCATATTGGTCTTTACCAGAATTAAACCACCTCAGTTTGTAACTTTATTTGATGGTTCCTTGTTCCTGTTTTTCCCAGCATGCCACACTGCCTGGGGCAATCACAATTACTGACCCTGGACTTAACAGTCACCTGGAAGTTACTAATACAATCAAGAACTGAATGAAGAGTTAGAGAACACAGAGCTTGCCAAAACCCAATAATGGGCCTTTTTACTTAGTTTGCTGTAAACATGCTATTTATTCTGAAATGAACAAAGGAAAAGTTTCAGCACCTAGTAGTATATTCCACATACTTTTTTATGTTTCTCAACACCCAGTTAATAGCATTCCTGAGAAAGGTGACCTTTCTGGGGCTCTTTCCCCAATCACTTTACTCCCTGGTGCCAAGAATATCCAGTTAATTGTTCAAGGGAATGTGTGTTACCTGAAATCCCCTTGAATTGTATGCACTTGTATGCTGATTATGGTGAGTAAAATTCTATTGGACATTTAGTTCAGCAACTCTTGGCCAAATTTTGCTCTTCTAGTCTAATTTGTACAAGAGTGAGGAGCCCTAGATGCCAATAGAGCCTCTGGTCTTGGATAAATCACTTGACTTACCTTCCTGGATGCTGGTGTCTTTACCTTTAAATTAAGAGGCTTGGACTAGATGAACTTCTTTGGTGTCTTTTATCTCTAAGACATTATGTGCTGTAATTGGCAGCATGAGGCGCTATTAATTTAGTTGGTTGTTAGTTGTCAGTCTATTGAAAGGAAAAAATCACAGCATTGTACAGTTAAAAGGAACCATGGAGAGCCAATTCCAACACTCTCTGTTATGACAAAAAAGGAAATGAGGCCGGTAGAAGAAAAGGGTCACAGCTACTTAGTGGCAGAAGAGGACTGAATCTCTTGACCTGTTATAAGGTATTTTTTCTACTACAACATGCTGCCAAGAGCAGGTGCCAAATCTCCTACAGAAAATGGAAGTCTGATATCATCTAAGAAATAGAGTAGTCAAATGTTACCTTCTCTTTTTTAATTGCTCTTTGTTAAAATCTCTTCTAGCACTTACGGCATCATATTACAATCAGTTGGGTATAGGTTTAAACAATACTGTATGTGTGTGTGTGTGTGTGTGCACGCAAACACACAAGTTAGATTGTGAACTCTTTGAGGGCTTTGTGCACTCCAAAATGTTTTACCCACAGTAGACAGTCCATAAATATCCACTGAATGTCACTGAATGAAATCCTTCCAGGAGAATGTATTAGAGGCTGGGGGTAAACCAACAATTTGCTCCTCCTCTTCATTATGTTCTACTCCCCTTACAGATTTTATTTTAATGGCATATAAACATATACCACTGATAACTATATGGAGACCAAAGTGTCAGCCTTATTAAGGGAGACATAGTAAATCTCAGCATACAAGACTCCCTGGCAGAGGTATAGTTTGGACTCAGGCCAAATGAGTCTTCATATTTCCTCCCTTTTAGTCTTGGGACTCATATGGCAGAAGAATTGGGTGTACAAAGTGGTAGAGTATGCATCGGCTGCCATCCAGTCACCCACAGAACATAAAAATGGCAGACCTGCCAGCCTGCCCTCTGTTCAGCCAGCTGTGTACACAATGCAAGACCAGACACCATAAAAGACACTTGCCCTGGCATCCAAGAGGTGGGCAGTGCAGCAGAGGGAGGGGCGGGTCTCCTGGTTTGGGAGGCTGCTGCCTCAGACAGAACGCAGTTGATGCCTGACTCTCAGTAGTCACATTAACATCTTTTCTTCCTTTGCATAGGTTTGACGTCAGAGAGAGAAAAAATAGAAGGAAAAAAAAATTCAAAAAAGCTCACCATAATACTTTCTTCCATGAAAATGTCAGGATAGAAAAATAGGCTTTCCCTCTTCTAGAGTGAAACAGTTATTTAACATGTAAAAATTTTTTAAATTTTAAATCAAATAAAATATATAGAATAAAATCCTTTTTTAACAGAATACCACTTATATGGTTGTATTGGTCCTAAAAAATGGAAATTTTGAAGACTATTTGGATGATGTATATGTACCCATTATGAATTTCTAATTGGTATGTTTATCAAAATGCATGATTATGACAGAAAATTTGTACAATATTTTTAAAAAAGTAAAACAGTAAATTGTCAATTGCCCCAACCACATGGAGTCAACAACTAACAGCAGTTAAATGCATTTCCTTCTGCACATTTTTTTACAGAGTTGTGGTCATATGATATAAATAGTAATTTTTAAAAATATTAACATGTTTTCTAATCATAAAAGTAATATATATTTACTGTAAAATATTCTTGACAAACATGGAAAATAAAAATCTCTCTAAAATCCACATTACTGGTATACTGATGTGTTGCTCTGTAAAAATGAAAAATGACCACAACTGTGCTAAAGTTTTGCTTTACAAAGTTTTACAAAAGTTCTTCATTTTAATCTGCAGAGGAATCAGTAGAAAGTTTTACTTCTAAGGTAAACTAACAAATTCACTCTCTCCTGGGAAATAATTCTGAAAACTTTTATTAGACTCATCAATTCTTCAATCTCTTAAATCCATCGAGTAGATTCATTGTGCACCTCGGAGGAAGTGGAGATTATATTCAACCCGATGGTAAGTCCTACTGGTTTCTTTAGGAACATTTGATTACAGCCCAGGGTTGGGAGGGCTTTAGGAGTAAAATTTGTGGAGACAACATTCCTTGAATCACTTAGCACATCCTTGAATCACGGCTAAGCTTTTAGCAAATAATAGCAGTTAGGTACCATTAGGAAGCTCTAAAGCAGTGGTTATTAACCTTGACTGTGCATTATATAATCACCTGAGGGACTTGTAAAATCTAGATACCTAGACCCAGGCCAATTAAATGGGCATCCGTGGAGTAGGACCCAGGCATCAGCATTTTTAAAAGAAGGTGACTCCAATGTACGTTCAAAACTGAGAATCCTGGGGAAGCGGCTGTGGCTCAATCAGTAGGGCTCCCGTTTACCATATGGGAGGCCCCGGGTTCGGTTCCTGGGGCCTCCTGATGAGGGCAGGCCCGCCCGCGCGGCGTGGTTGGCTGACCCGGCAAGCACAAGCAGCAAGGGGGGAATAAATGAATAAATAAATAAAATCTTTAAAAAAAAAACAAAACAAAACTGAGAATCCTGCTCTAAGGGAAAAAAAACTTGTACTCCCCCTACCCCAAAAAATTCTTAGAAAGTATAAAATGTCTTTCACCTAGTAGCCAAACATCTATCATTCTTTTTTCCCACTGTGAAGACTAGCCTTGCTAAACTGTATACCATTCTTGTGATTTTAGTGTTCCACAGCTATGAAGAGTAACTCTTGTCATCAATTGACCTCAGAGATAATTGAGATAAAGAGAGACAAGGTATAATTTTTCCCAATTTTATTATTTTTCTTAATTTTATCATAAATTTATTATATTTCCAACATATATTGTCTGATCCTTCCATTGTAGAGTTCCAAAGAATATTTTGAAATTTGCTAAATTAAGTTAGTTTTAATTCAGCAGAATTTTGTATTATGTTTGTCTCTACCTCACATCATAACAAATCAAGATTCCAAACAGATTAAAAATTAAAAAGTAAAATATACTCGAAAATTCCAGGAGAACATGTGTAGACTATGTAAGCAATTTTGGTATGGGGAGGCCTTTTCAAGCACAGTAATAAAGCCAGAAGTCATTAAGTAAAGATGAACTGCTTTTACTACACACAGTAAAACTTCTCTATGCAAAACATCATAATTAAAGTTAAAAGACATGAAAAACAAAGGAAGAATATTTTGCAATATATATGACAAATACAGTTAATATTCTTAATATTTAAATGTTCTTACACATTAAAAAGACAAAGATCACCAACCCATTGGGAAAATGTATAAAGTCCAAAAATAAGCTATTCACAAAAGAAGCATAAATAACCCAAATATATGGATGGATGTTCAATTTCAGTAAGAAAAAAAAATAATTCAAATTAAAATAATAAAGGAATGTTTGGTCACTTACCAGTCGGGAAAGATTGATAATTCTGGGTAATGTCAATGATGTGGGGAAAGAGACATTTTCAAACACTGCTGGTGCTACTATCTTTCAAGTGATCAGTTTGGCAATATGTATCACAAATGTTGAATATACTTTGAGTCAATAAAATCTGTTTCTAAGAATTTATCCTGAGAAAATAATTGAACATGTGTGCAAATGTGTATAAATTAAGATAGTCACTGAAGCATTCTTCATAATTTCAAAAAAATATGGAAGCAACCTTATTGTCCATCAATAGGAATTTGATTAAATAAATTATGATTCATCCATATTAGAGAAAATTGTGCAATGGATGAGGTTGGCCTATCGACATGGGACAATGTCTTCAATATGTCGCTAGTTTTTAAAAGAAGGTTTTAGAACAACATGTATAATTTGATCCCATTTAATGTAGAAAAAAGTTTAAATTTAAAAGTCTGGAAAGCTATATACAAACTCTTAATAATTATTATCTTTGGGTAGCAAGTAGAATAATTAAGAATTTTCCCCCCTTATACTTCCCTATTGTCCCTTAGTATTGAAAAAATATCTTCTTACCATTGCTACAAACTATTACAATATTACTGTTAATTATTGTCCATAAATTACATTAGTTGTAATTTTCTCATGTATCACCATATTCTTAGCACTTGTAAAAGAAGAGCATTTTTATGTTTATTTTTATATTAATCACAATCTTCATCTACCACGGAAATCACTACGTTATAAATTCCCTAGCCTAGATTATTCTCTTGTTCCCTTTCAACTGACATTTCCTTTCAACTGACATTCACAGACTAAGTAATGACTTTTATTTTTTATTTCATACACTTCTAAATGCTTGAAAATTTTTACAACAAATACACATTACTTTTACAAGCATCAAATATAATAAAAGATTCCATTTTGGAAAGGGGAAAAAAAAGCATCTCTGCTCTGTTGCGCCCTAGTTCACACCTTTGTCATTTCACTTTCCCAAGAATACATGGGCTCCGTTAAAAAGAAGCAGACACTGCAACCAAGCCTCACTGTGGGGCCCACAATTTCAGTGCTGGACCTGATGAAGGCTGACAATTTGTACGGGATTAAACTGAACAAAAAATTTTTGTGTCTTTCTCTATGCTCCTTTGCTGTGCTCAACCATGAATTAGTCATACAAAATTTATATGATTATTAATTTGATCATTCTAAAGCAATTAAGCCTGTGATCTAAGGCTTAAAAAGGAGCCTAGCATTACTTTTTTCTTTTTTTATACTCCAGTAATTACAAGCACATTAATATATTCCCAATGATTACGTGGATGAATGAAATGAATAAATGAACACACCAGGGAATGCAACCAATACTGTCTACAATAAAGCCTTTGTTCTCTTGGTCAGGAAATAGCTAATCAAATTTTTTTTTTTTTTAAGATTTTATTTATTTATTCATTTATCCCCCCCCCCCCTTGCTGCTTGTGCTCGCTGGGTCAGCTAACCGCGCCGTGTGGGTGGGCTTGCCTTCACCAGGAGGCCCCGGGAACTGAACCTGGGGCCTCCCATATGGTAAACGGGAGCCCTACTGATTGAGCCACATCTGCTTCCCTAGCTAATCAATTTTAATGCTTTATGATACCTTGTAAGGATTTGTTTTTCCCCTATCGAGTGAAAAGAAAGAATTTGGGACAGACTAAATATATTTGTTTATGAATGTCAAAGTCATAAAACTATATTCTCCAAAATATCTTCCTTGGTCATCATGATAACACTTATTAAACACACAGATGTGATACGTGGCAAATTGACACACATAGTCACTTTCTTCTGAGGGTTTGGCTTCTAAAACATGATGACAGTCAACAAACTTTTAGCTAAACATCAAGCTTGATTCCAAGAGAGTACCCAAAGGCTGGCATATGAAGAATCAGATTGTCATGCACACCCTCAAGCATGCACAGACAGATAGACACACAACCGCATATTTAAAGAAGCCAAGAGGCTAAGACACAACCCTTGAGCAATACTTTGAAAATTAAAACCATAGGTGTCCAATTTTACAAATGTGCAAATTGCTAAAGTGAAATAAGACTCTGCTAAAGGTAAAACGATATCAGGCTTGGTAGGGGAAATGGAGAGTGAAAGGAGTCATAAGGAAAGAGAATTCTATGTATGCTGAGTTTGCAACTACTTACCAGGGCTAAGGAAACTGCTCCATTTGTCCAGAAGAAAGGGAATCAGCTGCTGTATTTGGACACAGGCTATTAAATGGCATAGATCATGTTTAAACAAATACCTAAAATGCCTGCCTAAAATAGTCATATTCTAATAATACAAGTACACAAATGAATTATTTCTAATGACGCACCTTAATTGCGTTAATATCAAAGTCAAGAAAGATAACATTTTTCCTCTTTCTCGTTTTCACTATTTCTTCTTAAATCTTAGTCTTTCTTTAACAAGCTAAGGAACTTGATCTAATCACTTACATTTACTGAAGTACAAGTGTTTTACTCCAGTACATATTGAGTATGTAAAAAATGATTAAAATCACAAACTCTGCTAACCTGAACAAAAATAGTTTCATAACAGATTTCTATCTACAATTAAAAGTCAGAGGCTTTAGCCGGATTTCTACTACTATCTTCATTCTGGTCTTTGATCTACTATCCTGCATTTTTTTTTACCCTAACCCTTTTTACTCTGAAACAATTTCAAACTCATAGAAAATTTGCAAGTGAACTCCAAAATATCCTTTATCTAGATTCACCAGTTTTAATCATTTTGCCACATTTGCATTATCACGCTCTGACTCTTTCCAAATATATATTGGAGAATAGATTGCATATATCATGATACATCATCCATCTTTACTCCTTAATACTTGTGATGGTTAAGTTCATGTGTCAACTTGACATAACGCCAGGTTATGGTGTCCAGTTGTGTGGTCAAGCAAGCACTGGACTGTTACTGAGAGGATATTTCATGGACTTAAATCTATGGCTGATTACATCTACAATCAACTAAGGAGATTGCCTTCAACAATGAGAGAAGTCTCATCCAATCAGTAGAAAGCCTTAAAAGAAGTGATGATTTCAGCAGTCAGAAGGGAGAATTTCCATCTCTACTTCAGTCAGCCAGCTTCTCCTGGGGAATTCATTGAAAACTATCATCATAGTTTCCAAGCTGTGGTCTGCCCTGTGGAATTTGGACTTGTCCGTCCCCACAATCATGTGAGCCAAATCCTATTAAAAAATCACATAATATCTAATATATATCCTGTTTGTTCCGTGTCCCTAGAGAATCCTAACTAATACAATACTCCCTGTGCATCACCCAAGGACACAGATATTGACTTTCTTCTCTTCTATAACCTCAGTACATTTATTAAGTTTAAGAAACTTAATACTGATAGAACACTTTTACCTAATTAGCCATTCACATTCCAATTTTATTAACTATCCCAATAATATCCTTTACACTTTTTTACCCTCCATTCCAGTATCCAGTTCAGGGTCACTTATTGTATTTAGTTGTTACAGTGCTTTGGAGCTGTATGTACCCTAGAAAAACATGTTCTTAAGCTTAATTCATTCCTGTGGATGCAAATCCATTGTAAGTAAGACCTTTTGATGAGGTTACTTCAGTTATGGTATGGGCCAGGATGGGTCTTAATCTTATTACTGGAGTCCTTTATAAGCAGAATGAAACTCAGGCAGACAGAAAGAGCCATGGAAAGCAAGAAGCTGAAGGTCAGTGGAACCCAGAAGAGAAGGGAGAGGCCAAGAAAGGTTGCCTTGTGCATTGGCCTGTGACAAAGGAGCCCAGAACCAAGGATCATAGCAGCCAGCCCCAGAATGTCAGTCTTTGGGGAGAAAGCATCACCTTGACAATGTCTGGATTTAGACTTTTTCCTGGCCTCGAAAGCATAAGCCATCAAATTCCCATTGTTTTAGCCATCCCATTTTATGATATTTGCTTGAGAAGCCTAGGAAACTAAAACAGTTATGGCTCTTTAGTCTCCTTTAATCTAGAGCAATTCTTCAGTCTTTCTTTGTCTTCAATTATATAGATATTTTTAAAGAGTATGGGCCAGTTATTTTGGAGAACGCTCCTCAATTTGGGTTTGATTGTTAATTATTCTTTCCCAGTCAGAGAGTTGTCCTCTATCTATCTATCTATCTATCTATCTATCTAATCTGTGTATTATCTATTACCAGCAGGGACTAGTGGGTTCCTATCTTATTCAGTGGGTTGAATTCCATTTCTGTCTTTCCTTGTTTATATGCTCAAATTATCCCAGGTTTGGCCAGTGGAAGCCACTTCAAGCTGGTTTCAACAGGGCTTTTGACATTCCTCTATCATTTTATTGAGCACATCCTTACATTCTGGCACAACAAGGTGTTTCAGGCTCAGCTTGTACCTTCACTTCCACAAACTTGGAATCAGCTATTTTTCCAAGGAACCCTGACCTCTTTTAGTGGGGAATGGTACTTAGAAACCAAGGTTTGGGAGATATTTGTGCTCATTACTATTGGAGTGTAATTGCTTTTAGGTCCTTTCAAAACACAGAGATAATGGGGGGAAACATTAGAGAAATAGAGAGATAGGTAGAGAAATATATAAATAGAGATATGAAGTAATGAGCTCATACTGATACTTTCAATTCCAAATTCTAACCCAACTATGCAGGATTTTTCCTTGCCTCCTCTATTCCATATTTATATCTTCCTTCTTCTACAGCAAAAATCCACACTAACTTATTTGTTTAATCTGACAATGCATATGTTATTGTTACACCCATAACACACCAAAAAAGGTTTTTTAGGGGAAACTTCCACTTCCAGGAAGATAGGATAGATGTAATTTTCTTTCTTTCTAGTGCACAGTAAAACTAAAATCTCTGAACTTCCTATATAAAGCAAACACAAGAAGTCCTTTAAAGATGGGTAGAAAAAGACAGACCAGCTAGGGACCTCAAGGCCCAAAGAACAACACAATGGTGAGTTCCCTGGATTTTCTTTTTGCCCCATATATTCCAGACTTAGAAGCCAACAACCAAGAAATTCCAACAAGAGAAGAACAAAAAAGTCCTAACAAAAGCCTGCTCTCTTGAGCCAAAGAACAGGAAAGGGGTAGCCTAGCAAGAGAGAAACCTTTTGGACAAAAACCTCTCTACTCCAAACAAATGATACAGGAAAAAAAAAAAAAAAAACAATGGCTGTACCCCCACTTGCATCAGCAAAACTTGAGTAGGTATCCCAGACTTCCACTCTTACCAATCTCTAAGAAGGCACCCCAACCCTACTACCAGTGTGATGTCAAAGAAGACTGAATAGGAAACCAGGACTTTCATCCCCCCTGTGCAATAATAAGGTGCTCCACTCCCTCACCACTAGAGTGATGTCAGAGGAGGCCTACTATAGAGTCAGTATTTTCACTACCACCCCCCAATAGTGCCAGTGGAGGCAATGTGGGGATCAGTAATGAGGCACTCATTACTGATAAAAGTAAATAAATAAATAAATCCTTTTTTTAAAAAAAGTATAATGCAAATATTCTCGCTGTCCTGATTTTGTGATAATCAGGGTAGGCTAAATATTCGCTATATTAGAAACCATGCTTGTGTCCCCAGACCTAGTTTTCTCCAAAGGTCTGGTTTTTGGAATGCTGGTGATAAACTAAGCCTAATTTATCATATGACCATCCTGTATGGGAAAAGACTAACTTTGGGTATCTTTGGTCAACCTTAACAGATATAACAGGGGGATGGATGTGGCTCAGGTGGTTGGGAGTCCGTCTCCCATATGGAGGGACCTGGATTTGATCCCCGGGACCTCCTGGTAGGAATTTAAAAAATAAAAATATAGAAGACACGTGGTCCACCAGACCCCATGGACGGGTACGCCGCCAGGCCCTGCAAGCCATGCAGCAAGATGATGACATAACAGGAGAGTGACACAAGGGAGAGCCAGGATGAGATGCACCAAAAAACCAGGAACTAAGTTGGTGCAGGCGGTTGGATGCCTCTCTCGCACATCAGATGTTCTGAGGATTGAACCCCAGTGAAAACAGGAGGAGAAGGATGAGAAGAGAGGGCAGGAAACGGACACAGAGTTGCCCAGCGGATGGACACAGAAACAGCAAAAACGGGGGGCAGGGATAGAAATGGATAAAAGTAAATAAATAAATAAATAAATAAATAAATAAATAAATAAATAAATCCTTTTAAAAATGTATAGGGGAGGAAGATATGGACTATAGTTAGTAATAATACTTTGACGATGCTCTTTCATGATTTGTTAACAAATGTTTAACAATAATGCAGGGTGTTTGTGGGGGATGATGTGTGGGAGCCTGTATGATGTTATGCATGTTTGTTTTGTAAGTTCACAATGTTTACTGAACACTTATTTTTTTATGTATGTTCATGCATGAATGATAAACTTCAATAAATTGTTTAAAAATAAAAATAAATAAATGAATAAAAAGGATCAAAAGAGGTTACCATGGACAACTATTTGTCAACAAATTAGACAACCTAGATGAAATGGATAAATTCCTAGAATACACAACCTACAGAAGAAATAGAAGATCTCAGACCAATCACAAGTAAAGAGATTGAATCAGTCATCAAAAACCTCCCAAACAACAACAAAAAAACCCAGGACCAGATGTGTTCACAGGTGAATTCTACCAATCATTTTAAGAACAATACCAATCCTGCTCAAACTCTTCCAAAAAAATTGAACAGAAGGAAACACTATCTAACTCATTCTATGAGGCCAATATCAACCTTAATACCAAAGCCAGGTATTAGACTACAAGAAAAGAAAATTATAGACCAATTTCTCTCATGAATATAGATGTAAAAATTCTCAACAAAATACTCACAAATTGAATCCAACAGCACATTAAAAGAATTATATACCATGATCAAGTGAGTTTCATTCCAAGTATGGTGGTTCAACACAGGAAAATCAATTACTGTAATATACCACATTAACAAAACAAAGGGGAAAAACACATAATCATTTTAATTGATGCAGAAAAGGCATTTGACAAAATCCAGCATCCTTTCTTGATTAAAAAAACACTTAGTAAAAAATAGGAACAGAAGGAAACTTCCTCAACGTGATAAAGGGCATATATGAAAAACCCAGAGCTAACATCATGCTCAATGGTGAAAGACTTAAAGCTTTCCCTCTAAGATCTGGAACAAAACAAGGACTCCACTGTTACCACTTTTATTCAACATTTTACTAAAAGTTCTAACCAGAGTACTTAGGCAAGAAAAAGAAATAAAGGTCACCCGAATTCGAAAGAAGAAAGTAAAACTTTCACTATTTGCAGATGTCTGTTCTCCAGGCCCTTAATCCTTTCTTGCACGATAGAAATTTCTAGATTCTTGGTCATCTTAATTGTCTTCCTATGGATACTCTAGTTTGTCGAGGTCCCTAACTGAATTTAGCACCCAACATTAAACCTGACCATGTAGACTTGGTGTAAAAAGTACAGAGAGACTCTCATCTCCCTTGATGCAAACACTACTCATATTACAGTAACTTAATATTATGCTAGCATTTTTAGCAATTATACCTTGGTTCACAGCATGATCATAAGCAACTAAAGTCACAGATTTTTTTCATTTGAAGTTCTGTATTTATGCTAAGTGATTTTTTAATCCAAATGCAAAATTTTATATTTACCCCTGCAAGATTTAATCTGTCAATATGCCATCTCATTAAAATAATTTTCAAGCTTTGATTTCTTTACCTATCATATAAACACATCTACTAATGGATTTACACCACATGCAAGAGTCTCTGCTGAAGAACCTCAAGTGAATACCATTTACCCTGCACTATGCAAGATTTTTATAAATGACTTGGGTGAAAATAAACATAGAAGCTCTGGGGAATATCTGCCAAGATATAGTCAAAAGTGCAGAAATGCTATTTTACCCAAAGAAAGAGATTGGTTATGGAATGAACTTCTTGGAGTTAGTTTACTAATCACACATCTATCCTGGGCTGCAAGTCCCATAGTTTGTTCTCCATATTCAGTTTGAAAACCCATTGGAAAAGAGAGAATTAAAAACAGCTGAATGGTTTTGCCACTTCTCTGAAATACTTTTCATTATCTTTTCCAAGCAGCTGGCTTATTATTTCCTTGTTCTTTTGTCTAAACACAGTTTGAAAATTCCTTCTGGTCATCTTTACCATTTTTTGATCCTCAAATAATTTGGGGCCTCACTTTTATAATAAATTTGCTACATTCTACCTTCATCCTTGATTACTCTCCCTTCTTTTTATCTTTTTAACATATTTGAAATTTGAGATTACTAGGCAGCCATTGAATCTTCAGTCTCCCATTTTTGAAAAATTATTTCATGATTATTCAGTTAGAAGTTCTTGTTTTAAATCTCCCTTTGTTAGTCATAATCCCTTTTTCAGAATCAAGTCTGTGGGTCAATTTTTTTTCTTTGAACTTTTTTTAGTTGTTTCCCAAAGTCCATGGGTCTGACTCTATTCAGGGTTTCCTTTTCTGGCCATCATAAACTATTAGCTCAGGGCTCTCTATACATCATCGAGGACAGTCACACATGTGGCACGCTCCCATTGGTATACTCCCACTTTTACCACCGTCAAGTAGATAGATTTTTTTCTGAAGTATAACTTAGTAATCATTCTTAATTGCCACATATATTGACTGTAGATCAGTTATGATTGCTCCCCACAAGGCTTATGGTGACCCTGATAAAACAGGCCATAGAAAATATACAACTCCATACAGCTTGCTATAATGCCAATATTTCTCTCTCACTCAAGAAAGTAAGACCATGAGAGCAAAGCACATAACCTCAACTGCACTAAATGTATGTAGTTTCATAAAGGACATAATTTACAATTTTAGTACTTTTATCCTTGGTAGCAAATTACTTGTAACATACTTCAACTTTCAAGACCAAGCTGTTTTCTCCTAAGATTCTTATCCCCTTCATTCCAACTAGCTTTTCCTCACTGGTCAAAATTAAGTGTCACTTGATTTCAATTGAGGCCAGTCAGTAATTTCTCTCATTAGGTTGATGCAAGTAAACTTTCTTGACAAACTTTCTTACCTACCTTTGTACAATTTGGGCACCTATCCATATTTTACCATTTGGTTCAGAGGTCTGTAACATTCTCCCACAGTCATAATATTTCTAATACAGTAATATTTTGGCAGTCTGTTTTTATGAGCCTTTTAAATACATGGCAATGAAGTTGCATGATTTTTGTAACAGAGAAAAGAAGTACAAGTCTTTTTATAATCTTTTAATTTGAAATAAGTTGATTCCAACATAAGTTGAGGCTAAACACAAAATTATCTACAAAAGTCCTTTTTTTTTTTTTTTTAAATCCTAACAATAAATACTGAATTGAAGACTGTTAGATCATTAGGCAATGCACTCAGTGATGAAAGCACCAAGTTCAAGCAGGCTTGAAAGAAAAGGAAAGAAAAGGAAAGGGAAGGAAAGGAGATTATACAAGAAGGAAAAATTGGGAGTTCTGAGCAGGTCATGCATCCATGCTGGTCTTCTAATAATCAGAGTATAGGGAAACTAGAATTTCTTCTTTCTTTTTAATTAAGAGCCATTTAGAATAAACAATTTTTTCATCCTCCAGCTTCTTGTATTATAATTTTAGAATGTGTTACATTAAAGCCAATCTGCATCATATATAAAATATTTTTTTAGGATTTCTTTCTCAGAATATTTCTTGACTTCTGACAAAGCTTTAGAAATCTGTTCTATACTCCAAAATCTTTGATGTAGAGAGAAAACAGTTTTTAGCTAAGGTTATAAAAAAAAGATTTTTTTTTTTTTTAATTTATTTATGAGGTTCCTTCTCTATCTATTCCAATTTCCCTGATATTTTTAACCTAGGAAGAGCTTAACCAAATGAATCAATCAGGCTACTTTTTCAAAATCTTAAATATCTTTCTGGGATCTGAGAAAGACTTTCAAATGCCTTGCCTTCATAGAGTATCAAAATATATGTGGCAAAAGAAAAACAGCTTAAGTTTTGCTATCTTCACTGTCTGAGTATCTTCTGATCATGCAAAAGAAAAATAAAAAAAGGAAGGAAGGAAGGAAACCTGAGCAAGGGAGGGAAGAAGGAAAGAGGGAGGAAAGAACAAAGATCAAAATATTAAAGAGATTTTTAACAAACAAGCACATAGAAAAAGACCCACATAGTCTATCCAAAAAAAAAAAAATGTGTTAGAATGCAAAAGTAATAATTTTTCAGAAATGCCTTTACTATTTGTCATAATGTTCTTTTTTAAATTTAATTTTGCTTATATGTATGTTTTCTAGGACAAGGTGCAATATAATCGGCTGTATGAATACAGCTCACAGTATTGTGATGCATAATGGTACCAAGGGACAAGGCCCTCCCTCTACATTCTTTAGTGAATATAAAATCCTTTACTTTCCTAAGTAAATACTTAGGAAATACTTCAATACTCAAAAATGATCTTTTTTAAAATGCAAAGTTCACTTTTTATAACTATTTTCACATGAATTTTTTAGGGACTAAAACACTACCCTAAAATTTATGTACTACTCTAAAAAATTATTTTTATGGACTTCTTCCACACAACAAAGTTCAAGATTATTTTGTCTTTTCAGTTCATAAAACTCATGGTATTATTTTAAAAACCCACTTAAAAGTTCTCCATTTGTGATTTTCATAGAAGATGTGAACATCTGTATTTCCATTTTATAGCTAACTGCAGCCTTCCAAACAGTCAACTATTACCTTAAACACTTAATTTTGTAGTTCACATACTCCTGAGCTGAAAAATCTTAGAAATAATACCCTGATCTAGAACCCTCACTTTTAAAAGTCACCTGAGATTCCATACTTGATTTTGAACAAAGCAGCAAGTTTTCTGAATCATCTCTGTGCCTTCTTGTCCAGAGTTCACCTATACTTTGAGACCGGGGAGAAAGGGTCTCAAATTTGATGTAAGTTTCTTTTGCCAGATCATCTTCCCAGAAAGACTTTGGCTTACATCGCAGTTTGAAAACTTTGTACATTAGGAAACAAATCAATGGCAAGACAACCACACAGGCAGTACTGCTCACTATGATAAGGAAAGGCTCTTGAAAATCACCCTCTTCAACTCTGTTGGTAGTAAAGGTGATACATTGGTCTTTCTGGGGAGGCACTCCTTTTAGACAGACACATGCCATATATTGCTTGTCGGGGTCCAAACCATCTATGGTTATTTGGTTCTTGCTAGAGTCGGCATTTAGCAGGAGCAGGTCCTTCTCCCCATATCTGGAGTATAATACAGTCACCGCAGAGTTATGTGTCATGTTGACAGTGTACCACTTCAAAGTCACACTTTCTTTGGTCTTGTTGACTATCCTGAGATTTTCTATTGTCTCCATAGGCGTTGCTCTATTCAATAATGCCAGCTTTTCTTTCTTACTTGCACTAGCTGAGGAAAGCTTACTTCCCCCTATTTCCACCTTTGAATTTCTTTTCCCATCTGGTTGGCGCTGGAGTAACTGCCTGCTGGCCATGGTGGTGCTTGCTGAAATTCTAGTACTTAGAGATGTGGTGGAAGAAACAGTGGAGGAGGAAGATAGAGATAAGGGGAGGGAAGCAATGGAAGAAGGAGACAAAGTAGAAGGAGAAAGAGAAGTGGAAGAAGCAGAGGAAGAAGAAGAGAGCCAGGAAGATGACGATGAAGTAGATATAGCTGCAGATCTTCCAGATTCTGGCCTGCCCTCTTGCCCAGGGTGCTGGTCTCCAGTTCTCCTTTCAAACATGTCTGGTGAGGTGGTGGTGGTGATGACACCAACCACTGTCACGGTAACCTCAGTTTCTGACATCCCAGCCAGATTTTTAGCCTTGCATTTGTAATCCCCAGCATCCTTGTAAGAAATGCCTGTCAAGCTTATTATGGACCATCTGACTCCTTCCCTTGGAGATTCCTGAATTACTGCAAGAAAACAAATGTGTATTCTGAGAGATAAAAAATGGAAAAGCTCAAGCAACCGTGCCAACTGAGAAGGGAACAACAATCTGGTTCTACTTGCATTCCTTACACACAAGCCAAGAGGGAAAGGGTGCTCTGCCAGTCTCTGATGGATGGTGATAATTTTGTAAATTGTTTACATGAAGGTCTATGTCAGGTGCCATAAGCTCTGTATGAGGAGTATAATTTAAAAAAGAGAGAGACACGGGACTGGGAATCAGGAGACTTGGAGTTTATTAAACTTTTATCCACTATGTAGTATGTGATTGGACCTCTGTTTCCTCATTTGTACAATAAGGAGATTAGACAAAGTGACCCCAAGGGTGTTTTCTGATTTTAATTCAAATTTTAAACATTTTGTTCCATAAAATGTTTTTCACAACACCTTCTTAAATGTTTCTCAAAGGATTTTTTCATTGTAATAAAATGCATCTCTCCACATAGCCAGAAGGTACAGTAACTCTTTTTCTGGCATAGGGCAATCATAATCTGTATTTTGAATCTTTTCTTTTATATTTAATTTAGTTAAACTAGTATACCATGATTCTTTTGTTTGAAAAATAATACATAGTTTTTTTTTAATTGGAATTTTACTTTCCTAAACATTGAAACAGGGGTTCTTAACCTTTTTTGTTCCATGGACCCCTCTGCCAGTCAGGTAAAAACTACAGACCCCTTACTAAGTCCACACTATATTGTGTATTATTTAATAAATATATCACACCTGCACCAACATGTCCCCACAAGAATAAAGTTTCTTTGAATTTCAATTCAAGCTCACGGACCACTTGTTAAGAACCCCTGTGCTAAAATGTAAATATGATTTCTATTCTGTCTTGATTTCTGAGGCTTTCTGAAAAATAACAATATACTGAGAGGTATTCCAGCAGCCCAAAATTTAACTTGCTACTTTAAACTGTGAGCCATTTGTAGGAAGATTAGGCCTTACCTTTTCTATTCTATCAAGTTTCATTATTTCAACCTCCATTTTAATTATTTTAAAGAGTTTAAAAATATATCCTTTTAATCATCAGAGTAGCACTATTTAAATTACTCATTCACTAAGATAGAGAAGCTGAGGACAAAGCATTCACTTGGTCATAGTACAAACTGAAAAATCTATATTTCTAAAACTTATATTTGTTTAATAATTATAAAAGATTTCCCATAATTTGTTATTTAAATTATCATTCAAAATGAGAAACTTACATGAAAGTCCCTTTTTAATTCAAAATGATGATGGAGCAAGACAAAAAGCACCTCCTGCAATCATCCATATACTGGATTATATTGTTTGCTATATAAGAAAAAATCAGATTGTTCAATTTTATCTATGCAGTTAGTCAGATAAGCTGTGGGTATCTAATCCAATAAAATGTACTTTTCAAATCCTTTGTGTGCAATAATTTGTGTATATTTGATTAGAATAAACCAGCCAAATGTCAAATCACACAAAAACATGAGAATGAGCTTAGGTTTTTATAAGCTCCGTGTTTCATAGGCCTGAATAAAGAAAATACCTGTATAATTAACTGGCATGTTGTCCGATCTGGTCCACGTGAGCTGTGGGGTGGGGTGGCCAGTGGCATCACACCGCAGCAGAACATTACTGCCCAGAGTAGATGTGATTTTGGTGGCCGAGGCCATCACTGATGGCTTCAGACACTGCTCCAACTCGGCCCGTTGAAACAAAATTCCTGTGAGGCTCTCTGGTTCACTACAAATCATCAGTGGATCAAGAAGCACTACCACAGGGTCAGAAATCTTTGACAACTCAATCATTTTGGAAATGTGACAGTCACAGAACCAAGGGTTGTCCTGCAGACCTAAAACAGAAGGGGAAAAAAGTTGATAAAGGTTATTGTGATGACTTCAGGTTATATCACAGCCTCTCAGGGACGGAGGTGTCTATACCTGTCACCCTAAAAAAGAAGTGCTTTGAGAGATGAGGTAGAGTTGTCTCTATGTCAGTTTTGCTCTGCAATCAAGCAACCTGAATGAACATAACCTGCCCATTAGTTTAACCATGAATAATAAGAGCTATCATTTATTGAGCACTTACTCTGGGCTAGACTCTTTTCTAACCACTTGCCTATATTATCTCACTTAGCCCTAACAATCCAATGAGAAAAACAGTATTGTTATCCCCAATATAAAGATGGAGAAGCTGAAACACAGAGGCTAAATAACTTGCCCAAGGTCACACAGCTAATCAGTGTCAGAACCAAGATTTAACTCTAAGTATCATGGAATACCATAAATACAGTGATAGAGATATTTCTAGGACATTATCAAAATACTTATAGTATTGTAAGTATTAAATGGTGCTGAGAGGCACCTAACTCAGACTGGAACATGTTTTTGAATGATTTGAAGACATATTGAGGCAATACAAGTTCTTTGTAGCAAAAGCATAGAGATGTAGACAATGGTAGGAGACAAGATTAGAAAAGATAGTATATGCCAGAGCATGGCTTGGATTGAATGCCATATGTGGTGGCTATGGGCCTCTCAGATCGCCCTTCAAGAGAGAATCAGCTCTAAGGAATGCAATTAGTTGAGAGCCTTCAGTTGCAGATGTCTTCAGGATTTGCCTCAGCTTTCAAGGCTGTTAACAGAAGCCTTTTGACCCTCAAGGAGGCTGTCAGTGAAAGCTTAAAGGAAAGTGAGGAAAAATGTCACTGCAGAAGAAAGGAACTCCTTGATACTCGGTGTGGCAGGAAGTTTAGCAACACAGTCACTTATGATAACCTGGAAAGTAGAAAATACACTCAGTGAGATAGATGATCTTGCTAAGGATATTTCCACAAAGAGTGTTGAAACTGCTGCCTGGTGTCTTCTTGCTGTTTATAGTAAAATGTAAGGAAAGACAACAACTAAAGGAAGAAATGTTAAGTATAGAAGAGCGAAAACTTGCTGGCTTCAGTAATAATGCTGTTTCTCATTCCCAGACTTTCCAAAATTCTCAAATTAAGAAAGGCTTGAAAGTGAAAATCAAATCCAGAAATAGTTCTTTGCTATAACCTCAGAAAGAACTAAGGTTGTGCTTCAGAGGTCCACTCCATTAGACAAAGTCACTCTGAGGATCTTAAAGGGTTTCCTCCCAGGTCCTCCCAGACAAACAAAAGTTCCTCTAAGGATCTTAAAGGTAACATCCTAATCATGAAGCCGAAGGTAGAAAAGGATTTATCTCAAAGAGATTTGTGGCTGTGGCTTTTTACTAATGCGGTGGGTTATAAATTGATTCATGAGAACCCTCCCCTCACAACACACACACACACAAGATAACATTACAATTTTAAAAGTCTATCCATGGTGGAAGATATAATTATTCATTCAAAAATTCTAGATTTTTATTTATGCCTATTTTTATTACAATAGCACTCCTTGACTGCTTCATATTTTCCTGCCCAAATGGTAAAAGTTTACTGTTTGTATCTTCCACTTCAGGAATTTGTTTTTGCTCCATGAGTAAATTACCTTGAACTTTTCCCTCTTATATTTAGCCCTGTAAATCTATGACCAGTTCTCTAATTAATATTAATTTGAATTCTATTCTCCTAAGTGTTGGCTCCTTCACCCAATTTCATGTCACAAGCATACTTGTTTATTTTTATATTGCAATGATCAAGTGTGCCCTCTGGTACTTCATGTCTGGGTTGAAATCCTGACCTCTCTCAGCCTCTCTGTAGAAAGATATAACAGTAATTATTTCACTGGGTATAAACATTTTAATTAAATATCCATGTAAATTATCTATAACAATGGATTATTCATGGTACAATCTCTATCAACTTTAACCATTCTTGTTAAACACAGTACTTAAAAATCTTTGTTATAGGATCAAAGTTTCAATCTCTGAAAAAAAAACCCAGCAAATTTCATACAGAGAAAACGCATTCCCTACACTCAAGTCCATTTTTTCTTGCTGCTAACAAAAGATGTCCAACACAATGTAATCCATGCCTCTATTAAAAAACAATTATAAGTGGATACATAAGTAATGGTGGTCATGTGACCTAATTGCTACTGACACACCAAGAATAATGATAGGCATTCAAAAAGCTATTTCATCTCTAGACACTGAGTTGGATATTTGTTCATTATAAATTTTAGTTGATCTAATATATAAAGGCCAGATTTAAATATGGTATGGAAGAGAAATTAAAAAGTAATAATAAATGACATCCACATGGGGATCTTCCATTAATTAACTTTGTGACTTGTGATACTACAAGCTTGCTGAGCCTCTGTTTTCTCATCTGTAAAATGAGAGGATCTGACTAAACTCTAGAGTGCTCTCCAGTGACAATGTTCTGTCAGCCTATAAAATAAAAACAATGATGATAGACTAGAAGAAACAAGAAGGAACAGCAAAATACTACTAACTAGCCATTATCAATAAGTAAAAAGCAAGAAAATGGTGGAGAGCTCAATATGTAATATTTTTCACTTCTATTGGTTGAAATGTGAAAGATAATCTATGGAGTCTAAATTGTTATAAGAATGCCTATTTTTAAAATGTTAGATATTTCAAGTGTGTGACTTTTTCTAAGTCTATCCTACCTAAACACAGTTAAAATATGAATTTGTACAGCAGGAAATCAGTTTATGAACTCTGACTACAATCCAGATTAAAAGAAGCCAATTATTCTCTGTATAAATGGTAAAGCTGATTTTATTGATTAAAATAGGGGAAATCAGTATTTCTGTAACACTTTTAAAACTGCAATCCAATCAATTATTTTCCTTTACTTTATATTCATTTAAATGTTACTATAAAGACCCAGATCTGGAATTTTTCTAATCTGATTCACACTGTCTAACAAATTAATCAGGTGAGTTGGAGGATAACATGTCAATAACCTCTACAAAATGTTACAAAAGTTAAAAAGGAGTTTATTATCAATTGGTATTGTCAGAATTTGAGCTGTTATTAGCAATATTCCCTGAAATGAATATATGGCACCTTTCCCATGAATGATCAAATCTCAAAGTGGAGATTCCAGTCACTGATTTACGAAAGAGTGAACACTAGTGAATTATTGCAGAAAAGAGCACAGGATACAAAATAAGTGCCCTCTAATCCAAAGGTGGAATATCATAGTGCCTGGGAAGATAAAATAGAATAATTCAAGTTAGATGAAAAGCAATCAAAAGATTCAGAAAAGAACATATGCACACCTACCTTAATATTTTGAGAAGCCAGAAATACAATACTGAAAAAATTATAATTTTTATATTGAAATAAAAAATTACTTTTTATTTTACATCCATACAGTTTTATCAATGTTCTCTATATAAAATTCTATGTTCATCATCATTTTTCATTATTTGATTATTCAAGATTAATTTCTAAATCTGCTAAAATATCTAATTCATTCTGTCATTTAATAAGAGTATGCATGCAATACTTTATACTTTCAAAACACTTTGATTTGTTATGCCAGTTTTTTTCTTTATATAATAAGACAAGTTAACAGCTACTGACTGCTTCCTGTGTGGCAAACTGTGCTTGTCAAGAATTGTAAAGGGACTGGGATTTTACCCTACTATAGGATGGCTAACCTTGTGGCTCACCTGGGACTTTGCTATTGTTAGCATTGAGAGTGCCATGTCCCAGGAGACTTCTCAGTCCTGGGCAAGTTAGCCCACCAGTTTTATGGATTCGTAGAAGACACAAAACTCCTGGTCAGAGATGAAGAATAGTTTATTACTCACAGCTATAGATGGAGACATTATCTTTATTAGATAGTAAGCGTGCCTAACCTTTGCTCCATAGGAAGATATATCCCTATCTTCCAATACTGTTTTCTATGCAAACGTTCTTGAAATGGTAGTTTGGAGCAAAAGGTATTCACTGCCTGCCTCTGCCTTACAAGCCATGTAGAAACATGACACACCCATGGAAAATTGTCTCTAACAGTGCTAAGTATGATAAAGGATTGTCTAACTCAATTCTCGCAATAGGATAAGGTGGGTAATAATATTATCACCCCCGTTTTAAAGGTAAGGAAACCCAGGTTCAAGATCAAGGAAATCTGCCAGGTTTACACAATTGGATGCAGTCAGGATTTGAACCTTATCCTGAAGCTCTCATTTCTAACCACTATGCTATGTGTCTTATTCCATGTTCATGAAGCTAGTATTATTCTTCCAATTTTACACCAGAGGAAGCTAAAGCAGAAAGAGATTACTGCCTTGACTTTGCAAGTGGCTTAGAGGCCCCGTTAAGTCCCAGATATTTTAGCCTCTTATTCTAATACTGCCTCTACCAAAACTCATCTCTCTGTCTTCTGAAAACAGAGCCCTGGGTGGCAGCTACAAATAAAAAATGTCTACTGCATAAATGTCTATATAGGGAAAGCTCTAAGAGCTATAACATGGAAGAATTATACATTCATTCATGCTTTGAAACTGTTATTAAAAATGTGTTGAAGGTGACACAAATTTTTTTAAAAAAGTTAATCTAACTGATTATATCTAAAACTTACATAAACCAGGAGGAAATGTTTTCAATTCCTCAAAAATAAAATGTCTATTCACTCTAGCTTTGAAACAAGTAAGGCCAAAAGGAAAATTTTTATAAACTTGAATGATAGTGATCTGAGGGCTGAACACATTCATCTACTGTTTTCCTTCTGGGGACAAAGGTTCGAGAACTCTCTGAAGTTAAACTGTTACTTGCACTGCATTCCTTCAAGGCAACAAGCTGACCACAATCACAGTAATTTGCATTAATTACTTTATTTTATATAACTGTTCTTGGATAGGGACAAATAACCTATGCCTATTCCCTTTTTCCAAAGGGCAATGCTTTTCACGCACTGCAGTAGTTGGATTAAACATGCTATTTTTTGTAAAAAACAAGCAATAAATTCCCGTATGAGAGTTATTCTGCCAGACCATAAGCCCTTGAAGGCAAAGGCCATGCCTTACTCAGCTTTATGGAGGCAGTGGTGTATGTTTAGGAATGAGGTACCATGGCAATTCAATGGGGAAAGGACAGGCTTCTCAACAAATGGTGCTGAAACAACTGGGCATATGTTTTGAGAAAAAAAAAAAAGAACCTCAATCCCTACCTAAAACTTAACCCTTTACTTAAAAGCTGTTTTAAGAAGGATCATAGTCATAAGCATAAAAGCAAAGACTATAAAGCTAAAAACTAAACATAAAAGCTAAAATTATAAGGAAAGTAGAATATCTCTGAAACCTTTAGGTAGGTAAATGTTTCTTAGATGAGACACAGAAAGCACTAGTAAAAGAAAAAGTTGATAAATCAGACATCATCAAAATTTTAAATTTTCTTATCAAGTATACCAGTAAGAAAATGATTATACAAGCCACTTGGAGAAAATATTCTTAATTCATATAACTGATGAACAATTTATATTCAACAATAAAAAGGCAAACAACCCTAAAAAAATTAGGCAAAATACTTGAACAGATACTTCAAAAAGGAATATATATGAATGGCCAATAAGCACATGAAAACATGGCCGACACCATTAGTTATCAGGGAAATGCAAATTAAACTCATGATATACCAGTCTCTGATCCACCCACTCCCCAAAATGGCTAAAATGAAAAGGACTAAGAACATCAAGTGTTGGTGAGGAAATGGAGCAGCCAGACGGCCTTACAGTGCTAGTAGGAGTGTAAGGTGGTCCAACTTCTTTGGAAAACTGGCCATTTCTTAAAAAGTTATATATACAGCCACCCTATGAATCCTAGGAATTAACCCAAGAGAAATGAAAACTCATGCCACACACACACACACAAATTTTGTTCAGGTATTGTTAGCAGCTTAATTCAAAATAACTAAAAACTGGAAACAGCCCATCTGTCCATCAACAGGGGAAAGGATAAGCAATTGGTACATTCATACAATTGAATACTTCTCAGCAATAAGGAACTACCGATGCTCACAGCAACTGAATATCTAGAACTTGATGCTGAAAGAAGTGAGGCACAAGAGTGTATCCTGTATGACTCCATTTATACAAAATCCTAACCAGGCAAAACTAATCTATGTTAACAGAAATTAAAATCGTGGTTGCCTGGGGTGGCAGGAGATTGACTAGGAGGCACACAGGGAAACATTCTGGGAAATAATCTGTGCCTCAAAGAGGATGTGGATTACATGGGGGTATGCCTTTAACAAAATTTACCATATTGTACCATTGACATCTTGCATTTCACTGCATGCAAATTACATCTCTGGAAATGGATTGTGAATTTGAAGCTTGACTCTGCCTCGTTATACCAGCTGTAAAATGAGGGTGATGAGAAGTACAGACCCACGTCCTGGGGTTGTTGTGAGGCTGAGATAAGGCTGGTAAAGTCCTCAGAAGAGCGCAGGCAAGCAGCAAGCACTCAGCAAATGTTCACTATGCAGATTTGTATCCTCAGTGGCTAGCAAAGGTCAGGGAGCATGAACAGGTATTGATAAGTGCTTGCTGAACTAAATTAATGTGACTTTAGAAAATGCCATGGGAATACTCAGGCTGCCCCTGCCCTTCTGGCAAACTCCATTCTGATTTGGAGGAAAGCCCATGCTTACAGAACAAATTACCTAGTAAAAAGTACCCAAAAAAGCATTTTATGCCCTCTCCCACTGCAGGATTTTTTCTCAGAGATAAACAACGTTAGGCCTTACAAGAATGCCTGTGTAAAAATTTGCTTAATCTTGAGAAAGAGGCCATAGAAATTTACCTGTCCCACAAATCAAAAGTCTTGTTCCACGGTTAATTTAAAAGTTTACTTGTAAGATATTACTTTATGTTTTTATGGAGACATTAAAGGACAATTTTAGTAAGGTGATATTTTTACTTATGTAGAAAAGGGTAATTGAAAAGCCTCTCCCTAAAATTTTTTTAATTAAATAAATATGTGATTTAAAGATATCAGTAAAGTAATGCATACATGAAGGAAATAACCCTGGCTTTAGTTCCTACCTTTTATTGCAGAGGAGTGTAAAGAGTGTGGGCTCTAGGGCTGGATGGCTAGGACTCAAACTCCAGTTCCATCACTTGCTAACTATGTGACTTAACTTGCTGTGCCTCAGTTCCTCATCTGTAAAATGGGGCTAAAAATGGGGGAGAATTTTAAAAATATTACCACAGGGTTAACATGAGAATAGGTAAAATATTACAACTAGGCCTGTTCCTGAGTAAGCACCCCATTGATATTAGCTATTACTATTATTGGTACAGATAGGACCTCCATCTGCCAACAGTGATATAAATACAAGGTAATAAACACTAAATTAAAGCAGAAGGTATCCCACCAAAATAGGAACAAAAATAAATTCCACAGAGTAACAGGAAAGACGTAATTGCTACAGTTAAACACTGAGTTCTAGAAAATCTAGAAATGATTCTCATCATCATTTTAATTATGAAATTGGAAGACTCAAATATAGCTGGAATAACAAAAAAGCCAAAATAGGGAGGTGGATGTGGCTCAAGCAGTTGGGCACCACTTACCACATGGGAGGTCCCAGGTTCGGTTCCTGGTGCTTCCTAAAGAAGATGAGCGAGACAGCAAGCTGACGCGACAGGCTGGTGTGGTAAGCTGACACAACAAGATGACACAACGAGATGACACAATGAGGAGACACAATGAGAGACAAAGCAAGCAGGGAGCAGAGGTGGTTTAAGCGATTGGGTGCCTCCATCCTACATGGGAGATCCTGGGCTTGGTTCCCGGTGCCTCCTAAAAAGAAGACAAGCAGACACAGAAAGCAGACAGCGAATGCAATCAACAAGGAGTAGGGGAGAAATAAATAAAATAAATCTAAAAAAAAAAAAAAAACCAAAATAGACAGGTTTTTCTTTATAAGAGACTCCTATCACAGATCACAAATATAGTGGATGATTGTTGATCTGAAATCATAATCTTCTCAGAGATGATATACCTCATATTCTAAAGAACTGCCATATAAAATATCTCATTTAATCCTCATTACACATCTATGAGAGAAATGGAGCAAAACCTGCCATCCACATTTTCCAGATGAGAAAGCTGCATTTTCCACATGTAATTTATGCACAGGGATTAGTCATCTTTTGAGAGGGTAGCACTTGTTTCCCCTTTTGTAACACAGCTGAACATGGCTTTGCTAGGAAAGTCGGCCACCACTCATGGCTCGGCATGCTTCAAAAGATTTTCTGTTATTTATTACTATTATCATTATTATTATTATCATTATCAAAATAAGGCATGATTGCAGAACATTTTGAAGAAACAGAAAAATGAAAAGAAGTCCCACTACACAAGGACAGTTAACCAGCTAATGTATTTTTTTTCAGGCATTTTCTTTGCACACGTAAAAATAGTTAGGATCATGCTTTATGTACAATTACGTACTGTTTTTTTTTTTTTATTATTTAATGTTATCACTAAAAGTATTTTCATGTTGCTTCTTTCAAAGAATCTGGACACTAAAATGCAGATAAAACTGGTTAACTCTCCATGGACACTGAAATCTCATAATGCTTTATCATTTGGTTCTCATCCAGATCTAACTCATGAGCAAAAAATACTAATGTTCTATAAATTACTTCTCTATAGTAATTTTAGTAACTAATTACTAAAGCACTATTAATAGCAATTTAGTAACTGAATTTTATTCTCTACTCTATCTCTCTATTGGATAATTCTAATAAGAATTGCTTTCCAAGAAACTTAGAAAAATATGTAGGAAATAGATTCTCATGCTTAAACTAAGATAATTTTAGCTCTTAGCCTTACGTATAAGGGTGAAAGTTGTGGCCAAAATAAAGTAAATAAATATTACAATATAGGTTTACATGGTGTCTATCACAATGTGCATAATAAGAACTCCACAAATATCTGTTAAATTAAACTAATGTTTTTTCTCTAAGCCATTCTACGGTATCCTTTTATTCTCTAATAAAAAATGTTTGAAAGACTAGATGAGCAGTGGGCAAATGTGAAACAGCTATGTAAGAAAAGCCCACATGATTTTCCTCTTTCTAAATGGTTTTTATTACCTACATTTCAGTCTCATAAGCACCAAATGCACTTACATTTCAACAAAAGCAATGCTAAAGCCATTTTCAGTGCTTTCACAGAACTTTCTTCTTTATTAAAAAAATCATAAATATCTTTTATTTTTATTTATACTTTCTATCAGCAAATATCTGAGCCTGTGCTTTTATTGGCCAGTGAGCATGTCTGGCACAAATTTGGTATCTGTGTGGCCTCTCCCTCCAAAAGTTTTATAAGTCATTTCACTGGTCAAAGACCCAGAGAGGTTCTTTCATCCTCCTGAGAAATGCAAACTCTTCTGTAGCCATGATGGACTTGACAGCACAGCCTTATTGGGAGAAAGTATGGCACAATTTTTAGTAAATCAAACTGAGTTGATCACAGTTTTAGATTTTGTCTCATACAAAACTCTGAAAGGCTCCGCTGCCTACAGACGCCCCTGAAAAGAGCCTCAGTTCACCGATTTCAATCAGGCAACCATATTACTGGGCCTCCTCCACATACAGAACACTGTGCAAAGCCTAGTGGGAAGAAAGGAAGGAAGAAATGGACCTTCTGGAAGGGGTACGCATTTTAAGAACTCAAGACAATTACCCATAGAACCTGTAGCAGTTTGATATTATTTATGAATTCCGAAAAAGAAATATTATGTTTGTAAACTAATCTATTCCTCCGGGTATGATACCTTTTGATTGCATTAGATTCACCTGCAATGTCTTTTTTTTTTTTTTTTTAAAGATTTTACTTTGTATATTTTGTTTTTATGCTTTAATACTTGAAGACATAAACAAACCAGTCTTATTTACTTTTGTGAGTTCAAATAACATATCATATTTTACGACTCACTTAAAACTATTCACCAGGTACCACTATATTAGCTCATATATAAGGCAGAAATGGCAGTCTTATTCTCTCATAGACAATGCTTTTTCCTTCAAAGTTGTTTTGCCCTGAAAACACTTCTGTGGGGCACCTAAATGACTACTGTTCATGTTATATAGATTGAAAAAGGTCATGCTCAAGCATCTCTTTCATTACACAGTCCATTAATCAGGAAATTACCTGCAATGTCTTTGATTAAATTACCTGTTAAGATTAGGGCTTTGATTTAACCACGTCAGTAAGAGAGAGCGCCATAGACATGGAAGAGGAGAGAACTTGGTCATTTTGGTCCTGCAATGTGACTGAAAGGAGAAGGCTCAAACAGCTAAAGACCCAGGAAGAGAATTGAGCCATTTGCCTAATAGTTTGCAGCCAAAGAGAACAGAGCATCTGAGCAGCTGAGAAGGCCTGAGATACTAGGCAGAGATTGCCCACCATCTTGCTTCAACACATGGCAACTGACTTTGGTGAGTAAGCAATCTTGAGTTGGACTCTTTAAGGCCTTGAGACTGTAAGCTTTTACCCCCAAATATCCTTTATAAAAGCCAACAGATTTCTGGTACTTTGTATCAGCACCCCTTTGGCTGACTGATACAGAACCTAAGCAAAAGGAGGATCAAAATGTATAAAACTAATCACAGCTAAACTAAAAGACCATATTCATTAGGACACTAAAATAACTGGTATCTCCACCATTTCAATTTAGATTAAGAAAATCTGGATGTTATTGTTCCTCACTAATCAAAGCACTGCCAGCTATAAATATGCAGCCTCTCCCCTCCCTTCCCACTCCTGAAACTCCTGATGAAGTGTTGTAAAGGGAAGAGAGCAGAAGGTTGACAATAGCAGAGTATGGAGTGATAGTATGCGCACAAGATGCAAAAGAGGTTGTTAGATTTTTGTCACTTATCAAGGCTCTCTGGGAGCAATGTTACTTTCTCAGTTTATAAGGCCAACTCCCCATCCCCTACCCCCTCACACACACACATACATCTGCTGCCCTCACTGCTCATACAAACACACACACACAACATAACATAATACCTTACACAGAGGCAGACAGGGAACTTGATGTAGATCAACTACTAAGATATTATTCCATTAAAAGTGCAAGTATAGATTAAGAAACCAAATTCAATAACAGCTGGACAACTAAGGGTATGCATAGCAAATGGTATATACACAAGAAGCCCAGAGACTTGTGAGCTTACCAAGAATAACTCTTCTTAGTGAAAGGTCCAGGCTTCTAGAAGCTCTTAAAATTAAGTGGGACCAGCTCTCCAGGAAATCTGGTGGCAATGTGGTTAGTCTGTTGCTTGATAAATCCAGGTAAGTGAGGTTCTTCAGGTACCTGGTTGCCTCAGTTGGCACACTGGCTATTCTGTTATTGTGCAAATCCAGGGTCCTCAGACGGGGCATCTCCAGCAGAGATGCCCAAGGGAAAGCAGCCAAAGAATTCCCATCCAAGCGCAACTCATGCAGCTGCTTTAGGTTGTAAAAGCTGCTGGTGTCAACGCTGGCCACAGAATTGTAAGTCACCCAGAGATATTGGAGCTCTACCAAGTAGTAGAAGGCCTCGGCGGGGATCCTGCTGATAACAGTCTTCTCTATGCGAAGCTTCACGGTGTCCACAGGGATGTTCACGGGGACCATGGTCATATCCAGGTCATTACACAGCACCAACCTAGTGTAACAATAAGTGCAATGGGACGAAATGTGCTTTCTGGGGCTTACTTGAAAAAATAATCCATATTTGAAACAAATATCTATTTTCCATTGCCTGCTGGCTTTTGAGAAATATCTGTCCAGCCTGGCTAACCCATACATTAATAATTCTTCATCATCATCATCATCATCATATTAATCATGATGATCACAGCTACTAAGATTGAACCATACAAAATGGTAATCTTTTTTTTTGGTCAAAAATAATCAAGTATCAGCAATTTTTGTGGTCAACCTAACATCTATGGAGCTCTTTGTGTGCCAGGCAGGCCTGTGTAACACACATCAGATCTGCCTCCTTGTTTAATCATCACCGCCCTATTGAGGTAGACATTGGGTAATAAGTAAAAGCACTAGTATTCAAGTCAGGTTCATCTAAATTCAAATCTAAGCTCCACCCCATCCTGTGTTGCTCTGTAAAGCCCCTTCGCCAATCTCTCAAGCTCATTTTCCAACATGGCACTATTGTGATGATTAATTGAAAATAGATATAAAATTTTACATCTTAGTGGCACATACTAAGACTCAATAGATGTTTGCTATTATCATCAACCCTATTTTTATTGATAACATAATGGAGACTTACCAACATTAGGTAACTTGCCCAAGGTCACCCAGCTAATGGCTTACAGAGCCACCTTTTAAACCCAAATCTCTCCAACTCCAAAGTGCAGACATTTCACCTCTTTAGGAAATGGCTCATTAAAAAGAATTCCCTGTTAAAGTCACAAATTGATCCTTTTTAAGAGGATCCCTTTATATTAAATAACAAAAAAGCAAGTTTTCACACTAGGTGTTTAAAGTTGAGCTCTATTTTTTTTCCTTTATTAGAGAAATTGTGGGTTTATAGAACAACTGTTCATAAAATACAGGATTCCCATATACCACCCTATTATTAACACCTTGCATTGGTGTGGAACACTTGTTACAGTTGTTGATAGCTCATTTTTATCACTGTACTATTAGCTATAGGTCATGGTTTAACTTAGGGTTCACCGTCTGTGTAGTGTAGTCCATGGATTTTAAAAATGTTGATTCTATAACCATATACAATCAAATATTTCCCCTTTTAACCACACTCAGATATATATTTCAGTGCTGCTAATTATGTTCACAATGTTGTGCTACCATCACCACTACCCATTACCAAAACATTTCCATCATTCCAAATAGGAGACCTGAGCTCTATTTTTACAACTACACATGGCATTGCTTTCTGCCTAAGGAACTAACCAGGGTTTATTCCTTTTACCACTTACTACCTGAAGTGACCTTGAGGAAGTCACATTGTGATCTTGTTTACTGGTACATGTGAAACAGCCATAGAAAAACAAATCTGTCCCATGTGTGTATTTAAAGTATGAGGAATCAGATAAGTGAGATTCAGTTTGTCCTGAAAAGACCTGTTTATTTCCCATTATATACTCACCTTCACAGGACTGCTGAAAATGGTTTTGCAAAGCATCATCTAAATTATAATTCACTATGCATGTGTATTATACACAAATTAAAACACATCACATTAAAGCATTGAATTTCAACAGCCAGCCTGTATAATATAAGGAGAGGAAGCAGACTAAAGCTAGGATGTTCAGAGAGCAGCTTCTCCTTTATGTAACTTTAGAAGACCCTGTGGAGTCATTGGCATTCTCTAGGGACACCTCTTGCTCTTAATCTGTATTCTGAATCACTTTTTACCAGATGATAGCAGTTTCCACTCATTAAGTCAGCACTCCATCCAGGGTGCTGTAATGGGGGGAAAAAAGGCACCTGGATTGGAAGTTTAAAAATCCAGGATCTTTAGCAACTCAGTCAATGCATCAACTCATCTACGTGACCTTGGACAAGTCACTTAATCTTTATATGGCTTAGTTTCTTCATTTATAAAATGAAAGGGGTCAAACTAGATTATTTCTAAAGTTCTTGCCATTGTATAATACTCTGTGATATTTATAAAGTCCATCAACTAACAGCCATTATGGAGAAGGAAGCATTTCTGTGATGGTTTTCTGAACAGTCCCCTTGCCCAAGTCATTAACTGCTGTACACACCTTGGCAACTAGATCTTTAATTTATGTTCTTCTTGTCTTTAAACACCCAGTGAGTATCTCAAAAAGAAACCAAGAATTGATAAAGTTTGTACAATAAGTAGACAAACTGCTCAAAATATGCTTTAATTGTTATTATTTATATGTTTAAAGATATCAGACAGAAATTGAGTTATTCTTTTAACAAATTACTTTGTTTGAGAGTCTCACTGTTCCCCAAAACCAAGTCCGAATAAAAATCAATATTCTATATTTAATGACCAAGAGCTCTGTTTTGCATTTACCATATCTAAAAGGGCTCTGGTGCACATTGTAAGTAAATAATTACTCTCACCTCACAAGAAGGTGCTAAATATCTTCTGTGAGGCCCCGAACTATGCAAAAGAAGTCCGGACCTGTATTTTTCCAACTTTTTTATTTTGTTAATTCCATTAGCTTAAAATGAAAAATTCGAATGACGAATCTCTCCAGTTTTACCCTTATGATCTTTCTTCCTATTTCTTAAAGGTGACGCAGTTGGCATGAAAGCCCTGAAAGCAAATGCCCTGGCCGTGTCAAGCAGCTCCTCATCAGCCCTGCTTCTTATGATCTCTCTAATCGAGTTCTGAGCGAGCCAAACACATTTAAGTGATTTAGCCTCGCAAAAGTATCATTTTATGAATATGAGCACAAAAAATCTTTTTGTAACATAGAGTGTATCTGAGAGTCTCAAATAATTTTAGGGCGTTTAGGAGCTAAGCTGCTCAAAATGAAAACAATGACGTCTGATGACTAAATGGAATATACTAGCCAACACCATAAGGTCGAAGCTTATGTAAATTAAACCATCTCTCCTCTGATTTCTGATAATCAAAAAATTTGCTTTTAAAATGAAGCTGTCTCATTGAGTCCTCTTTCTCAGAATACTTAGAACACTTAGTAGCAAGAAGAGGAGCATACCTTGATCCCGAGCCGTCATTGCTGCCGTGATAATTGCAGACACACTGTGAAGGACACAAACAGCTCACTCCCTCCAAAACGCTAAGTACAACACACAGACATGCAAATAGACACATCACTCCTGTTGGAGATTATTTGAACAAAAGGTAAAAACCAAACCCTAAGCATTCAGAAACTGGCGTGCAAGGAATACAAACATCCATTTAGTAGCAGCAGATTACACAGGATTAACTGAAATCTGTAGTTACTTAACCTTCAAGTGTATCTTGCAGAGGATCAATCGACTCAGACTTTGAATATAATTTCAGCAAGGTAACCACCTTCTCAGGGAAATGAAAATCAAACACACGTCAGGAAATTTTCAATAGTTGCCCATATCTAAATTTACAGGGAAATGCCTATTAAATCCGTTTCCTATGGATGAAATTGCCACTGCACTTTGAAGGTATACTTAATGTGAAAAAAATTTGATGTCTTGGTAAATACTTGCATTTCTAAATTTTATAACTCAATTTTTAAAATTTTATTGTGGGTAAAAAATTTTGCATTTGTTTTTTTAACAGCATGTGTAACATTCTGTTTTATAACATTTAGTTTTAAAGACAGATGCACATGACATGAAATTGATTTAGAATAGTTATCATTGTTGCTATGTACTGGTTATTTACCAAGAGCAAAGAAAACAAAGTCCAGTGTGTAGATTTTTAAGGAAAAACTCTTCTATCCACCACTGGGTGGCAGAACAGATTCCAAAAAGAATATACACTGAAACTCTCCCATCATCATGATGTTTATCCCAGCTCTTTTATCTTTAATGAAAGCAATTATCTCTGTTCAGGAATATATTTTATTTCAAGCCTGCTTTCCCAAATTTGTGTACATCAAAGCCACATTTGAAGATCAACTGTTATTTCTTTTAGTGATATTAGGCTTTACCAGAAAATAAAACTTAAATTAAAAAGTAAAAATAAATGCTATCTACACATCTAAAATAGAGAATCCACCATGAGGGAAAATCAAAGGTTTAGGTTATAAATATACGTAATTTAATCCTTCTTATTGGTTAGCTATATCCATCATCTAGAAACCAAAAACTTTTAAAAAAGAAAATCTATTCTACAAAAATAATGAGGAATACCTATATGTGAGGCTGGAGTTTGTAGGTGTACTTCCAGAGACTGGAGCCTCTGGCCTGCCTATGTGCCAGCTGTGCCTGGAATCTCGGTGGAGCTGCAACTCCTACTCTACAGCTCAATGGACTCACCCAAGTCACCTGGTAAGGAGACGATGATGGACAACGGCCATCCCAGGGAATGGAGAGAGCCTGCAACTGCAGGAAGGATAATCCCATCCACCGTATTCATGGGATATAAGCCCACTCTCACTTGGAAGTGGAGTGGACATCACCATTCCAGTCCCCTCAGGAGTGGGGGAAGAGCTGTGGACTAGAGTGGACTTAATGGTATTTTGTTGTAAGACATATTGTGACTCAAGCAATGGAAGAAGGGCAGTTGTAATACAGGGGCTTTTTTAGGACTTGGGGCTTGTCCTGAGTGACGTTGTGGCAACGGATATAGGCCATTTTACATCAGCATATACCATGCAGAACTGTGTGGGAGAGAGTGTGGTCTACGATGTGAACTGTGGGCTATGCTTGGTGGCAAAGCCCCAGGATGTGTATATCCATTGCAGGTGATGTGCCACACTAATGAAAGATGTTTATGTGAGATGTTATGGGAGGTATGGGAGGTGGAGATCATGGGAATCCCTATAATTTTTGTGTAACATTTATGTAATCTAAGCATCATTTAAAATATGTATTTTAAATGTTAAAAAATAACATTTATGTAAGCAAATGCACATATACTCATATATAACTATGTATCATTTTACAAATATTGGTTTGTATTGTGAAAATTTTGATTTTTACCCACAATAAAAAAATAATAAAAAAGAAGATGAATATTGATCTAGAAGTAATAAAGTCAATTAAATCAATTACTAATTAAAGTTAAGATTTTCAGATTCTACTCAATTCATTTGTTCATCGAATATTTTCTGAGTGCTTACTCTGTGCCAAGCACTACACTAAGGACTAGGAGTACAAAGATGAACAAAAGCAGTCACTACGCACACGGGACTCACTTGATAAGACAGGCACAGCCTACCGAAGAAGCACAAGAGAACATTAAGCCCAGCTTGGCTGGGAAGGTTTTCTTGAGGCAGGTGGTCCCTGAGCTGCTTGTAGAGAACGCATATTCATTTAGTATCAGGAAAATCAGAAAAGGGACAAACATATGTGTCATGGATGTCCCAAAGGAGAAGAAAAGGTAAAATGGGCAGAAAGAATATGTGAAGTTATAAGGGTAGAAAATTTCCCAACCCTATCGAAGGACATAACTATCTGTTTCCAAGAAGCACAATGTATTCCCATCTGAAAAAATCCAAATAAATGTACTCTGAGACACATACTAATCAGTATGTCAAATGCCAAAGATAAAGATAGAATCCTGAGATCAGAAAGATAAAAGAGATTCATCACACACAAGGGATGCCCAATAAGGTTAAATGCTGATTTCTCATCAGAAACCATTTTAAGAAACTGAAAGAGAAAAACTGCCAGCAAGATTATCTTTCAAAAATGATGACGAGTCTAGAATATTCTCAGATAAACAGGAGTAGAGAGCATTTGTAACCAAAAGATACGCTTTGCATAAAATATTAGAGGGAGTGTTACACCTGAAAAGACAAGACAGTAGAGAGAGGTCTGAAAGAGAGTCTAGAAATGAAGATTACATAACTAAAAAGAGTGGTGAAAACAAGATATGACAGATAAAACCCAAATATCAAAAGAACTGCCTTTACAGTAATAACATTGAACATTATTGGATTAAACTACTCAATCAAATGACACAGTCTGGCGGAATGGATAAGAAAATATAAGCCACCTATATGCTGTCTACAATAGACTGAACTTTGAACCAAGGATACAAATAGATTGAAAGTGAAAGGCTGGAATAAGGTAGTCCATGCATGCAGTAACCATAAAAATCTGAACTAGCCTTACTTAGATGTAATAGATTTTAAAAGCAAAACTCTTATTAGAGACAAGGAAGGTCATTATCTACTAATAAAAGGGGCAATTCACCAGGAGGAAATAACAAAAATAAATGTATATGCACCTAACCAGGGTGCCCCAAATTACATGAGGCAAACTCAGGCAAAACTGAAGGGAGAAACAGATGTCTCTACAATAATAATTGGCATGGCATGGATGTAGCTCAGTGGTTGAGCGCCTGCTTCCCATAAACGAGATCCTGGGTTCAATCCCTAGTAACTCCAAAAAAAAAAAAAAAAAAAAAATACAGTAATAGTTGGAGAATTCAATACACCACTCTCATCATTGGATATATCATCTGAGCAGAGGCTCAATAAAGAAACAGAGAGCTTGAATAATGTGACAAACTAAGTAAACCTAATAGACATATTCAGAACATGCACCCCCAAACAGCAGAACATATATTCTTTTCAAGTCCTCATGGATCTTTCTCCATGATAGACCGTATGTTGGGTCACAAAACAGGTCTCAATTAATTTAAAAAGATAGAAATTACACAAAGCACTTTCTCTGATCATAATGGAATAAAGCTGGAAATCAACAACAGGCAGAAAAATGGAAAACTCACAAATATATCCAGATTAAAAGACATGCTCTTAAATAATCAGTGAATAAAAAAAGAAATTGCAAGAGAAATCAATATCTTGAGATGAATGAAAATGAGAATATAACATATAAGAACCTATTGGGGGGTCGGATGTGGCTCAACTGGTTGGGCGTCCGTCTCCCATATGGAGGGACCCGGGTTCGATCCCCGGGACCTCCTGGTAAAAAAAATAATAATAATAAAATCATAAAAAAAAAAAAAAAAGAACCTATCGGATACAGCAAAGGCAGCACCGAGAGGGAAATTTATAGCCCTTAATGCTTACATGAAAAAAGAAGAAAGAACTAAAATCAATGACCTAACTACCCAGCTAGAAGAACTAGTAACAGAACAGCAAACTATATCCAAAGCAAGCAGAAGGAATGAAATAACAAAGATCAGAGTGGAAATAAATGAAATAGAGAACAAAAAAACAGTAGAGAGAATTAAGAAAACCAAAAGTTGGTCCTTCGAGAAGATCGACAAAATTGGCAACCCCTTAGCTAGACTGACAAAATTAAAAAGAGATAATATGCAAATAAATAAAATCAGAAATGAAAATGGGGACATTACTACTGATCCCACAAAAATAAAGAGATCATAGGAGGATACAATGAAAAACTGTACACCAACAAACTAGACAATGTAGATGAAATGGAAAAATTCCCAAGAACATATGAACAACCTACACTGACCCTTGAAGAAATAGAAGACTTCAACAAACCAATCACAAAGAAATTGAAACAGTAATCAAACAACTCCGCAAAATGAAAAGTTCAGGACCAGATGGCTTCACAGGTGAATTCTACCAAGCATTCAAAGATTTAATACCAATCTTACTCAAACTCTTCCAAAAAATTGAACAGGAAGGAATGCTACTATGCTCATTCTATGAAGCCAATATCACCCTAATACCACAGCCAGATAAAGATATTATGAAAAAAGAAATTACAATCCCATTTCCCCAATGAATACGGATGCAAAAGTCCTCAACAAAACACTCGCTAATCAAATTTAACAATACACTAAAAGAATTATTATCATGATCAAGTGGGTTTTATCCCAGGCATGCAAGGGTGGTTCAAAACAAGAAAATCAATCAGTGTAATATACCACATTAATAAATCACAGAAGAACAATCACATGATTATCTCAATAAATGCAGAAAAGGTATTTGACAAAATCCAGCATCTTTTCTTCATAAACAATTTTTCAAAAGATAGGAATTGAAAGAAGCATCTTAACTAGATAAAGGACATATATGAAAAACCCACAGCTAACATTGTACTCAATGGTGAAAGACTGAAAGCTATCCCATTGAGATCGGGAACAAGAAAAGGATGCCCACTGTCAACACTGATGTACAATATAGTGCTAGAGTTTCTAGCTAGAGCAATCAGGCAAGAAAAAGAAATAAAAGCTGTCCAAATCAGAAAGGAAGAGATAAAACTTTCACTATTTGCAGATGATCCTATACCTAGAAAATCCCAAAAAATCTACAACAAAGCTACTGAGCTAATAAGCAAATCAGCACAGTGCCAGAATACAAGATTAATATGCAAAAATCAGTAGTGTTTCTATACACTAGTAATGAACAATCTGAGGAGGAAGTCAGGAAAAAATTCCATTACAATAGTGCAAAAAAAATAAAATATTTAGGAATAAACTTAACAAAGGGCATAAACACTTGTATTCAGAAAACTACAATGCATTGTTCAAAGAAATCAAAGAAGATCTAATTAAATGGAAGAACATTCTGTGTTCATGAATGGGAAGACTAAATATTAAGATGTCAATTCTACCCAAATTGATAAACAGATTCAATACAATCCTGAAAAAAAAATTCCAGCAGCCTTTTTTAAAGAAATAGAAAGCCCAATTACCAGCAGCCTTTTTTAAAGAAATAGAAATAGAAAGCCCAATTACCAAGGACTTTGGAAGGGTAAGTGGCCCTAAATAGCCAGAAACATCTTAAAAAGGGAGAATGAAGTTGGATCACATCTGGACTTTAAATCGCATTACCTAGATACAGTGGTAAGTGGTAAAAAAAAAAAAAAAAAAAAAAAAATGGTACTGGCATTAAGATAGACATATAGATGAATGAAACTGAACTGATGGTTCAGAAACAGACCCCCACATCTATGGTGAAGTGATTTTTGACAAGGCTGTCAAACCCACCCAGCTAGGCCAGAACAGTCTATTCAACAGATGGTGCTGGGAGAATTGGATATCGATATCAAAATGAAAGAAAGAGGACCTCGACCTCACACCTTACACAAAAATTAACTAAAAATGGATCAAAGACCTAAATATAAAAGTGAGAACCATAAAACTCCTAGAAGAAAATATACAGAAACACCTTCAAGACCTGGTGGTAGGTGGTGGTTTCTTAAACTTTAAACTGAAAGCATGAGCAATAAGAGAAAAAAATAAATAAATGGGACCTCCTCAAACTTAAACACTTGTGGTTCAAAGGACTTTGTCAAGAAGGTGAAAAGGCAACCCACTCAATGGGAGAAAATATTTGGAAATCACATATCAAATAAGGGCTTGATTTCCATGCTATATAAAGAGATGATACAATTTAACAATAAAAGAGCAAGCAATACAATTTAAAAACGGGCAAAAGAATTAAACAGACTATTCACCCAAGAGGAAATACAAATGGCAAAAAAGCACATGAAAAAATGTTCAATATCACTAGCTATTAGTGTAATGTAAATCAAAACTATAATGGGATATCATTTCACATCTCATCCAAAGGCCATTATTAAAAAAACAAAAAACAGAAAACAAGTGCTGGAGAGGATGTGGAGATATAGGAGCACTCCTTCATTGTTGGTGGGAATGTAGAATGGAGCAGCCTCTGCAGAAGACAGTTTGGCGGTTCCTCAGGAAACTAAATATAGAACTACTGTATGATCCAGCAATCCCTCTATTATGAATATATCCAGAAGAACTGAAAACAGTGACTTGAACAGACATTTGCACACCAATATTCGTAGTGCCATTATTCACAATTGCTAAAAGATGGAAACAACCCAATTGTCCATCAACCAATGAATGGATAAACAAAATGTGGTATATACATACGATGGAATACTCTGCTGCTTTCAGAAGAAATGAAATTGGGACATACATGATAACATGGATGAACCTTGAGGATACTATGCTGAGAGAAATAAGCCAGACACAAAAAGACAGATATTGTATGGTCTCACTAATATGAACTAAATATGAAGAATAGCCACACAGAGTTAAAACCTAGACTATAGGCTACTAGGAGAATGGATGAGGGCTGAGAAGGGGTACTGATGCGTGATGTATATAGAATTTTCAATTAGCTTGACTGTAAAACTGTAGAAATGGGTAAAGTTAAAGGTAACACATTACAGTGAGTATAACTAACACGGCTGGTTTATAAGTGGGATTGTGGCTGAAAGGCATAGTCTAGGGATGTAAATATCAGTTGAAAGAAAGCTGAAAAAAAAAAAGAAAGAAAGCAAAAGAATAATCTAGGGACTGAATAACACAGTGAAACTGGAGGTGGATGAGGATTGCAGTTACTAATACAAATACAAGAATGTTCTTCTATGAGCTAGAACAAATGTATGTCACTATTACAAGGTGGTAAGGATATAGTGATGCATGGAAAAAATACAATTAATGTAATTTATAGTCTATAGTTAACAGCAATATTGTAATATTCTGGTATCAATGTCAAAGAAGGTACAATAGCAATGCTAAGAGTCAACAATAAGGGAGTAATAATAAGGGAGTATGGGATTTTTTTCTTTTGGACTAAGGAAAACATTCAAAGGTTTACTGGGGTGATGACTGTACATCTCTGTGAAAAAAATGAAAGCCACTGAGTGTACACTTTGGATAGATAGTACAAGGCATGGAACTGTATAACATAGTGAAACGTGGTGGAAGATGGACAATAGTTAACAGTACAAATATGATAGTGTTCTTTCATGAACTATCACAAATGTACAATATTTAAACATAGTAGGGGGTGTGTGGAAAAAAATACACCAAGTGTGTGCTATGAGCCATAGTTAGTGGTAATAGTCTGATCATGTTCTTTCATAATCTGTAACAAATGTTCCACAACAATATAAGGTGTTGGTGGAGGGGTGATGTACGGGAATTTTGCACATTATACATGATTGTTTGGTAAGCTCACAACTTCTCTAGTAAAAACAAAACAAAACAAAACAAAACATGGTTACAATGTTGAAGAAGTCCTTTATGTTTGAGGCAAAATTTCCCTTCCTGTCACAGTTTGGGGAAGAAGTTTTTGTGGATTGTTTCAGCAAAATTTTTAAAATTGGCTGCTGGGGATGCCAAGAATTCTGACGAATTTCTAATTCAGTTTTTAGACTAGAATGCTAAATGCAAAAAGATGCATAAAATTAAACCCAATATTATTAATCTGTAAAAACACTGTTAATAGAAATTGAGCAGGACTTGAGGCCTTCCAGAACATAAGGACTTGTATTAGGTTCTGAATCTTAATGTCATGTATTTGTACTTATTGAAAATTGTATCAATGAAAAGTATATTAGTAATATGAACTTCTGGTCCAGTTGGGAGTTCTTCCATTTCAAAAATGTGATATTTGTATGGAAGTTTTAATTTTCTCAGTCGCCCTTCCATAGAATTGAAGCTAGGATAAATAGTTGATAAATGAGAAACAAACAAACAAAAAAGAACATGCAACTTGTAAACTGATGTTTAGTAATCAGTGAGAACTTGAAATACTAAAATACATTAGAAGCCTAATCCTAGATAGTCTTATGAAAATGTATCCCTTTTAGCCATCTTTGAGTATATATTCACAATATTTTTCAAGATATTTTAATTTATATTTTTTCCTCTTTTTCAGAGCTGCTTCTTCCTTTTGGGGCTATGTTTTTCTTTTTTTTTTTTTAAAGAGGAAATTCACAAGGGGCTAGGTGTTTTGTTTTGTTTTTTAAAGACTTATTTATCTATTTCTCCCCACTCCCTCGATGTTTTTGCACTTGCTGTGTCTATTCGTCTTCCTCATTTCTTTAGATGGCACCAGGAGCAGAACCTGGAACCTCGAACCTCTAATGTGGGAGGGAGGCACCTAATTGCTTGAGCCACCTCTACTCCCTGCTTTGTTGTGTCTCTCATTATGCTTTTCCTCCCTGTGTCTCTTGTTGCATCATCTTGCATCAGCTTGCTGTGCCTGCCTGTCGTGTCAGCTTGCTGCCTTCTTTAGAAGGCACCGGGGCTCTTCCGGGAAGATGGCGGAGTAGTAAGACACGGGAATCTCTTCTCCAGAAAAATAGTGAAGAACAGGCTGAAACAGCCCCGAAAAAGATCTTCTAGGGTTTATGACAGCAAGTGAAGGCTGCACACCACCCAGAGGAGAGAGGTTCAGAAAAGGGAAATCGTGATGACAGAACCGTGAGTGGAAAGTAGCAGCTTCTGCTGCTGCCAGCACCCTCCCCCACACTCTTTAGAATTCTCTGGCCTCTGGGCCTGCGACCACAGACAAAGGGGGCTCCAGGGATCTATCACTCCCGGAAAGGGGAGAGAGAGGGATAGAGCCTTAGGCTGACTCAGGTTCTGACCTGTAAATTTGGGATGCGGAGCCCCACAGACCCTTCCACACGGCAGTTTGCCCTGGGAGCCTAGGAAGGACTAGAGAAATCCAACCCTCGCAACCTCCCTCTCTTCTAGTCTGGACTAATTGTTGAGGAATCCACAGGAGAGGGGAGAGAGAACCTGGGGCTGACCCTGCTTTTGACTCCCAGATTTGGTCTGCCCTGTCCTGAGAGCACTTCCAGGCCGGGTGGAGCTGCGCCATTGTTTGCCTTGGAGCCTGCAAGGGGCTAAAGATATACAAACCTCCCAATCTCCTCCTCTACTAACAGGGACTGATTGTTGAGGACTCAGAAGGGAGTGGAAATATTTCCTAGCTGGGAAAAGGGGGGTGCTACGAGAGAAGTCTGGAGAACTGTCTCAGAAAGTTTGAATTACAAGGCTCTTAGCCCCTAGACAGGAAGCTCTATCACATTGATCTGGCCTGTGTCAGAACAAATACGCTCCGACCAGGCATTGAATTGAGAGCTGCCAACAAGCGCCATCTCCTGGCAGACCAAGGAAATTCACATAAGAAAATTAATAAGTAGGAGAAGCTTTTCCTGGCCTCTATAGCCTTCCTGCCCAAGGCCCTAGGAAACGACCCTACAACCAATTACTGGGTCCAGTGCCCGGTTTTGAGCAACCAGCAGAACAATATAACAATCAAGGTTGAGCCAAAAATCAAAGAGCTGTGGTAACTCACAGCCTCCTGCCACTAAAACCCCATAAAAGAGAAAGAGATAGAGCATCTAAGCAAAATACAACCTATCCAGATGCCTAAGCACCAGCAAAAAAATTACGAGCCATACTAAGAAAATAGAAGACATGGCCCAAGAGAAGGAATGCAGCAAAGTCCCAGAAGAGATGCAGAATTTGAGAGAACTAATCAGTGAGATGAGCACAAATTTCCAAAAATTCAAATTAATGAGATGAAAGAGAATATAGTTAAAGAGATAAATGACATCAAGAAGTCATTGAGTGAACGCAAAGTAGAATTTGAAATCCTGAACAGAAAAGTAAAGGAGTTCATGGGAATGAAAGACACAATAGGTGAAGTCAAAAATACATTTGAAGCATACAACAGCAGACTCGAAATGATAGAAGAAAGAATAAGTGATACTGAAGACAGAGCAGCTAAAATTGAAGACAGAAAATAACAGAGAGAGAAAAGAATGGAAAAAATTGAGCAGGGGCTCAGAGAGTTGAATGACAACACAAAACGCAACAACATACGTGTCATGGGAGTTCCAGAAGGGGAAGAGAAAGGAAAAGGGGCAGAAAGAGTATTTGAGGAAATAATAGCTGAAAATTTCCCAACTCTCATACAAGAAATGAACTTACATGTCCAAGAAGCACACCATACCCCAATGAGAATAAATCCAAATAGACCTACGCCAAGACACATATTATTCAGAATGTCAAATGTAAAAATAAAGAGAAAATTCTCAGAGATCAAGAGAGAAGCAAACGATCACGTACAAAGGACGTCCAGTAAGACTTAGTGCAGATTTCTCTTCAGAAACCATAGAGGCGAGAAGACAGTGGTATGATACAATTAGGAAACTGAAAGAGAAAAACTGCCAGCCTAGAATTCTTTATCCAGGAAAAATGTCCTTCAAATATGAAGGTGAATATAAAGTATTCACAAACAAACAGAAATTAAGAGAGTTTGCAAAAAGAATCCACCTTTGCAGGAAATATTAAAGGAAGCCTTACGACCTGAAAGAAATAGACAGGACAGAGAGGCTTGGAGGAGTGTATAGAAGAAAGAAAAGCAGAAAGGATAACCAAAAGAGTAAAAAGAGAGACAAAAATAAGATGACATATGAAAACCAAAGAAGAAAATGGAGGAAATAAATAGTGCATTTTCAGTAATATCATTGAATGTGAATGAATTAAATTCCCCAATCAAAAGATACAGGCTGACAGAATGGATAAAAAAACATGAGCCATCCATATGCTGCTTACAAGAAACTCACCTCAGACCCAAGGATACAAGCCAGCTGAAAGTAAAAGGTTGGAAAAAGATACTCCACGCGAATAGTAAACAGAAAAGAGAGGGGTAGCTATGCTAATATCAGACAAAACAGACTTCAAATGCAAAAAAGTGATAAGAGATGTGGAAAGCCATTATATATTAATAAAAGGGATGATCCTCCACGAAGATATAACAGTCATAAATATCTATGCACCTAACCAGGGTGCACCAAAATATATGAGACAAGCTCTGGCAAAACTGAAGGGAGAAATAGACATTTCTACAGTATTCATTGGAGACTTCAACACCCCTCTCACATCATTAGAT
>JAKSZT010053767.1:6309524-6368562 GCA_026826555.1 Tolypeutes matacus | reverse complement strand
ACTTGAATAGACATTTCTCCGAAGAAGAAATACAAATGGCAAAAAAACACATGAAGAAATGCTCAACATCACTCATGATTAGGGAAATGCAAATCAAAACTACAATGAGATATCATTTCACACCTATCAGAATGGCCACTATTAAAAAGACAGAGAACTACAAGTGTTGGAGAGGATGTGGAGAGATAGGAACACTTCTTCACTGTTGGTGGGAATGCAGGATGGTACAACCACTATGGAGGACTGTTTGGCAATTCCTAAAGAAGTTGAATATAGACTTGCCACGTGACCCTGCAATACCACTACTGGGTATATACCCAGAAGAACTGAGAGCAGTGACACGAACAGACATCTGCACACCGATGTTCATAGCCACATTATTCACCATTGCCAATAGTTGGAAACAACCCAGGTGTCCATCAACAGATGAATGGATAAACAAACTGTGGTCTAGTCACACGATGGAATATTATACAGCTGTAAGAAGAAATGAAGTCATGAAGCATATGGCAACATGGATGAACCTGGAGGACATTATGTTGAGTGAAGCAAGCCAGACACAAAAGGACAAATACTGTATGAACGCGTTACTATGAACCAAATATATTGTGTAATATAGTTTTTCAGAAAAAAATTTTTATATGTATCCATTACATTTAATTGAGAAATGTATATATTTATTCATCTGTGTTAAAAAAATAAATAAATAAATAAAGAAGGCACCGGGAACCAAACCAGGGACCTCCCATGTGATAGGCGGGAGCTCAGTTGCTTGAGCCACATCCGCTTCCTGAGGTTTTGATAAGGCTTTTTTGTGTTGTTTTTGGGTGTTTTTTTTTTAATAAGGCTTCTTATAATGGGGTGGATATTCTGCTGTAGTCTTCCATGAAAGGCCCTTTTTATTTTTGAGTCACTTAAACAGTCACATGGTCTTTGAAATTTGGGGACTGTTTTACATATGAGTGCTGATACAGATTTAAACTTAAGTAGATCAATGGCATGTCACCCCATGAATGCTGACTCTGGAAGGAATACCTTTTCTATAGGAATAGTTTCAGTTCTGGACTGAAAAGCTGGGGATGAAACAATTTTGTTCTTTTTTATATAAATCAGTAAAACTTGAAGCCAGTGTGCCGAGTTTCCTTGTTGAGCTCAGCAGATGAACTGAGCTGATAGTGTTAATTCAGATTTAAGGAATTACCCAAGTCTTGATTTGTGTAGATTTGCAATCTACATGAGACATTAAGCTTTTATCGTTTTACCATGTGTATATAGGTTACCTGCTCCCCTTCCCCCATATCACATCCATTAGTTATGGAACTTTATAAGCTGGCATTAAAACATTACAATGCTTTGTTGCACCAATTTTTAAAACTTTAACAGTGCAATATGTGTCATTTTTATGAAGCAAACCAAAGGTAAATTTCTCATGGTTCTTGCTGTCTGCTATAGCAGCATTTGAGGGAGACTCTTTTATACATTTGTAATAAATGAAATATAACCTGATTGCAAATCCTTTTTTTTTTTTTTTTTCTTTTTTAAATCTTAAACCATGTACCAAGTTTTTGGTTCAAATTGTGTAGCATAAGTTAAACTTTAAATTGCACTCTATTAACCAATATAAGTGTATTTCTATAAACATAGTTATGTTGAAATAAACCTTTAAAAATAAAAAAATTTCCTTTCCTAGTAGCAAGGAGTGACTTCAAGGCTTGGCATATTGGAACTCTGAATCAATTTTCTAGACAATAAGATATTGCCTTGCCATTTACTCTCTCTGACCTTGGGTACAGGACCTCATATGCCTATTTTCTCTGTAAATAGTTCTGCTGTGGGGTCAGGATGAACAAAGTGTTGGTGGCACAAAAGCTGCAGTTTTCTGGGAACACAAAAGATTTTAACTTGGCTACAGAGAAAGACAAAACCTGGAAGTCTGTTTGGAGCCGTGTTGAAGAAACTCTTAAAGATCCAGCTGAGGGGTTTATACTTACTAGGCAGGCAACTGAAGGGTTTACAGAGCTTTATTCTGGAAAGATTATTCTAGCTAAAAAGTTGATGTATTGATGGCAGCGGAGAAAGGCAGAGGGTGGCAAGCTAAGTTAGAAGATTGTTATGGCAGCTTACCATCCCAAATATATAGAGTTGTAAATACATAAGACTAATACCCTGATTTTATTTTATATGCAGCTAAAGAGACAATTTTCAAAAGAAAAAATGGAGATAAGAAAATATAATATCCAAAGTACACAGTTTCACTAGCAGTTAGACACATGTAAAATAAAATGATTTATGTTACCATATATAACTCACAGTTTTAAAAAGTGATGATAATATCATACTATTAGCAGGAATACCAGGGGGAAAGTGTACTTATATACTGCCAGTGGCAATGTTAATAAATTCGAGTGTACTTATATACTGCCAGTGGCAATGTTAATAAATTCAATCTTTCCAGAGAGCAAGCTAGCAATAATTATACTTTTATATTTTTATCAAATAATTCCAGTCTGAGGGCACTCAAATTGAATAATCCCCTACCCCAAAAAATGTCATTTGCACTAAAATGTTCCCAGTGGTTCATCCATGAAATTAAAAATTGGAAGCATTTTAAGTGCCCACTAAGAGTAGACTCTTTGTTCAAAAGCATTACTGATGACTCAGAGTAAGGATCCTGGTGTGCGCGGACACATGTGTGTGTGTGTGTATGTGTGTGTGTGTGTGAGAGAGAGAGAATATACACAGGTATACCATGCATACATACACATATAATGCATGTCCATCTTCTATTTTTAACAGTTCTTACACACTTGGACCAAGACCATTTTCTAAATAGTAAAACAATAAATGTCAGAGGCAGATGTCCTATCTGTAATAAATGGAGTAGAAGCAAACTCTTTGAACTCTGTTTCTAAGGACTCTGGTAATATCACTGCAAATCAGAGAAGTATGTTAGAAGTAGTCACTCATCTCAGTTTATTCTACGTTCCAAGTTGCTGAAAGTAAAGAGCACTCTATAAGTAACGTGGAAAACTGAAAAATTCCAATCCCCCGAACGTCATTACTAAGATTTCCTCAACAGGAGTGAAAGGGAGAAAAGAGAAAGAGAAAGAACATAGAGGAGGAAGAGCTACAGGCAGAGGACACCGGGGTCCCTGCAGATTCAGGCTGAGCTGTGTCTTGGGGATCTCTTTTAACCTCGCCCCAGGCAGCATGTTTGTTCTCGTGCTAAATAATAAACAAATCCTGTTATAAAAAATAAAAATAAAATAAAAAAAGAGTAGACTCTTTAAACAATGTTATGTTAATGTGCTATGCTTAATGGTCTCTAAAATGACAAATATGTGGAGTCTACAAATTCATTCAACATTCACCAAAATTAAACAAATATTTAGTTCCTAATATGTGCCAGGCAAAATGGGTCTAGGTGCTGGGGAAACATCAAAGAACAAAACAGACAAAAATCCCCACTTTTATAGAGCTTACTTCTAGTGGCAAATATATGTACATATGCAGAAAAATGGTAATTAAAAATGCAGAAGAGAAAATAATACACACAGAAGCTATATTGGTATATAAATATATTTATAGTCATTGACTGAGTTAGAAGCAATAGTGTTTAATGTCCATTCAAATATTTTTGTTAAACAGATTAAGATAATAATTGCCTTAAAATTTTTAAATCTTAAAATGCTAAAAATGTTTTCTATTCTAGGTGGGAATCTCCGACAACCATTTCAGTAGTTATTTATTAATGACTATTAATTGCTATTATTAATTTATTTTAACATTAAAAAATTGGCTGCTTCTACTCCAATGGAGGACTTTGGCAAATGGCCAGGCCATCAGTATGGGGTAATGTGTGCTATGAGAGAGAGAACATAGGTGGGGCCTTAATCCCCTGTGCCTAGATACATCAAAGGACATGAGCATAAGTTTACACATAAGGAAATAAAAAACATGTACTACAGCAGACACTGCATAGACAGAACTATGTACTACACTTGAGAAATGTAATATCTAATAGGACATTAATCTATGTCTACATTTGATCTAAATGGGCTAATATTTAAAATAAAATTAAGGTATTGCAAAAAGAAAGAAAGAAAAATGATTTGACAGTGTCTGTTTTTCTCTTATTTTAGATTCTTCCAGAAGCCAGTGGGTTTTCCGATACATTCATTGGTAAAATACTCGTCACTGGCATTGCTTGATGGGTCTGACATTTTAACATGGCAAACATTGCCCTCCGGAATCTGCAATAAAGAAGGGAAAATCTGGAATTATCCTATTATGACTCAGAACTTCTAAAACATTTGCAAAAATGGATTAGGTATCACTACTGCCAACTGCCATCTCCAAATAAATTTCTGCTTCCAATTTTAACAACTCTATTTGAGAACCTTTACAAATGCATAAGGTATATGGCAGTTAAAGACCAATTTTGTGCCATTTCTGAAGACCTGTAATAATGGTTAATAATTATGTGTGTTTAAAATGACACTTCTAATGTCAATTGCAATCATTTATTTATTTGAACTAAGTATGCACATTTCACGCATCTGTTCTGAGCATAGGCCAGTTGAAATTAGGGTGCTTGAGAATGACTGGCCTTCCCCAAGGAACTACCAACAGCCTGTGAATTAAAAAGGTATTCTGTGTTCTTCTTACTTGGTCTGGTCTTTAAAATTGTCTGTTTCTTCTCATACCTTAACCGTAGCTAAAGCTGCTCTTCAAACATGGGCATAAATACACAATAAATTAATAAAAGCAACATTGGCATTCAGGTTCAAATGACCTGATCTCTACTAAGATTTTCTGGCCAAATATTTAAGCATGGCAGATTGTTTCATTTCATCTTTCCAGCAGTAACAGGAAATGAAATAGTCTAAACTTCACTGATGAGTCAGGAAAGGAAACCCTTGCTGAGAGTCTAAAACAAGAGGGGAGGGAAGGTAATTCTCTATTATCCTGAATAACTACATACTTCTGAAGCCTCTTATATTAGCACTGGATATTTCTTTTGCACTTAGATTACATGTCTTCTTTCTGGTAAATACATAACTGTGCTACCCCTGTAGTGAATCTAATATTGCTTTGTCCATTTTCTGGTAATAAAACTGCTCTATCCTTTGGAAAATTCATTCCATGTATTTTGGATGGGGTAGCCACATGAACCAAGCTGAGCTGGCCAGGGCCTTCTGGGGACTTTTCTGCCAGAAAGCCATCTGAGATGAAACTCCCATTTGGGGTTGCTTAGCTGGTGGAACTTGCATCTTAGAATTCCATGATCATCTCTGCCACCATGTGGGAAGATCCTGTCACAGAAATGGAGCTCTAGGCATTTGAGGTCCTAGATGCTACTATATTTTTCACTTGTGTGAACCAAATATCTTCTTGTTTACATTAGTGTGAAGTGACTTTCTGTCACCTCCAGGGAACCCTTAGAATATTGCCATTTTAATATTCTTTCTGTATCAATTTGTTCAGAAGTATTTTAGACATTACTTACTTTTTATTAGCAACCACATAAATACAGGGATTGTAGAAGGTAGAAGACTTTGCAAACAGTGGAGCAATGATGGCCATTGAGGGCGGAATCTTCTCTGGGTCACCAAAGGAAGCCCATAAACACACAATGGAATAAGGGGACCAAGCTACTAGAAACATTGATATCATTATCACAGACATCTGTAAAAGAAATAGTCACTAAACCCAGTATTTAAAATAGCATGAAAAACTATCTAGATTGATATTTGAATACATTTATGTTGTTAATAACATAAAGGAAATAGCTGAGGTTTTCCTCTCAATATATTTTGCTTAGGTGCCTAAAGCCAACTATGATAACAGGAGCTTGTATAGTGGATATATCAATTAATATAGTACACTGCTTTTAAGAATGCTATGTAGGAGGCATAGAGAGATTGAGAGGTGATGAGTTTGTTTTTTGATTATTATTATTATTGGACAAATGAAAATGCTCTAATAATGATTGAAGTGATGAACACACAACTATGTGTTTATACCAAATATCATTGACTGTACACTTTAGATGGATTTATGCTTTAATAATATGTAACAACAAAATTGATTTGTTTTTTTTTAAAAAAAGAATGTTACATAAATGTAAAAAACATCCTTTTTTTTTTTTTAAACCTGATGGTTTCTTTTCTTTTTTAAAATTTATTTATTTATCACCCCCTTACTGCTTGTGCTCACTTAGTCCATTTGCTGTGCGTTGTTTTTTTTTCTGTAAAATCTGCTTGTCTCCCTTTGTTGCATCATCTTGCTGCGCCAGCTTAGTGCGGTTAGCTCACTGAGCCACGCAGGCCAGCTTGCCTTCACTAGGAGGCCCCGGGAATCGAACCTGGGGCCTCCCATATGGTAAACGGGAGCCCCACCACTTGAGCCACAACCGCTCCCATGCCCTCCTTCTTTGGGTGTGTGAGGGCAGGGTACAAAAGGTGGTTTAGATGAGAGCTAAATGAAAATCCACCCCCAGCCTATTTCTAGTAATTATGCTACGGACTGTTGGCATTGCTTTTCCTTTTTCTCACTGTCATTATCTGCTAGTCTAAAAAACAACTTTCTAATATTCTAAACTAGAAATAAAAGCTCATGAGCATGGTGAATTCTAACAGGCCATTTAAGCTGGAGATATAATATGTACAGTGCAGATAATTTTATAAAGGAGCTTCCTTGCTTCTAGTTTAAATAGAAAATTATAAATTTTACATTGTTCCCTACTGATTGCTCATAAAATGATGGAAAGATATTTTAAAAGGACAAAACTCCATAAAAACAGAGAATTGAAGATCAGACAATAGTTTTGCTTGTTTTTTGTGTGCGTGTGGTTTGTTTGTTTGTTTGTTTGTTTTAGTGGAAATTGAATAACAGTTGGACAGGTGGCAAATTACTTAGCACACGAAAATTATTAAACAAACAAACAAAAAAAGCCAGCAAGAAGGAAAATCAGATACAAACTAATTCATTCCAGAGAACTCCAGAAAGTCTCAGAAACTGGATAACTCTGGATAAGGGGCTGTGCATGGAACTAAAAACAGGAGAACTGGTTCAAAATCAACAGAACAAAGCAGTTAGACTTTCAAATTCCCTGTCCCCTCAGCCAGGCAACTGCCTCCACCCCTCCCTGGAAGAACTGCAGTGGTTCAGTCTATGATAGGTGAACGCAGGGAAACTCAGGACTGGGTGACAGCAGGCTTGGAAAAGAGCTGGAGTGCTGTACTGAAGAGATATCTCCCCAAAAGACAGAGCCCAGCTGAACAGCACCTCCCAGAGCTTCCAGTCAGCCTCTCAGTGCATCACTAAATATGAGGGGACGGTTATTGACATCAAACACAAAAAACACTCAAACTGACAGGCAGAGATCAAAACAGCATAGGAACTCAAGGGAAGCAAAAAATTTATAGTGAAGAAAAGGAAAATGTAAATATATACATAATATCACAAAAATAAGAGAAAATATATATCCATAAAACAAGAAAATAAAGCTAAAAAAAAGGCTAGAGCATAAAATAATTTTTTATCTATAAAAATAATTTTTATCCTAGCTATAAAAATGATGGCAGGAAATTTTAAAACTGCAATAGAAAGGTTGAAAGTTAGGGTCAGGACTGGGACTAGGCAGAGGTGAATGAAGTAAGTCTTGCAAGTGCAGTCAGAGCTTGTTTTTATTTAAAATTTTATATTTTGTTCATAGTTAATTTTTACATTAATTTTGATTTTTTATTTTAATACCATTTCTCTTGCTTACTAAGAGTTTTTATGCCTTCTTAAATTTTGTGTCCAGGGTTCACCCTAGTTTCAGCCCTAGTTATGGTTGAGGAAATTTCCCAGGAAGTAGGGGAAGGAAAGGAAGGAGGGAAGGGAGGGAGGGAGGGAGGGAAAAAGTAGGAGAAAATTGAGAAAAATTAGAAGATAAATCCAAGAGCTTGTCTTTATTTAAAATTTTATATTTTGTTCATAGTTAGTTTTACATTAATTTTGATTTTTTTATTCTAATATCATTTTTCTTGCTTACTAAGTGTATAAAATACAAGAGAATAATACACAAAACCTCCCAGAAGTGAAGATTCAAAAACACTCACCAAGCATGGATGCATAATGACCCATACCAGGGCACACTGGTATGAAATTTCAAAAAACTGGAGACATAGAGAAGATCCTACAAGGTTCCAGAGAGAACACACAGAGCACTGCAAAGGATCAGTCACCAGAATGCAGTCAGCCTTCACAATAGTAACAGTAGACACTAGGAGACTATAGAGTAGCAACATCAAAATTCTTTGAAAATAGTTTCTCTACCTAGAATTCTATGCCAGATATAAATCAATCAAATATGGTAGTAAGAGTAAGACATTTTCAGGCATGCCATGTTCTAAAATGTTTAACTCTGCCATAACCTTATTAGGAATCTACTAAAGAACATGCTCCACCAAATCAGAGGGAGTAAACCTAGAAAAAGGAAGACATATAACCTAGAAAACAGGGATCTGACCCAGGAGAGAGGCCAAAAGCATTCCCAGATGGTGATGAAGGGCAATCTGAAGATGCCAGCCAATTGGGCAGTAGTCAGAGAGCATCATTTCACAGGAGAGCAAGGGCCTAAGGGTGCCAGGAGGGATAGTTCCAAGAAAAGGATGACGTGAATCTATCCTCTGATGTGATTGAACATCCTGAATGGAGACTAACAGTGAGTTTAGGACTGAATAATGACAGGTATATAGAACTGTAATGACCATTGTGGGGGTGGGGGGAGAGAAAGAAAGTGAGAGACAGAGGGAGAGAGGGTGAGAGGAAGAGATTATGAATTAATTATTAACTTCAAAGGAAAAAAAGGTGTATAAGAAATTTAAATCATTTTACCCTAAATAAATCATCAGTAAATACAATTTAGACAATAACAATAAAGTAAACATTCCCTCTTAACCTAGCCAAATATTGTTATGGTTATATTGACAGGATGAGGAGGTAGAAAAGTAGTGGGGAGGAAAGGGAAATTGGTGGTATAAGAGAAATAAATCCTCATCTTCCACAGTAGGAAATCAAGAGATGATAGCAGGGAAGCAGATGTGGCTCAAGCAATTGGGCTCCCATCTACCATATAGGAGGTACAAGGTTCAATTCCCAGGACCTGGCTTGCACAGGAGCGCTGGCCCATACGGAGTGCTGGCCCGAGTAGAGAGCTGGTGCAGCAAGATGATGCAACAAAAAAAGACACAGAGGAGAGACAATAAGAGATGCAGCAGACCAGGAAGCTGAGGTGGCACAAGAGATTGAGCACCTCTCTCCCACTCCAGAAGGTCCCAGGATCAGTTCCTGGTGCTGCCTAAAGAGAAGACAAGCAGACACAGAAGAACACACAACAAATGGACACAGAGAGCAGATAGCAAGTACAAAACAACAAGATGGGGCAGGGGGAGAAAAATAAAAAAACAGATGATAGCAAGCAAAAAAATCCAAAAAAGTAGAAAAGTATATTGTTTAGAAATATGGAAACAAGTACTAGAAGAAAGAGCTGGGGAATGAGAATCAAGGATGGGGCTGGTAACCACCCAGGGGCCAAAAGGCTCTTTCAACTATGTATGTGTAAAATAAAAGCTTGATTACAAAAAATTGTTTTAAGGATTTTGACTTCTTACCTTTGTTACATCTACTTGATTTGACCAGTCTCTGTTGAAGTACTCAGAGCAGTTACCAGAAGTATGATGTTTAATGGATTGAGTGACGTGGTAATAGCAGTAAAACATCACTGCCAAGGGCACAACAAAATTAATCACAACAACTGTCATTGTGTAAGAAACAAAAGCTCTGAAAACAAGAAAAGGCAATCATGACTACTCATTTAATATCTTTTTTTTTTTTTTTTTTTTAAAGATTTTATTTATTTATTCATTTATCCCCCCCTTGCTGCTTGTGCTCGCTGGGTCAGCCAACCACGCCGTGCGGGCAGGCTTGCCTTCACCAGGAGGCCCGGGGAACCGAACCCGTGGCCTCCCATATGGTAAACAGGAGCCCTACTGATTGAGCCACAGCCGCTTCCCCATTTAATATCTTAAATTAGAAATAATACCGGAACTGCTCTTGGTCATTATATTATTAAATATCTTAGGAAGTGTATTTGACTTTTATAGTTCATTTAGACCAGGGGTCAGCAAACTATGGCCTGTGGGTTAAATCTAGCTTGCCACCTGTCTTTGTAAATAAAGTTTTATTGGAACACAGCCATGAACATTCATTTACATACTGTGTAGGGCTGCTTTCACAGTATAATGGCAGAGTTGAGTAGTTGCAACAAAGACCGCTTGGCCTGTAAAACCTAAAATACTGACTTTTCGATCCTTTACAGAAAAACTTTTAGATTTGGAAAATTCCTATTTGTTTTTGCTGAGTAGCCTCTTGTCTCCTTTAATAAACTAATTATCCTCTTTTCCCTGGGAAATATAGAGGAACTTCACCAATTAGCAGGCAAATCCTTGCAGGGACACTTTTGCTACATAATTCCCAGAAGATGCTTTATCACCAGATCATCTTGAAAGGATAGTAAGGAGTCAGCCTGGGGCATGTTATTTAACCAACTAATACTCCCTTCTCCTACTCAAGGTACAACTATCAGAAGCGCGATTTGTGGTCTCCACTGCAGCCTTAAGAGAGCACAGAAGGGAGGGAGAAAGATAGAGTAAGGAGGAGAAAAGGAGCTGGATGACCTTTGCTTGCCAACAAGCTTAAGTCATTTTTCTCCACTTTATTTCTTGCTATAAACACTACCAAGGGAGCCCGCTCCTACACAGAATTAGAAACTTGTGATCTGAACTTCAGTTTGAAATAGTGAGAAAATGTCTGCATTGGAAGCGTTTAATTTTAAAGGGTAAGCATGTCTCTTACGCATCATTTTTCTGCCAGTTTATGGTACAGGTGACACCAGTAGGATCTGGAGCATAACTAGCCCACCCTGCGATAGGCATTAAAGCCCAAAATAAGCCATTGATCCAGGCCCCCAGGATCATGCTGATGTAAGTATTGATAGTCATTCTTCTTCCTAGTGACAAGCATACAAAAATTAGCATCATTCGCCAATGATGGGATTCACACCGTCACTTCGTTTCAACTGATAATTCAAAGTTGTTACCAGACAGATTCTTTGCAGAGCACTTTAGTTCACCTAAAGCCTACCAACATAAATTCTCATTCTGAAAAAGAAAATGGCATTTAAGCTGAAACCTCAATGACGAAAAGGATCCACCAGAGGACAAGCAGGTGAAAGAGCTTTCCAGACACAGGGAATAGCAGGTACAAAGGCCCCAATGTAGGGTAAAGCTTAGTCGTACCCAAAAGTGAGAGTGGCCTCAGTGAAGCTGTAGCGGTGCCAGGGACATATCATGCAAGGCCTTGGAGGCTGTTATGAAACTTGAATTTTATTCTAAGTACAATAAGAAATCATTGAAACTTTTGAATAAGGATTGCCAGAAAAATAAAACTGGCCATTTTTGCAAACCGTTACACTTGTATTTTGAAGTGAATGTGTTAAGTGTAGTTAGCCAAGAAAGAAATTGGTATAGAAAGCTAAGGAAAGTGCTATACCTATGTCAGGACGGCAGATGGTCAGGTATCGGTCCAGGGCCACAATGGTGAGTAATCCAATACTTGCCATCCCAAAAAAGATATTCAATCCAGCATAAACCTGAAAATCAAAATTGGGAAGAACCCAGCATTCCAAACACCCTCTCAAGAAACAATTAAAATTTTATCCCATTGTCAGAATATATTTTAAATATAGTAAATGGTTTTTATTTTACTAAGTTTAAAATAGACATGCCATTGTCAAGTTGTAATTGCTTTAATAAAGGCACTTATGGAAAGTATTTGAGATTTCATTAATTAAAATAAACATTTTTAAAAATATTTTGATAGCATGAAACTTCTATATGACAAAAGACATCATAAACAGGACAAAAACAAATCATAAATTAGATGCATTGCATATAATCAACAAGACTACTATTGTATAGATAACAATCAACAGGAAAATAGCAAAATCAATAGGAAAATGGGCAAAGGATGAATGGGCTATTCACATATAAGAAAAGATGCATAACCACATTAAGCAAGCAAAAAAAAAGGAAATTATAACTACAAGATATCATTTCACACCCATCAAAATGATAAAAATGTTAAAGTCTGACAGTCCCAAGAGTTGGTGAGAATTTGGAGCAATAGAAATTTTCATAATTGGTATAAACATTTTGGAGAGCAATTTGGCCACATTTAATAAAATTGAAGATGAACAGTCTCTACAACCCAACAACCCTTCTCCTGAGCAATGGGTCTAGAGAAAGTTTCACATATTACAGAAGGAGATATGTGCAAGAACATTTATTGAAGTCTTTTTTGTAATTTAAAAAATTATAAACAAATGCTTAATAACAGGAAAATGAATAAATAATAAATACATTGCAGTATGTTCATAAAATGGAATACTATGTAGTGGTTAAAATAAATGACTTACATCTACATCCATCACATGGATAAACCTCAAAAACATATTATTAGGGAGCAGATGTAGCTCAAGTAGTTGAGCTCCCACGTCCCACATGGGAGGTCCCAGGTTCAGTTCCTGGTGCCTCGTAAAGAAGACAAACAAACAACATGCAGACAACGAACAGACATTGAGCAAAAACAACGAGCTGACAATGATCAAAAACAATGAACAAACAGATGAGGGAGCCATCTCAGGGAGTGGGGGGTGGGCATAATATTAAACAATAAAAGGAACTCAATATAAATAATGTATCATTTATACAAATTTTTAAAATTCAGTTACTACTATTTCTGGCTTATAGACACATAAATATGTAGTGAAATAGAAAAATATACATGGGAGGGACATGAATAAGATTGGGGAGTGAAATACAGTGGCCTTCAAGAGTATCTCTAAAGTTTTATATCTTTAAAAAGAAAAACGACCTTAACCACATAACACAAGATTTTAAGATTTGACAAAAATGGTTGGTGCATCCATGGATGCTCATTATTCTCTGTTGTTCTCATGTTACTCTATAATATTATGGCTTGAAATAGTAAACTGTTCAATAAATCAAGCCAAAAGTTATATATGACTACTCTCCTAATGCAAATTAAGATTAATTCATTTGCTTGTCAGTAAAAATAGCATAAACGTATTTATCACAACTTCTCATGGGTAGTTTTTCCTCAGATATATTCCTTAGATATGATTATGTCACTAAATAGTTTATAGTTTCAATGAAAGCAGGGTAGTCATTTGAATATCCCAAACTTCACTTTTCTTTAGTTGAATGCTGGTTGTTTTGTTACTTTGTTTTTTCCTTTGAGTTGGGGGAATTTGGAAAATATAGTGATACTTAGTGACATTTCTCTTATTAAAGAATACATTTCTCGATTACTAACAAAGCTGTTTTCAATAAAAGCACTATACTTATTATCCTGCAATATCTTACTTGGTTTAAACACTTGAGAACTTTTTTTGACAATTATATTTATATCTTTAGTCTACTTTATTTTGCTTTCATTCCAAAGATCTCCAATACCTGACAACCTGCATATCCAAATTTCCAACTTCCATGCAGATCTGAAGCAGCAGACATGGGATAGCCAAGGCTACTGACCCCTATATCAGTAAAAGCCAGGTTTATGATAATTGCGTTTGTGGGCGTCCGAAGTTCCTTGTACTTAATGAAGATGCCCAGAACTATTATGTTGCTGACAATACTTATTATACCTGAGAAAACATGCACACACACAAAAAAGATGCATTTAGTTTAATTTGAATGTTTAAAAGTAGAATAATGGGCACAGTTGGCATGAGATCATTTGCTTATTTTTACAAAATTGTAATATTAACTATGCAAGTATGTTTATTAAAAGGACACAAAAATAAAAACATTTAAAAAGTAGAATAAAAATTAAATATTAGGCCCTTTCAAAAATATAGCAAATCTCTTTTTAGTACATTTATTTGAAGAGCTCCAACTGTTCTTAAAATTATTTGTAATATTTTCATAGCCCTTCTGTGAAATAGAAATTAGGAAATTAAAACAGAAAAAATCTACCAATTGCATAAGCCAATACTGAGAATTGGTTTTAAGGTTATCACTAATGATCACTTTGTTCTTCTTGAAATCCCTCCCTTGGCTTTCATGCTACCACCCTGCTGATTTTTAGGATATGTGTTTGACCACACCCTCTCAATGCAGCGTAATTTCCTCCTGCTTCCCGAGTCTCAGGGCTCTTCTTTCTCTTTATAGTTTCCTTCTCCTAAGCCTTGCCTACAGCTCTATGCTAACAGCTCTTCTGCTAATATTTTCAGCCCTGACCCATCTCCAGTCCTTCATCTTCTCTTTACATTCAACTCATAGCAATTAAATATTTGTTAAGCATCTATTGTGTGTAAGATCATGACTTTTCCCATGTTACTTGAAATTGAACATGTCTAAATCTGAATTCTTCATCCAATACACAAAACACACACACACACCTTAAAAAGAATGCACATTGCAAGGTTTGGATATCCAGAGAGAAAGGTGAGCCAGCTTTCTTGCCCGTGGAGATGCCTCACAGCTAATATCATCCTAGTTAAGTTTGCAGGCTGATATCTGACTCTCAAATTTGCAGGCCCAGAAATTCAGTATCATCAGTGCTGCAGAGTTGGCCACACTCTGGTAAATTGATGGCCACACATATTAATTAGAATGTCATTATTAACTACAATGAGAAGTATTGTTGTGTGTCCCAAATGTGCATGCTAGCCTGACCAATATCTCCTACATGTTGCCAAGGATGCATAAGTTTCCTTTAGATTAGATGTAGGCCAGACTACATCTAAAGGGTCGAGGTCGAGGTGACTAAATTTCAGCAGAGAGAGACTGGAGCCATTACCAGATTCCTAGCTTTGGCTAAAGGAGGCATAAGCAACAAGCAGGCACAGAGTGCTCACTACTGGTGAACAATTCCTAGTTATTATCATGGGACAGTGGAGGAAAGCTTCCAAGCACCAATATACAAAACTAGCAGCTAATTAAGAACTTGTTATATCTTGGTACCTCTATCAAAATTTACTTAAACATCCTATTTCACAGATCTTCTAGATTCCTGTTCTTTTCCCCTCCATGTTGCTGCCAGAATAAACTTGCTACAACCTAGAATTCACCATGGCTCTTCTCAAAATATCCAATACTCCCACTGCCCATGGGATAAAAATCCAAATGTCCTAATGTGATATTCCAGGGTTTTTTGTTTTTTTTTTTCCATTTTTTTTTTTTTTTTTAATTTATTTTTATTGTGGGTAAAAATCAAAATTCTCACAATACGTACAAACATTTGCAAAATGATATATAAATATATATGCATATGTGTATTTGCTTACAAAAATGTTATTTATATATATATATATATACATATATTTTAAGAGGTGCTTAGATTACCCAAAATATTACACAGAACCTACTGGGATTCCCATGTTACCCACCTCCCACACCTCCCACCACATCCCACACAAACATCTCCTACAAGTGTGGCCCTTTTTGCCTGTTTTCACTCTTTCTAAGCAAATTTTCACACTTGTCAAACAAGCCCTCCATTCTAGTTATTCACCAAATACACCTATATGTTGTAAATCATGGCTCATATTTCACTCACTTGGAATACCCTGCTCCTTTCCTCTTCCTATCCAAATGCTATTCATCCTTCCAATTTCATTTCAGGTCCAATTCTGCTCCAAGGCCTTCTGCTACCCTGAGTATGCCTTCCCTAAATTCCTAAATACTTACCTCTATTACATTCATCTTAAGTGATGCCATATTAACTGACTCTAATATATTCCTAATTGTCTCATGCAGATATCAGGCTCTCAATTGACTTCTATGTCTTTTTGTATGAAACATATAGTAGGGTGTATTTAATAAATGAACCAAAAACTAAAACTTGTATCACATAAATTCTATCGTTCTTTCAGGCATAATTAGGGCACAAGCTGATAAATCTTTCATTTTATTTTTAGTATGTAATATTGTAGCATGTGTCCAAGAAATATCCCCCCAAAAAACTTAATGAAGAATCTTTTTGGGCTAGCTACAAATTTGTTGATTTAAAAAGTCATATAAAAACACAATGCAATGCTTTTGGAAACAGACCTTAACCCAAAGGGGGAAACATTAAATAAAAATGTTTTATGGCTGACATTTCAAAGTGGGTCAGGAAGGTCATTCCGGAGGTTATGCCTATGCAGGTATCGGGCAGATTTCACAAACTGCCACAGTAAACAAAGCCTCAAACAAGAGTACTCCTGAGGGCTCTAGGGACATCCAGACATCAGAGGCAGGCACACAGCCTCATAAAATCAACACCCCCTTGGCGGGGCCTAGTTGGGAATATATGATCACCTATTTCCCCATTAAAACACAGTCATACTTATTTGTAAGTCCCTTACTCATGATTCTTCTAGTCCTTTAATCTGAATTTATCATTTTCAATATACCCGTTAAATATATCTCTCACTTAAGTCTCTGGATTGTGTATATGCCGATTGAGTACTGAATCCCAGAAGAGTTGCAGCCAACTCCTACCCTCCGTTCTTCAGCCTTGCCCTGAAAAACCAACAAAACGATGATGATGGACAAGTCCCATCCCAAAAAACAAGGAGTATCCACAACTGCAAGCAGAACAATTCCTTCCATCTGCCCCATAATAGCTAAATAAATTCCCTCTCAGCCTGATGCCATCAGAGCGGACATTATCCCAAGTCCCTCAAGATTTGAGGCATGATCAAACCTAAGAGAGGAGTGTAACCATGGACTAACGTAGATTTAATGTTATTATAGCTATTATCTTGTGTTTATGGAAGAATTTGTAACATTGATATAAAGATGCGGTTGCCAGGTGTTCAGAGGGGAAGGGAAGGATGAATAGATGGAACACAGGGCATATTTAGGGCAGTGAAATTGTGATACTGAATGACAGACACGATAGTATATATTTGTCAAAGCCTATAAAACTGTATAACACAAAGTGTAAACCATAGTGTAAACTATAGACTTTGGTTAGTAGTAGTGCTTCAATATTGGTTGATCAATTTGTAACAAATGTATCTCACTAATGTAAGATACTCCTAATAGGGGAAATTGTGTGTGTGGGTATGGGGGATTACATGGGAATTCCCTGTACTTTTAGGGTGATTTTTCTGTAAATATAAATCTAAAACTACTCTGAAAACAAAGTTTATTATAACAACAACAACAAAAAAATCACAATGCAGTAAATTGCTGCCTACTAAGTATGCAATCAGAAAAAAGTAACTATACTTTGGGAGTCTTGGATATAATGGGAGAGGGGTATGAGAATAGCACTTAACAGTTTAGCCCTTTCTCTATTTTCTTTGCTGCTGTCTTAAGTCTATTTTCCTAGCTATAGGTGTTTTCTGATGAATAGACAATAAGCCATTTAATAGACCTTAGTTAAGCCCTATCTCCTGTCAGGCAAAATTCTAATCAGCAGTTGGCATTGACCACTACCTCCCTCTTGAAACACTTCTCCTAATCTTTTTCCGCAGATCCTTATTAGTTTACTTCCTGGCTTTTCTTTCTTCATCAAAGCCTTACTAAATATTTGCATTTCCCAAGGTTCTATGCTAGACTTCCCCGCCTAACCCAAACTTGCTCTTCTTCAGACACGTTCCTATCTTGGTGAACGTAGTCAAAATAAGAAACTCAGCTGTGAATATTCTCGTTGTCCTGATTTTGTGATAATCAGGGTAGGCTAAACATTCGCTATATTAGAAACCATGCATGTGTCCCCAGACCTAGTTTTTCTCCCTAGGTCTGGTTTTTACAATGCTGGTGATAAACTAAGGCTGATTTATTATACAACCATCCTGTATGGGAAATGACTGTTAACTCTAGGTATCTTTGGTCAACCTTAAGAGATATAGCAGGGGGACAGATATGGCTCAAGTGGTTGGGTGTCCGTTTCCCATATGGAGGGGCCTGGGTTCGATCCCCGGGACCTCCCAGTAAAAATTTTAAAAAAGAAAAATCCAGAAGGTGTGCGGGCTGCTAGGCTCCATGCGCGGGTGCACCACCAAGCCCCACGAGCCACGCAGCAAGATGATGACATAACAGGAGGGTGACACAAGGGAGAGCCAAGATGAGATGTGCCAAAAAACCAGGAACTAAAGTGGCACAGGTGGTATGACACCTCTCCCACATCAGAGGTTCTGAGGATCAAATCCCAGTGAAGACAGGAGAGGGATGAGGGGAGAGGACAGGAAACAGACACAGAGAGTTGCCCAGCGAATGGATACAAAAACAGCAAAAATGGAGAGGGAGGGTTAAAAATGGAAAAAGTAAATAAACAAATAAATCCTTTTAAAAAAGTATAGTGGAATAAGATACGGACTATGGTTAGTAGTAATATTTTGACAGTGATCTTTCATAATTTGTTAACAAATGTTTCGTAACAATGCAAAGTATTTGTGGTGGGGTGATGTGTGGGAGCCCTGTATGATATTATGCATGTTTGTTTTCTAAGTTCACAAAGTTTACTGAACACTTATTGTTTATGTATGTTCATGTATGAATGATATACTTCAATAAATTGTTTAAAAAAAAAAACAAAAAACGAAAATCAGGAGTCACCTGTGATTCCCCCTCTCAATCTCCCCCAATCCCCAAACAACCAAAAAGGAAAACAGAGCTTGTCCAGTACCTATCATACAGACATTCAAATGTTATTTGAAATGAATGAACATGTTACTAAAATTTTTAAAAAGTTAACTTATGAACTCAAAATTTCTAGTACAAGAATTGTATATTATGGGAAAAAATTAAGCAATTATAATACTTTAGAGCATTATACAGGTTGGTACATGAGGATTTATTATTCTCTTCACTCTACTTTTTAATATATTTGAAATTTTACATAAAAATTAATCTAAATTAATAAATCCAACATGACAAAAACAGTTTTCTAAAACTTGTAGAGAAACATAAGGTTGGAAAAGCAGCAATTGCTCAGTTCAAAAGTTATACCACCTTTCAGTCTATACATAAAAAAAAAATAATCAAAGAATTTCTACCATCATTTCCCCACTTTTTTTTCTGCAAACAAGTCTATGCATATGCAAACAATGAATGAGTGCATATGGAGGAGAAACAAATATTTGTCGGACACCTGTTATACAGAAGATGCTTTATGTGTCATTTCATTCTACTCCTCACAATAATCATGACAGGTAGTTTCTTACCTCTATTTTATTTAAAGATAGAATTCAAAGCTCAAGAGTTAGTTACATTATATTAAACATGCTGGAATGAACTCAAATGACAATGCACTCTGCTCTCTCCTTTTAGAACTTTAATTCTTTCTTGGACCTTTCAATCTCACCTAGACTACTGCCTAAGAAAATTTAGTATCACTACAGTGATATTAAAATGCATTTTGATCATGGTGTGCACTCTTCCCCAATAAAACTCAATTGATAATTTAACAACCAAATATATAGATGATTTTCACAAAAGAATTATTATATAGGAAACTTTTCAACTCTACTTCACTGCTTACATTATCAAGACTCAAAATAATTTCTGGCATTACCCACCATTAGCAATGCTTCCGTTTATTCTTTCACCTATATTCTCTTATATGATTTTACAGCTTGCAAGTAGACATAGCAAGTAATATCATCCTCATTTACCACATGAGCAAGCCACCTCAAAAAGTAACAGTATGGAATATGAAATACTATCTCTATAAACTCACGCTCTTTTTACATGCTTGTGCTGAAAACCTTCTTTTTCTCTCCCATCCTAAAGCAAGTTAACTCTTAATGGAATAATTAAACAACCATACCTGCCATAATCAAGTAAGTTGCAACAATATTGTGCTCAGTCTGTGAAAAGACCGACCCATCTTCACCTTTCGAGTCTGAACTGTTACCTATATTATTCTTTAGCATTCTGGAGGGAAGATATGAAGACAGCCTTCATAAGTCTTCAATAATTATAAAATATTTTAAGAACCACTGAGAAAATGTTCAGGACAAAGCAATTCCACTTAGACCTCAAAGAAGGGCCTTTTCAGAGGCTGCCTTTAGCAGATTTAATTGGGCTAAGAAGGAAATGATTTTAATTCCCCTAACAAGGGAAAAGCTTATTAGCAAAAAAGAGAAACACAAAGCTCCAAACATTTTAATGAATTTGGGCATCAATCTGATTTCTAAGGAGATTATCAAGCACACACATTCCATTTAAATAATAAACTCAGAAAATGAGTGCATGAGCTGAACGTGACAACTGATTCCTGCTGGAAATTAGTTCTGAAATTCAGAGCCCTTCAGGTCTTGAAATTATTCAGATTAAGGCCCTCACTTTCTATTGCCCCTTTCAAGTTTGTCCACTTCAGTTCCCTTTTTTTCCTTAACAATTTAAATAATTAGAGGTAAATAAAGAAGTAATGTCTCCCTACCCTTCCAAATCTCACTTCCCTAAAGATACCAATAATTGTTTGGTATATATCCTTTTTTTATGCTTTCCTTTGCTTATACAAACATATTCATACAAAGGTTTGAACCCCTCCAATCACCCTTTTCCTATTAAACAAAAATGAGAATATAGATATAGATATATAGATATAGATATATAGATATATAGATATATACTCATTTGGTAACTTGTTGCCCCCAAAGCCATATTGTAAATTCCAGGTGAAAAAACATAGGTCTAACTTATTAATAATTATCTATTTCATAGTATGGATATACCATGGTTTATTCACCATCCACCTCATTTTACCCCCTTTGATATGCACTTGAGTAATTAATACTATATGATGATAATAATCACAGTACATATCAGCAAAAGTATCGGGATTCAATCACTCATCTTGTGAAGTACAGGGTAATTCCAATATTCTGAACTATACTGTTATAACCTGAAAAGTGAGTTATAATCTAACATGTACATATATTAGTTGTTAGAATAAAGTGCCCCTGTTGTTTTTATCAATGCTTCTTTATGCTATGTAACATAACTAAAAAAAAATCTAAGAAATGTAATTCTTAAAAATCCACAAAAACTTTTAGAGAAATACGAGATGCACCAAAGTTAACACTGTAAGCATATAACACAACCACTAGAGGGCTATATTTACCTGCTTACCTAATTTTATCAATCTTAGCCAAAGGGACCTAAGATAATCCTTTTGATCTGTTCTATCACCTGTTCATAAACTGAAGCGGCTGAACCAGGTTATGTGATCTATCTCAGATCTTATAGCTACCAGTTCTCAAATTTTTGTAAATGTAAAATATTTTGAAGATAATTTATAATAGGAAAGTAAATCCCATCAATATTCCAGAGGAATATTCCAGAGAAAGAAAAAGCTCCTTTTTCTTTCCTTTTACAATGAACATTTTTTAAAAAATTAGAGTTTGCTTTGGTTCATAATCCTTTCCTTTTCTGTAATAGATTACATGTTATCATAGCATTCATTTAAATTTGCAAGAAATAACTATTACTATTTCTATTTATAAGAACTGAAGAAAAATAATTCCAAAGATGGCCAGCTTTCTGATGCAGACGAAAGTTATACAGATATGTGTGTGGTAAGTACATGCAAAGTGCTCTCTCATGCATCCCTCATGAGTGATAAAGAAAGGCTATACTTGGCTGAAGTTTAGAAATATTAAGAAATAAAAATATTAGCATATTTTAATATTTATATTTCTCACAATTCTTTTAATTTCATATCCTTCCTCAACTGACCTCTTTTCAGGAATACCAAGAAATATTAATGCTTTTACTCTATCAAACTGTTTTACTGTTACAGTAGCAAATGCTTTATAACATGATGCAAGGAATCACATTATTCATTTATCAATGCAAACAATTTAAAGAGTGTACAGGGAAACGGCTGTGGCTCAATCAGTGGGGCTCCCGTTTACCATATGGGAGGCCCCGGGTTCGGTTCCCGGGGCCTCCTGGTGAAGGCAAGCCTGCCCGCATGGCGTGGTTAGCTGACCCAGCGAGCACAAGCAGCAAGGGGGGGATAAATGAATAAATAAATAAAATCTTTAAAAAAATAAATAAATAAAATAAAGAGTGTATAATCATCCAAGTCTCCTTTACAACGAAACTCAGCAATAGTTCCCCACAGTAGACTCCCTAATCATGACTCAGAAACTTGACCCAGAACTAACTACCACGAAGGAAACACAAAAAGACCCACTATGAGGAAGGAAAGGAATAAGGCACAAAGATAAATGTTTAAAAATGGCCAATGCTCAATCAGTAGGGCTCCCGTTTACCATATGGGAGGGCCGGGGTTCAATCCCCGGGGCCTCCTGGTGAAGGCAAGCCAGCCCACGTGGCTCAGTGAGCTGACGCAGCAGGACGACCCAGCAAGGGGAGACAAGCAGACAAGCAGCAAGGGGGGGATAAATGAATAAATAAATAAAATCTTTAAAAAAAAATAAAATAAAATAAAAATGGCCAATGACAAGATATACCTAACATAAAAGATATACTCCAAGTGGTTTGTCTATCCACACATACATGAACTTCATCACTGCCATTTTAGAGTTTTAGAAAATGTTAAAAAAAATAAAAATAAATATGTGTAAGAATACTGTATAATGCCCTTCACTCCTCTGGTACTCACTAACTCATGTCTTCTTCAAACCAAGAGTAAAAACCCTGGCTCTAACCCTCATGGAAAAATGTCATCCCAAAGTCATTCTAAAACAAATAGCTCCCTTTTGTGAAAGAGTAATTTTCAAAATATTTATTCATCATATATTTATAGTCTATGAATTTACTAATCATACTGCATTCCATTAATCACAAAAGAAACATGAAACCCAATATATAGGCAATACCTCAGACGCTACTCAAACTAGCATCTAAGAGTTAACCAAGAATGGGTAAAGCATGCTAGAAAATTTACCAAAAGATAAAAGAAATTAGCTTTCCTTCTGGGGACTGATCTATGGGAAGAGAGAAAAAAAATCAGTGATTTGGCAAGTGACCCAATATCATGGTATTCTAGTTTGGTATCATAGTTATTTCTCTAGCCTCTAAAATTACGCTAGCAATGGTGTCCAAAACCAATTTCATTTATAACATCCCTACCTCAAGGAATCTGAAAATGTAGCAGGCAAACAAATATTTACTAATAAAATATTTAGTGTTTAAATACTTAAAGAAAAAAAGCAGCATTCAGTAAACACTTTTAGCATACCATCTATGTTGAATGAGAAAAATTTAACATTTCTTCAGAAATGTCTTGAACTATAGTTCTCACTTAATCAGAACTGTTACGTCTTTTAATAGATTCATAACAAATGCTAAAATTTTCTAATCAATTTTAATAGCAATTAGAGAAACTTCTTCTCTAACTCAGGAAGTTATGTACAAATACACAAAAGGGAAAAATATAGGATGTTGATGTTCTTATGCAAAAGCAAATATTTTGAAAAGGGATATTAATTTATAAATAATATTAATTCTTAAGTACTGCAGCAGCAGCCTATTTAAAAAGATCAGTAAATATAAACAAATCTATTTTTCAATCTGCAACCCACAGTTTTAAGCTTTTAGCTGTTCCTTTTAACTTTAAAAATAGGCTACATTTAATAAACACAGCTCTAAATAAGTTAAAGGAATAAAAAAAAAACTCTTTATTTAAAATTCAAATGTTCTTCAAATGAAAATTACTGTCCATTTATTAAGTACCCACAGAGTGCCAGGCATTGTAGAAAACATTAGAAGACTTAGTTCATTCTCTTTTAGAGCAAAACTGACTATTCTGTTGCACTCATTTTTGCATGATGTTGATGCTGTAGTTCCACACATAAAATGATCAGTTCTTCAAAACTTGTTTTAATAACCAATTTCCTGATCCATAGTTGAAGTACGTCATGCAGATTTACACAGATGTTAACTGGCGAATTCTCTTTGTCAGTTGTTACACTTAATGACCTCTCCCTGATTAAGAGAAAGTTAAAGATTCAATTACAAAAAAAAAAAAAAGATTCAATTACAATTCATATTATCTTTTTATTTTAAAATTACTTTTTAATAATATATCCCCCATTATTCAAATTATCTTTGGTGATATTTTTGAAAATGATCAGCTGGTATACAAAATGCAATAATAAAATTAACTAAACATAAACAGTAAGGAGTAGGGTTTATAAACTTTATCAATTCTATGGCTAGATATTAATATTTTACTTTTTAAAGGATCAAGGTGACTTGAAAATGTAGATGAAATAAAGCAAAATATATTAGAAATAGGTGGAAAAAAAAGGGGGTCAAGCAAGGAAGAAACAAAACAAAGCCATTATTTGGGTAAAAGCAAAGAATACCACCTGCTGGCAGAAAAACAAGATAAAGAGAAAACAGTAGACAATACCAATCCTAAAAATTCAGTCATTTAAAGGCATTTTCCACTCACCTCTGAAACCACCACCCCCTCTTCCTCCTCTGAAGCCTCCGCCTCCTCTTCCACCTCTAAAGCCACCTAAAATGGGAACACATTTACTAGTTATAGCCTATCATAATCTGATAAACCCACAAAGATCAGTGTAATTCCTAAAATTTTAAGAGTAAATACAGATTCACATATTTTACTCTACAGAATTTTTTAAGAGACAAAAAATGAAGAAACTGCCCAGCAGTTTTCCAATTGGTCAGCAAGTTAAAACCCCAGGTTACAACTTTGCAAACAAGTATTCTGCTTTACTTTAAAATTTGATTTAACTCTATTGCGAAGTGTATGAGTTCCTTAGCATTTACTTTTGGTAAATGCCTTCTTTGAACAATGGATGAGGTTTTTTCATCTTAAGAACAAAGGGTGGCAGATATGGGTGTTTTTGCTCTGAGAATACTATGTAATAAATATGGTGATGATGCTTAAGGTGAATTGAGCCACAAATGGATCACAGCTAATGTTTATATGTTGATGATTCTTAAAATTTTTAAATTTTTTAAGCATTTCTCTATTATACCATATGTATTTGGCTTCCTATTTTTCAGTCTCCAATTTTAGTAATTTCGAGAGCTGACTTTATAAGGAATACCTGAATCATAAAAAAAGAGGAAAGTAAATACAATATACTTCTAAAATGCTGATATAAAATAAGACAAGGTTTTAAGAGAATAGAGTTGTGAAGTTTTAAAATGCTAAGCTTAAGAATGAGACTAAACATGAATGGGAATGAGTGGGTTTCCCTTCATCAGATGCTCAAAGAGGGTACCCAACCCCCGCAAAAAAAAAAAAAAAAAAGAAAGCAGAAGAAAGGAATATGTTCCATCTTTTTAAGAGATTATCTCCTAGCTAGAGACAAATATCTAATTTATAGAGTGAAATGATCATTAAATTGAGATAGGCAAAGGTGAAAACAGAGTTCACTTTTTCTGATCCAATGACAGAAGCTGTCCACGCCCAATTGTCAAGTCCTCTCCCTCACCACCGTAGCTCTGCCCATCATCCTCTCAACCCACTCACCATAACATTCACAGATCTAAGCATACCCAGTGTTGTAGCCCACCTCACCCCAACACTGCTCAACATCTATCTGCCCCATAGAGTGAATGTGCCAAAGTCTCCAGGAAATACATGCATCAAAACCACAACAATGAATTTATTGGCAACAGTCCTTACCATTAGAAGGTATGGGTTTCAGTTCTGGGTCTGCCAATTATTTCCTTAGGGCAAATTAGCTTTTGTAAGTCTCCATTTCCTTATCCATAAAATAAGGATATCAGCTACCTCACAAGGTTTTGTTGAATAGTAAAAGCATATTGAAAATTTTTTTTAAATGAAATAAGATAAAAACCAGTAATAGTAACTAAGAAATTGAAGTTGTTAGGACAATCTTAAACTTTATTTTGCACCCTATAGTCATCTTTAGATCTAAAATGTAGAAGAAAATGAAGGAGCTGTGATACTGAAATTTTATGAAAAATGTTCCTCCAAAAGTAACTTACCACCTCTACCACCACCTCTGCCACCTCCTCCTCTTCCTCCTCCTCCTCGACCTCCCCTGCCACCACCTCTTGGAGGTCCTTTTTCACCTGGAGGTCGAGGTAAAAATCTCTGCAGTGGCAGCAGTTTATATGGGTCTATATAAAACTGGAAATATAACAGAAGCATGATGACTTAGAGGACAGCACAGTGTAATCATTAAGAGGCTAGACTCTAGAGTCAAGTCAAATCCCAACTCTACCACTTGTTACTGTATAGGTGTGTACAAAGACTTAATTTCTCCATGCCCTAGCTTTCTTATCTGTAAAATGAATATAATAAAGCACCTACCTCACACAGTTGTGAAAATCAAGAATAATACACATAAAGCACTTAAACTTTGGCACACAATATTGCATGCATACAAATAAAAGCCAAGACCAATTAAATCTCTCATTTTCTCTTTAGAAACAAGAGAATGACTTCTGAAAGTTAACTACATTTTCATTCAATGGGACTGCCATAAGGAAAACTAAACAATTAACAATTAAGCATTAAAATTAAAAATAAAGCACTGACATACTACCTATTTCAAGGCTTTAATAAAGGACCAAATCAATAAATATTTACTGAACATACAAAGTAATGGAGGACAGGTATAAATTAAACCCACCCTATACTTTGGGTTAAAAAAGACACTTTTCAATATAATAAAAAGAAGGTATATTGTTTCACAGTTCTTCTACAGAGCACTCATAAAGGGCTTCAAAAAATTGTAGGTAACTAATAATAGAATGTGTGTATCTCTCTCTAGCTCTTACCTTATCACTCTTCTCTTGACAGCCAATCCTCTCAAATATATCTAAATCTGCATTGTCCAATATGGCGGTCACAAGCCACATGTAGTTACTTAAGTTTAAATTAATTAACCATTAAAACTTCTGTTCCTGAGGCACATTAGCCACATCAGGTACTCAGCAGCCACATGTGGTAGGGGCTGCGGTATTGGGCAAGAACTGCCATCACTGCATAAAGTTAGACTGGACAGCACTGACCTAGAGACTATTATAATAACCTACAGTAGATAAGGCAGGCCTGAACTTGAACATATTAGATCTGGAAATGAGAAGCAGAATATACCCAATTTAGTATCTGTGATTAAAAAAAACAAAAAACAAACAAAAAACACTAAATAATAAATCCTCAAATAAACAATGCTATGAGAAAAGGCAAGCACCCAGGAAAGAATTTTCTTCCAGGCAGCCAAATGAGAAGCTCTTCTCAATACTTTTTTTGGGCTCTTCAGCTCCAGGCATACCAAAATACAAATTCCTGTTGGGTGATCATCAGAGTTTCCACAGCCAGTCTGTCACATGCTGGCAAAAAGGTATTGTCGCCATCTCTTCTTTTCCAGTCTGGCTTCTGGTCACACCAGAAGCTAATGGTCTCCTTGTTGCTAAATCCAAACACTTTTTAGCATCACGTTGTCACAGTTGACTATTCCCTCCTGGAAACACTCTTCTCTCAACTTTTGTGATAGTTTCCTAGTCTGCCTTCTCCTTTTTTGCCTCCTCCTTTACTTCTCAGTCTCCACTAACAGATATCTAAATTTTGGAGGTGTCCCAAAGCCTTTTTAGGTGCTTTTTTCTTCACTCTACTTTCTTCCTACTTACTGTAAACTAGTAACGGTCCAATACCCCTTTCTAGTCCAGACCCTTCATTTGAGTTTCTAGCCCAACTTTTCCAATTATTTGACATCTCCATCTGAATATTTCACAAGTACCTCAAACTCTCATTGTGTCCAAAACTGAACTCATTATATTCCCCTATACCCTTCTTCTCCACAAAGAAGCTGAAATCAGACATATGAGAAATTATATTTTTTACTTCCTCAACTTCATTAGCCAATTACCAAGTCTTATCAATTCTACTTCCTTTCTCTCTCATAAATCCATCCACTTCCCCCCATATTTCCACTGTCACTATCGTAGCCCAAAATATCATCTTCTCTTCTGGAACTACCACAAAGCCTCCTACCTGGGCCCTTCACAAACAGTGTTGACCCATTTCTGGAGTGCTTTTGTTCCCCATTATGCTCTTTTTAAGCATACCTGTATTTACCCTGTTACTCAAAAACAAAACAAAATTAAGACTAAAATCAAAATTCTTCCCATGACCTGAAGGCCTTAAGTGATCTATCCCCTGCCTACCCCTCCAGTCTTAATGCACAACTTACTCCATCCCTTTCTTACATGTTCTATCCAAGCTATACCTCTGCCTTCTTTCAGATACTTAAAGTTGCTTTCTGCTTCAGACTTTGCACATACGGTTTTTCTACTTAGAATGTACTTCCTCTTCCTCTCTCAGAAGCTCAATGGTTCCCAAGTGCTCATCTAAGTAACTCAAAATCATCTAGGAGCTTTCCTCTTTTAAACTGAATCCTAAGGCCTATCCTGGGGCCTTTTGGGTCAAATTTCTAGGAGTGGGGCCTAGAAATACATCTTTATAAAAGCTCCCCCAGATAATTCTGATCTGCAACCAGGTTTGGGAATCTCTCCCTTGTCAATTTTCAGGTATCAGCTTTTAATTCACTTCCTCAGGGAAGTGCAAATATTCTCACAGCAACCTGTATTTCTCCTTCATACCATCTATTGAATTTTACTGAACTACTTATAAAGTCTTTTAATATTCTACCTTCTTTTAACATTTAGAATGATGCTTGGTCACACAAGCTTTTTAATAAGAGTTTTATATAAACTAAAATAACAAACTCTAGCAGTTATTAAATTTGCAAATATGAGCGCAAGGACTACTTTCTGGAAGGAAGTGTAAAATAAATTACTTTTAAAAATCATTAAGTTCAGTGGTATGTATTGTGAAAATTTTGATTTTTTACCCACAGTAAAAAATAAATTAATTAAAAAAAAAAAAACCATTAAAGTTCAATGTTTGAAATATGGAACATTTCAGCTCAAAAGATTCACTAATGGCCTAGTTAAAATGAGAGAATTTCAAATGCCCTAAGCAGGACTGTCTTAAGGTTAGTCATTCACTTACAAAATAAAGGATCCAGTATCACAAACCTGACTCACCTTCTGTAGTTTTTTAAAAGAAGATGCTTTCATGTTTTCTGACAATTTAACTGAAAAATACTATTAATTTAATTAAGGAACAAATAAGCAATTAAGGTCAAAGAAACTATCAAAGCTTTTGAATGTATGTGTAATGTTAACAACAAGGTTACAACATATGGAAAAGGTTTAAAAATGCATTGGAGCACTAAGAGAAAATGAGTTCTTTAAAAGTAAACTTCCAATTCTACCATTCTATTTCAGAGGCACCACCACAACCAAAGCAAACCTTCAATCCTATAGCACTTATCCAAAATGGCCATAATATCTAAAACTTTCCTGAAAAAGGAATTCAGCTACTCCTAGTGCCCAGCATTTTAGTACATATTGATGAATACATTCTCTCCTCTTAAATTCTCCTTTATGGTCCAATCTGTATCAATACTGTCCAATTTAATGAAGCAGCAAATTTAATGTAATCAATTCTTAATTACCAGAGAAAGAGAAAGTAGCAATCTCTGAATAAGATCACTAGATCTTCGATTAAAAAGGATACAAAATCTCTAAGTTGTCCAAATATTTCATCCACTTTTCCAATTTGTTCTTTGTTTTCTAAAAATACTGGAGCATTGAAATAAGGTACCTTATTTTCATCTGTGATACATTTACAAACTATGTCATCTTCACAGGGATGAAGGAACTCTCCTAACACTGAAATAGGATAAGAAAATGTTAAAATACAAAACTATTTCAAATGATATTGACCAACCTCTTCTGGATGCTTTCTTCTTGGCTTCCTGAGATTTCACCATACCTGTTTTTTGTTTTGTTTTGTTTTGTTTTGTTTTGTTTTGTTTCCCTGAGGCAGAATAACACAGTCTTAAGAGTGCGCATTCTGGAAACAGACTTCCTGGGCTAGTATACCAATTCTACAACATACTAGTTATGTGATCTGGAGTAAGTCTCTTCTCTGCTCATCTTTATTACAGGCCTAATAATAGTACTTACACCTAATATTGAGGCCACTAAACCTGTAAGTTATTTTATTTTAACTACTACATAAATACTACTATTAGAATTATTAACTGATTAAGCACTATGCATCCTTCTCCTGGGTCCTGTTCCTTTTCCCCAATCCCTAACTGTAAGTCAGTCTCTGTTCTGTCTTTTTCTCCTGCTTAGAACTTACCCACTCCCACTATCACCTCTTTACCAATGACTCTTCAGCCTTTTTCAGTATGGCCTAGAATCTCAAAATAACTACCTTTATTTCTAACTGCCTGTCACCTTACATTGAAATACTCATATTTCTGCAGAGCAGCTGTCTGTCTCTAACACCCAAGCTCAAAACCTGTAACCTTTTTTTCTCAGTATACATGAATTAGCCAACTTCTACTAATTTTGTTTTCTTTGAAATCTCTTTCCCAACTAACACTTCCCACCCCAACTTCCACCATTCTAAGTCAGGCTCTCGATGCTTCATGCATGGACTGTTGGAACAGTTTCTGGGCTAGGACCTTTGACTCTAGCAATTCCTGTCTTGGAGCCATCCTGCATACTGATCCAACCCACATACATTCTCTATTAAACACTTCATTCTCTCTCTCCTTTGATGTGGTAGGTTTCTATTCCATTCCATTAAAAACTCTCGGCTTCTCTGTGCCTTCCATCCCACCTCATTCTATAATGTTTCCATCTCACATCACTGATTACTCCCAAACTGCTCTAATTAGGTCTTTTTCTTGACTTCCCCTCCTGTAGTTTCCCTTCCAAGCAAACGTTTCCCCTTGTTTCTCTTAACTAAGAGTAGTAATTGAAAGCATAGGTCTTGCAATCAGAAAACTTGGCTTTGTATCTCAAATACATCACTTACTGATACTTACCACTAACCTTATAAACTTGGCAAAGAAACTTAACTCTGAATCACAAGTTTCTTAACTGTAAAACGGGGAAAATAAGGGTACACACTCAATAGTACCTATTTATAGCTGTTACTCTTCCTTTGAATCCGAGCTCAAGTTTCACCTCCTCCTCCACGATGCATTCTAAAATCCTTCAGCCTTCTTGATCTCCCCTCACATGCTACAGCACGAGTTTGTCAGTTTACAGCATTCTCCACTAACAGACCGCCCTCCCAACCAAGCTGTAATCGTCCTGTAAGAGCTGATGGATCTACACTTCAGCACTTGATTCCAAGTCAAACTTGCTAAATAACGCAAACCCACCCTCCAAGTACGTCAAGTTTTGAAGCGACATACAAACTACACGTTCTGGAGGTCCTTGGTCTTGGCCTTTGTTAAAGCCTCCACGGCCACCCCCTCGTCCAAATCCGCCTCTGCCGCCGCCTCTGAAATTGCCGCCGCCTCCACCTCGAAAGTGATTGTTGCTGCCACCGCCGCGATGGAAGCCACCACCTCCGCCACCTCGATTAAAGCCTCCACGACCTCCGCCTCGAAATGACATGCTCTCTCCTACCTGGTGAGAAAAACGGTCGGTGCCTTCCGGTCACTGTGGCCTCTGAATATACTACCTAACTCTTCTGAGTCTCGGCCAGAATAAGTGAATACTATTACTACTAATAGTGACAGCAGCCCTGCCACCTCACCTACAGCCAGGCCGCCTATGGGGAATCCGAGTCCCAGGACTCTGTGAGCGCCGACAGCTTACCGGCCTCGTTGCCTCAGGGACAGCACCTCTTCCCCCAGGAGGCCCCAAGGCCTCCAGGTCGCATTCCCGTTCTTCCTCTCTCCCACCCAGAAGTGGATCCCGCATCCACCATTCTCAGATCCTTGCGCTCCGAGGGGCCACTTACTAGCGCCACGTGCACCTCTAGTCCCGACCGTGCGCACACACCCACTTATCCGGTACTTCCGCCCGCCAAGAGGTTCCTCGGCCACCGTACCCGCGAAAGGCGGAGAACAAAACAGACGACCGGAAACTCGGTAACCCGTCAGCAAAAACGAGCCAGTCACCGGCGAATCAGAGACGCTGTCACCTCTCCAAAACAACCTTCATCACCGGAAAAGTAGCAATACTCCCAAACTTCAACGATTAGTTTACGACAGTGAGGTCAACTTGCCTACCGGCGAGTAGCGGAAGTGGCGTACGATGACAACGTCCTTTGCGTCATGGCGTTACAGGAAGTGCTGCCGCTATGTTGTCCTTGGAAAAGGGAGGGGTTAGGGTTCATGCTGATGCTGTTAGGTCCCAGGCGCCACCCATTTGAGGGCGCGATGTCTCCCTCTGTCTTTGCGGGTTCATCGCGCTTCTCAGACTGCACAATAGTTCCCAACTTTGCTGGTCACTTCTCTGCCCAACTCCAGTAACACCGCTGAGGAGTTCTAATGCGCACTCTGCCCAGAGGTAGCTCTGGCCGCATCGGGAGCCTATTACAGCCAATGAACCGGCTTTTCTACGTTTTTTCAAGTTCCATGTTTCTTCGCGATCTTTTGAATTATGTTCGGTTGTGGGCTGAAATGTTCCTGTTCTTTTGTCCTGTGGTTTCACTAATTAAATGGAAACAGTGCATGAGTGTATGTATATATGTGTGTGTGTTATCTACTACCAAGCCAAAGCATATTTTTATCTTACTAATTTATTCATTCGTCGAATACGTTTTGAGAGCCTTCTTGGTGTTGTGCACCAGTCAATACTGGCAGCCCTTCTGCCCCGTCCGTCCTTCAGTCTTTAGTATCTGGCTTCATCTTTCTTCACCCCCACTAAAACTTTTCTTCCAAATTTGGTTGATCTCTTACCCGAATCCCCTGAGACCTTTGCTTGCTATTTGTCGCAGTTGACCGCCCCTTATTTGAAAAAGGGTGAACACTGGTACCTCTTTCAGAAGGTTATTTTAAGTTTAAATGAGATTGAATGAACTTTGTAAATTCCACTCTAGACAAAGGGAAAGCTCCTTGAGAGAGCACCTAACAGCGGTATATATTAAAGAGATTTGATAAATGTAGTTTAAATTCAGATTTTATAAATGTACCTTAAATTCTGTGTATCTTACAGGAGTAGAATTATTCATAGCTGCCCTGCTCTATTTTGCTTTGATGGTGTCATTTAAATTTAGTGTTTCTATCTCCTTTCGGTGTCTCACCTCAGTATGATGAAACCATTTAACTTTTTTTGTTTTATTTTTGTTTGATTTTTTTTTACCGGGAGGTCCTGCGGATTGAACCCAGGTCCCTCCATATGGGAGATGGATGCCCAACCATTTGAGCCACATCCACCCCCCAACCATTGAACTTTTGTGAACTTTCAAGGTCATCTCTCACCTTCATTTCACTATTAAGGAACTGACATTCAGAGAAGAGAGGTCTAATCCACAGTTTAATTTCTACCCTCGTTAGAAGGACAAACAAGAATCATGGCCGAGTTACATAGTCTTGGTTTCTCACAATCATCTGTCCTCGGACCACCACCAGCATCCCCTGCCCCCTTTTCCTCCTCCCAAATCCTACATCTTTTCAATTTCCTAATTGTACTCTTGTTTGCATCAAACTCTTGGTTTCTAAATCTTTGACCTCAGAACTTTGGGTGCTTTCCCTCTACACCTATCATTATTCACCATCTCCACCCCCAGCCTTAGTGGCAATCTCTTCTATCAAAAGCTACCAATTTCTATTAATTCCTTCTAAAGTAGCTTTGTACTATCATCAACTATTATAGGCTTCCTGTTGTCACTGCCAAACTTCCTTATGTTATTCCTCCCTTAAATCACACAATATAATCTACAAAAATTCAAAATTCCAGAAATAATAATAGCGAACTACAATATCACCACATTTTGAGGATTTGTTGCATCGAACTAGTTTCCAGGCTGAATTCTTCCTCTTCCCATCTGCACTACGTATTGTGTCATACTGAACTAGCAAAAACGGTTTCATCATGCAATACCCATGCTCAGGACCCAAAATAGCTCCCCATTTCCTTTAGCAACGAGTCTGGTGTAAAAGCTCTCCATCAGTCGAGTCTTCTGTGCACCATCCCCCTTTGCCGTCAGGACAGCGTCATTACCAGACAGCCTACATGTTTTGTTTCTCGTGCTCTGCCTTTGTTAAACACTTCCACCTGCCTGAAAAATATCCATTTCCAGACCACCTGACCAGCCCTTTTCTTTTTACCTTGGAGGAACCCTAGAAATAATTTTCATGTCTCAGGAACCCCTACCTAAAAATGGTTATATGTACAACTCACAGTATGTTAGTGTGATTGGTAGGTTGTAAACACAATGATCCAAGAATAATTGCCAATACTCTTTTGAGTAAAGAATAATGTGTTTCTGTGAATCTGTTCATTTTTGTTTATTTTATTAGCATACTCTGTATAGTTCCTCCTCCTCACAAAGGATATCAACTTTAATGTAAATTAAGCGAAAGAGGAAACCAGTTTTTCCTTTAAAAAAAAATTCATACTTGAATTCTTTATCCTATCCAAGCAGGCATAAATGCTTATCACAAATTTCTACTGTATTAGATGATGATGTACATATAGTACATGGTATATGGTGTGTGCAAAGGTAGTTTATGCCCCTAATTAAAAGCGAAAATGATTTTTTAGCCAAACCTTCTGGAAAAATAAAAAGCAGACTAAGATTAGTGTCAATTCCTTGAAATTAATCTTTCCTTTTTATAAACTATAAAAATTTTTATGACAAAACCGTTAATGAGTTAACTAAGAACCTCTGTAATTTTTATACATTCAGTTTCCGTATAGAGATCTCACCTTTCCCTGATTTTGCATGATGACAGAGGAAATCCAAGAGAAAACAAAGAGAAGACAAGAATGTCCTGTCTAAGAGCACCTCCCATGGTATGGCAGAGAGAATTAAAGAAAATACACCAAAAAATTCTATGCTTTAGAAAAAATTACAAATACAGCCTTTATGGGAATGGAGAGAAAGAAAAAAAAATCTCAATTTTCCTAAGAAAGATTATAAATATTGACAATATCTCATTGTATAGGGGTCATTGCTCTTATCTATTACTTTGGTAAATTATTGGGTAGAAGGTTTGTACAACCCTCTTTTCTTTCAATGAAAGAATAAAAGAATAATGGTCAAAATATTTATATATAATATGTATTATATATATGTCATAGCCACCAAATCTGGAAACATAAGCAAAGTTATATGATATATTTTGTTACTACATTACAATAAAGTGACATTACATTAAAAAAAAATTCATATGACAAAAATAGTAAATTTCTGTTAAATAACTGGCTTAAGCAAAACTGGAATTTAATATGTTTAGAGATACACTAAGTAGATTTAATTTAATAAAGGTTGCAAATTGATTTGAATTAATGTTGTTTACATCATGAAAATTTATGTGGAATAGTAAATCCTCCAGAAAACTCACACCAGATTTCATTTTCAACTGAACTGAGATAATTTCTGTCTTTACTCTTAATGTTCATTAGACAAGAAAAAGCTTGCTCACTCCTGTAAGAAATTGGAGAGTGCATTAAAATGTTTGTTGCTTTCCTATGTATGGCAGGATGCTATTCTTTCATAGAAATCCAAAACTTGTTGAAGAGCAGATCTGTGAATTTCATCATTTGTACAATCAAACTATACCCCTCAAAGTTCTTCCTCTCCTGTCAAAGTCAGATTCTCAGGCTGAGAAGATTCAAAGAAAAGGACCTTCAATCAGTCATACACTTGTATTAAAAGGGAAGAGAAATACTGTTCAATTTTGTTCTGCAATTCCCCCAAGTGGTTTTCAGTAAGATTTGAAACTTGGTACTATCTCACTGTCAAATTCAAGCAGCTGTGGAAACATTTTGAGATTTTCTTTTGCATTACTATTTTTCCAAAGATTTAATTTCATTTTAATCCAAGAATCCTTTAACTTGAGGTCAAAACATTTTCTCCAGGGCCTTGAAGATATTTGTTCAACTCGGCCACGTGATGAAAAATGTCTACTCTGTAAGCTGGTTTCTGCAGTCATTATTCATCAACAAAGTACTTGGCAAAACCTGGCCTACTATTTTCTTGAAAGGACTCCTACAACTTACCTTTCAACTCAAATACCATTCTAAGAACTAAATCTATATTAGTTTCTCTTAGTGAATAATAAATTATCCCAAAACATAGTGGGTTAAAACAATAAACATCTCATACAATTTCTGTGGATCTAAAATTCAGGAGCAGCTTAGCTGAGTGGTTCTTGCTCAGGCATTCTCAGGAGGTTGCAGTTAAGCTGTTACCTGGGTCTGTAGTCATTTGAAGAGTTTATGGGATGGAGGAGCTATTTCTGAGGTGGCTTATACACATGCTGTTTTCGTTTGCTAAAGGCTGCCAAGGCAATATACCAGAAATGGGTTAGCTTTTACGATAGGGATTTACTAACTTATAAGCTTGCAGTTCTGAGGCTAAGAAACATGTCCAAATCAGGGCATCAGGGGACTCCTGTCTCATGGTAGGGTACAATGGCAGTGTCTTCCAGGCTCTGCCTTCTCCTCTGGGCTCTGTTGCTTTCAGCTTCTGGCTACTCCGTCTGTGGCTTTCTCTCGCAGCTTCTGTGGGTTCCTCTCTCTGTGCCTTGGTACTCCACCAATTCCAGCTTCTGGCCACCGGGACTCTCTCTCTCTCAGCCTCTGGGGTTTCTCTCTCTTTCTGTCTCCCTGTATTCATCCCATTTATAAAGGACTCCAGTGACAGGATTAAGACCCACCCTGGGCTACACCATATTGAAGTAATCTAATCAAATAGCCCTTAACTGAATCTAAACAAAGGGTCCCACCTACAGTAGGTTCACACCCACAGGAATGGATTAATTTAAGAACATAATTTTCTGGGGTCCACAAAAGCCTCAAACTACCACGCATGCCTAGAAAACTGATGCTGCCTCTTTGTAGGAGGCCTTGGCTCCTCTTGAGTCCTCATTGTGTTGACTTTTTCATAGGGTGCTTAAATGTTTTCATGACATGGCAGCTGGCTTCCCCCAGAGCACATGATCTGCTAAACCATAAGATTAATGCATATGGCAGGGGATTTACATGGTTTTTGTCCAGGTTTCACACAGCATTTTAAACCTTCTTGAAACATTTGGTTTTTGGTAAGATTAACCATTTTTATAGCATCACCAAAAACTTTTTTCATTTCATCTCCAGAAGTTTCTGAAATCAGCACTTCTCTGTGAATAAAGCAGTGTGTTGTGATTACATCAGGGTTTTCTTTTCTTATTTCTTTTTTTATTTTACAAAAAAAGGTGAAATCTCTCAGGGAACCAATCATTGCTGGGGCACCATCAGTGCAGGTGTCAACACAGTTCCTCCAAGACATATCTTTTGTTTTCAGCTATGAAGACAAAACATTAAATGTATATTGGCCTTTGCTTGTTTGGGGAATCCCTTTGTAATGAGAAAAGTTTCTTCAATTTCACCATAATTTACAAAATTTGCAAATGCTACCATGTGACAGTTATTGCAGAAATCTGTTGCTTCATCCATCTGGATAAAAACAAAAAATAAAACAAAACAAAACAAAAAACTGTTGCTTTATTTATCAAAACTTGAAAGTGAAACCTTTTCAATTTCTCATATGTTACCTTATCCTAGCATTTTACTCTATAATTTTACATGCTGAAATTATGAGTTTTCCACCAACAGTGAGGCTTTTTCCTTTTCTGGTCACTGAGTTATGTTACTAAATAACGTGCTTCCTGAACATTTTTACTGAATATGACTTTTTTTTTGTTTTAAACAAATTCTTTACTCTGTTTCGAGATTCTAGTGGTCATTTAAAATAATCTACTCCTTTGCTGTGATTTGCACTTAAGTGTCTTCAATTATTCTGGAGCCATTGCTGCATGTATAAATTGTGGTTCTTCATTACTATCAGAAATACCTAGGCCTGAGATTCTCTTTCATCTCCTATTTTATCTTCAAAAATCACCCTGTTAGACTGTAAGTCATGTTTGTAAAACACAGATGCTAATAAAATGTAAAGCAAGCAAACTAAAGAAGGAAATGAAAAAATAAATAAAACAACTTCATAATACAATTCACTTTTAACCTAGAGTCTCCTTGTTTGCATTAACATCAGCAGCGCAGCAGTGAGGCATCTGAGGTATGTCACATTAAAATTTCTCCTTTAGAATTAAGATTTACCCCTTGATTTCTTTTATATAAAGAGAACTTGTTTGCTTCCAAGTGGCTGTGGGTTAGGGGAGGTAAGGTTGTTTAGGAGAGACAACTTGGGAAAGACAGGCTGATATCCTCAACCTACTGTCCCTCCCCTCAGTGCAATTCAGCATTCACTAATTATCAACAATCTCCCCATCTCACATGAAAAACTGATAATGGACCCATCCAAATGAGCAGAGTCCTGTGGTACACTGCCCTATGAGTGAATGACGTCTAGCAAAATTGCTAATAGGGCTATTTGATCTCTGTTCATCACTGCAAGTACTGGCATTACATAGGAGAAGGATGTTTAAAGAAATTTTTTTAAATTTCCCCTATCTCTCTTGAAATACCTGTACCCTTTTACAGAACCCCTAGTGACATCTGCAGAATTCCAATTGAGCAACTCACACTAGACTAAGCTCCTGAAGGGTGAGAACTACAGTTTATTTGTTTTGGTATCCTAAGCACAGTGTCTGGAACAAAATAGATGCCCAATAAATATTTGAACTGAACCAATCTCTTCTCTATACTTTCAGTTTCTGCCCAACCATTAAGATCCTGCCTGCCAACAAATGGCTGTAGAATGATGATCAAAGAGATGAAGAGTGTATGAAAGAGATGGTGAGCTAGGAAGAGAAAGGATTATAAATACAGCCTAATTATGGGAGCTAAGATCTAAGAGGGCACATGTGCAACTGTGTTACTGAAAGTTTAGGAAAATATAATTAAAATACTTCATAAGAGCATATTGCATTGCTTCTCGGCCTTTTGGCTAAGATCAAGTGTAGTATCTGTTCTTATCAGTTTAATATCTGATACATCCTCTATCCGAGGACAATATATTAAAAAACTTGACTGTGAAAGCAAAACAAAAAGCCCCCAATGGCTGTTTTCCAAATAGCTCTGGGGAAGCCACGTGACAGTCAGAAGCCAGTTTCAGAACTGCATCACATTTTCTGACCCTCTGTCTCTTCCTCTCCTCTCTTTCTTCAAGAAGGATGTTAATCCTAATGATTTCAGCCCACGCATTAAACAGGAAATGATAATAAATGTGTAGAATTCATATTTTTCTAAAGGGAACTTAAAAACTGCTGCTACATGTTATGTACATGCCACATGAACAGAGAATCACAAATTTGGTTTTGGTACTTTCGTTCCTCTTTGTATTCAGTTGTATAGTACTTCCAAATTCAGAATGAAAAGAAAAGCTGTTCTGTATTGAACCATCTAAGCAATAAAATGTTATATTTCAACAACAACAACAACAAGAGCATATTGCAAATGACAGAAGAGAAGCTGGTAGCACAGAAAAGACAGGAAAAGGAGTGAAAATTTTTATATTGGAACAAAATTTTAAAAAGGACTTAGCCAAGGTGCCATTAAATTGGAAAAATTCATGTGAACTTATGACTTTCTATTTTTAAAATTTTCATAATGAAAAATTTCAAACATAAGCAAAAGTTGAAAGAATAGTATAATGACTCTCTATGTATCTATCACCCAGCTTCAACAATGATCAACTTTTTGCAAATCTTGTTTCATCTGTCCTCTTGTAGTACGTTATATAATGGTCTCCAAAGACATCAAGCTCAAATCTCTGGAACCTGTAAATGATACTGTAGCCGTTGGGCAGTTTGATGTAATTATGAATTCCAAAAAATAGATATTGTATTACGTTTGTAAATTGGTCTGTTAATCTGGGCATGATTAAGTTATGATTAGGGCGTTGAGTGGGCCACATCAGTAGAGCGTTCAGCCCCACCCCTTGGTGGGTGGGGGAATCAAATATAAAAGGCAAGGCAAAGGACAGAGGGAGTAGTTCTGATGTTGGAGTTTTGATGCTGGAGCCAGGGAGGTGAGCAAACAGAGGAGCTTGGTCATGAGGAAGGAGAGAAGGCCCTGGGATAGAGATGAGCCATTTGCCTGAGAGTTTACAGCTGGCCTTGTGGAGAGAAGCAAAGCCTAGAGAGCCTCATAGTCTACAGCTGACCTTGTGGAAGAAACAGAGGCGCAGAGCCGGAGAGAAACGCACCCCTGGGAAGAGAGGGACCCAGGAAGCCTGAACCCTGGCAAACGTCGGCAGCTGTCTTGCTCCAACACGTGGCAATGGACTTTGGTAAGGGAAGAAACTTAAGCTTTATGGCCAACCTAGTTCTGGTATTTTGCATTAGCACCCCTTTGGGCTGACTAACACAGATACCTTACTTGGAAAAGAGTCTTTGCAAATGTGACTAAATTAAGAATCTTGAGATGGGAAGATTATCCTGGATTTTCCGGGTGAGTCCTAAATGCCATAACTAGTGTTCTTGTAAGACAAAGGGAGAGAGAGAGTCAACACACAGAAGAGAAGGTCATGAGAAGACAGAGGCCGAGATTGGCCTGAAATGGCCACAAGCCAAGGACTGCTGGCAACCACTAGAAGCTGGAAGAGACAAGGATTCTCCCCTAGAGTCTCTAGGGAGTGCAGCCTTGCTGACCCTAGATTTCAGCCCAGTGATACTAATTTCAGATTTGTGACCTCAAGAAGTGAGAGAATAAATTTGTGTTGTATTAAGCCACCCAATTTGTGGGTATTTGTTACAGCAGCCACAGGAAACTAATATCACTCTTTTTTTTTTTTTTTGCTCGAGTATTTTTAAGTAAGCCACATATCTTTTCATCCATAAATCTCCAGCAGAGACTGTTTTTAAACATAATCACAATACCATTACTCAACAATTATGCTTAAATATCAGCAATCCAATCTATGTAGAATTTTCCTGTTATCTCAAAAATGTCTATTAATAGGTGAGTTATTCAAATGAAGATCCAAAGAAGGCCCATGCAATGCATTTGACTGCTATCTCTCTTAAGTCTCCCTTATTCAATATCAGTTTCATCTCCCTATTATTTTCATTGCATTTATTCGTTGAAGAAACTGAGTACCTTCTTTTGTAGAATATCCTACTTTCTCACTGACTGCATCACCTTGGTAGTATAAATCATGTTCCTCTATTGTCTATACTCTCTGTAAACTGCTGATTCACAATTTATATCACTTAGGTTCATTTTAGTGTTCTTTTTATAGTATCCTGAGTTGCATGTTTATTTCATTCATTTTCAATGATTTTTTTGCTGTAGAATTTTATGATATAATTTAGATATATAAATGTCTATTTCATTTTGTTTTCTATTCTTTCTAAGCTTAGACAGTCCACCACTCACCTAAGGTTTAATATTTGTTCTGATTGAAGTTCTTTTAGAGATGAGGACTTTGATTCTAGTTTAATCCATATTATATGTATCCCTAGGGATTCAGTCAGGAAAACAGAAACCATTCTAGGTATTTTAAACCAAAAAAGGATCAGTTCAAATTCACACAAGAAAGGCAACAATATACATTTACAACTTTTCCCCAGGACTTATATCTTCTGTCACAATAAAGTCTGAAAAGATCTGGATCATCTATAATTCCTGTAAAGCATCCCATTGTTGTATTACATGAATCATTACTATTGAGCAAGAGGTAGCTAGTAGGCACAAGCTGAAAATAGACAGTAATTTCACTATAGCCACACTCAGGGGTAGTTTTGAAAGATAGTGGTAAGGAAAAGTCCTCCCAATGAGCTTTGGTGATACACTTGTGTAGAAAGAGAAGTAGCCCAAGTTTACACTGTATATATGGAATTGCAACAGTAGTGAATGACCTGGCCATCTGGTTGGGGCCTAGAAGGAAAAGCATTGGAAGGTCAAGGACAAGAAGGTCAGGAGTAGAGGCATGCGCAGATAGGAGTAAGAAATATAAAAATCTTTTTATCACCTAACAGAGAAAAGGCACTAAATAACCAAGAAAATAACTCAGCCAGTTTATATTAGCCAGTCTGGTTCATCGGCCACCCAGTGCTGGCACAGTGGACACAAGAATGAAGTGGCCATGGTAGCTGAAATGAAAGGCACACATGAGACCTATAGCATGGAGCTCCAAGGCTTATTTAGCTACTTTCCCTAATGTCCAACTTGACAGCAACAGAGACCTATGTTGAACCCCCAACATGGTACAGTTCATCAAGAAGACCAACTTCATGGCTAGTTGACTATATTTATACATTCAGTCTTAGGCCGGTGGACATTTCTCACAGGAATACGTATATATCCAGGTATGGATGTGACTTTCCTGCATGTAAGGTCTCAGGTGGCACCATGATCTAAATGATTACAGAGTGCTTAATCCTCTGGCAGAGGATCCCACATACCATCCCGCCAGACCAGGAGACTCACTTTACAGCTAAGGAGTATCCACTAGTGTCATATCACATGCTGCACCTCCTAAAGCTGGCAGGCTGATAGCACATTGGAATGGCTTGTTGAATGTAAAGCTGAAGTGCTAGTTAAAGGCAATGCCCTGCAAGGATAGGATGCTATCATCCAGAAAACAATGTATGCATTGAATCAAAGACCTTCATATAGTGCTGTATCTCCAATAAGAAAAATACACAAGTCTGGGAACCAAGGGATAGAAGTAAGAATGACTTACCATCACTACCAATGACCAAATGGGGGATTTGTGCTTCCTGTCCTCACAACTATGGGCTCTTCAGGATTAGAAGTCTTTGTCCCCAAAGGACACACTCTAAGAATCCCACTGAATTATTAGCTAAGGATGCTGTTTGAAGAGGTAGGACTGCTGTTTTACAATGGGTGGTAGGAAGGAATATATGTGGAATCCAGATGACCGACTTGAGTGTGTCTTGTGACAGTGAATGGCCTGAATCAGCAACTTTGGCCTCAGAAGGAAATGGTGACCAGGGGTTCAGACCACTTCTTTGGAAGAGGTTCTGGGACATGCCATCAGGTAAGCCCCTGAGACCAGCAGAGGGGATAGGTCAGGGTGAAGGGAATCTAGAATGGATAGGGAAGAGGCAGAGGATAAGGATAAATCACAGCCCCAAGATCAATGGCAGGGCAGGGCTTTCCCAATCACTCCCCTCAGGAAGAGAGGCCCACTGGAATTTTGAAGGAATCGCTCTTGGAATATACCTGGAGAAGTAGATCTAAAAGGTGCAAGGGATAGACTCTGAAAGATACGAATCTCCCAGGTCCCCTTTCAAGGAAGGACTTGCTGCCTAGCTGTTTTAGTGTGGTCAGACCTCTCCTCTTGAGAGCAAACAATTGTCAGATCCGTCAGGGTCTGCCTCAGCCGCATAGAAACTGCCTTTTCTGGGGCAGTGCACATGAGGTGACTGAGCAAGGCAAGGTATACAGCCACATCAGTGACCCAGGGACACTTGGACAGGCAACACTCTCTCCCTCCTGGTCAGCCAAGGCTTTCTCCAGCCTTTCTCCCTCTGTTCACTCCTGCTTCCTCTCCTTTCCTGTCACAAGTATTGATCCCCAATAAATATCTTATCCCTAATAAGCTCTGTCTCATATCTGCTTCAGGAGGACCCAAACTGTGACAACGTTGCTTTTGTCACAAATTTATTTCACAAATACAAATGAATCCTGCACTATAGTTGGTACTAGGACAAAAAACTTGTTTCAAAAAGTTTTCTGTGCTCAGAGAATATAATTTAATCACAGCATAGCCAATACATAAAGGAGCTGTTCTTTGAGTGTTTTTAGTTTGTTTAGTAAAGTATTCTTACTGCTTCTCTTAGTCTTCAAATTTAAAAACAAAATATAATTTTATCTTACCAAGAAACATAAGAGGGGGGCGGATGTGGCTCAAATGGTTGGGCATCCGTCTGCCATATGGAGGGACCTGGGTTCGATCCCCAGGACCTCCCAGTAAAATAAAAAAATATATAGAAAGTGCTTGTGCCTTCAGACCCCACCAAGCCATGCAGCAAGATGATGATGTAACAGGAGAGAGACACACCAAAAAACCAGAAACTGAGGTGGCGCAGGTGGCAGAACGCCTCTCTCCTACATTGGAGGTCCCCAGGATTGAATCCTGGTGAAGACAGGAGGAGAAGGAGTAGAAGAGACGGCAGGAAACAGACCCAGAGAATTGCCCGGCGAATGGACACAAAACAGCAAATGGGGGGAGGGGCATGGTTAAAATGGATAAAGTAAATAAAGAAAATAAATCTTTAAAAAAAGAAACATAGGAAATTTGTTTCCAATGTTATTTCTGCTTTCTCTAGAACACAAGGGTGGCATTGTTCAGTAACGAGATGGGGAAAATCAGTCTCCTTTGGAGGAAACGCGATCCCTATTGGTTGCCTGTCTCAGCTATTTACTGGGAAGGTCATTTTTAGTTTCAGTTACGGTAAAACGCTTTGAATTTTAGCCAAAGTCTATAAGGGTTCAAAAGTACAAAGCTCTTTAGGGGGCTACCAGTTTTTAAATATTTTTTCACAGGTTAAATATTAAATTACAAAAGAATACCTGAGGAGGATCAGAGTCCTAGGCAGAGACATAAACCCTATCTCCAACATGAAGCTCCTGCATGTTATTCTGTTACTGTTGTGCTTCTACTCAGGTGTTTGTAAGGTAAGTAACTCAATCTTTATGCAGACTATTGTAAGTAGATGTTTAAAATACTATAAAATATATAAATATTGGAAAAATCTTAAAAATAAAATTATAGCTTAAATATTACATAATTAAGTTGCCAATAGTGGCACTATGTAGTCAGTAACAGAGATTTTACATTAATATCTCAGCAAAAGTTTTAAGAAAATAGTTCCTTTGATATGCTTATATCTGCATTGACATTAGATGGAACAAGAATTTTACTTATACAGATCTGTAATTTACAAAAATCAAATCATAAGGATTTATCAAGTTCCTATGATGTGCAAGGTATAGTGTTATGCAAATATTAAGACTGATGTCTTCCTTCAGTTGCCTTTTAGAATAATTGTAGACAGGTGATAAAAATATGCCAATGATAAAATATTAAGCAAGATTTAAATAACATTTAAAAGAAGGGACTGTTACAAGGCAATATACCTTTAATTGCTAAAAATGACACAAATATCACTTGCCAAAAGACTGATGAGAGGAAAATCATTTCATGCCGGAAGGTCAGGAAGAGTTTATCCATCAAGTGGGATTTGAGCTGGAACTTTAATTCTGGATTAGATTTGATCAATGGAGAGAAAGAGGAAGTGTTTTCTAGCCTCTCCAGCCAGGAAAGGCACATGAATAAAGCCATTTGATTGGAGTGGAGTTTCTGTGGGCAACTGAGAGAGTTCAAACTGAAATGATTCATGTAGCCAAGTTGGGAGGTCATCTATTAGGGTTAAAAATATTTAAGACGTTTTAGATGCTTACTGCTGATTGCCTGTATTTGTGTTCAATGTGCTCTGAGACAGGATTCCAAAAGCTTTAATGTGTTAATGTCAGCTTGTGGAAGCAAATATTTGAAGAAAACCATTTAAGAAACCAGAATTACATACTTTACACTTCTAGCAACTTCTAAAATAGATATCATCATAGTAATGTTTATAATACAAAACAAATGGAAATAAACTAAATGCTCCTTGATTAGAAACATTAAATTATTGTACATCCATAAATAAACTATCATGTAGCAATTGAAAATGATGCAGTTTTATATTTATTGAAATAGAAAATCCTTACTACAATCTTATTTTTGTTAAAGAAAAAATATATGCATGTGTGTATACATATATAATATATATATATATAGATGTATATACCGCACATAAAAATGTATTACATATAACTGCTTATATATGTGGTAATTTAAAAGTTCTTGGAGGGTATATATCAAATAGTTGGCAGTTATTATCTCTGAGTAGTGGGATACAAGTATTTTTATTTTCTGTTTTATTCTTTTTTTCTTCTTTATACTACCAAATGCATGTGTATTACTTTGTCATTAGAAAACAATGTTTATTGAAAAATAATTTCAGCCCTGTTTCTGATTCCTAGAACAAAACCAGAATAAAATAAAACTAAAAATAGTGGTTCCATTTAAGGAAAGGAAAAGAGCCTTTCTCCTGTATTGTACAGTTTTCCAATAATATAGTTGTCTTCATCTTTTAAGAAGCAACATTTTGAGAGGGGTTAATTTCATAGATGTGAGAAATTCAGAACTTCTTAAAATATTAGTTTATGAAATAAAATTGACTTTTTAAATCCTGAGAAGAACCCATTTTTAAATGGAGGATATCATAGAAACAAGTTCAATGTGTTCAAATAAGTTTAAAATTGTATCTAAATTTTCATCATGAAATAAAATATGGGATACAATTTTGTTATTTTAGGAGCTGGAGGCATGTTTCTTTATAGGGGATAAAAAGACACCCTCTTTTTTATCAAAACATCTTGGCTTGGGAAGCGGATGTGGCTCAAGTGGTTGGCCTCCTGTTTACCATATAGGAGGCCCCGGGTTCGATTACCAGGGCCTCCTGGTGAAGGCAAGCCAGCCCTCGCAGCACGGTGAGCTGACATGAGCTGACGTGAGCTGGCGCAGCAAGATGATGCAATAAAGGGAGACAAGCAGACACAGAAAAATGCACACACAGCCAGCACAAGCGGCAAGGCGGGGAGGGATAAATAAATAAATAAAATAAGTCAAAAAAAAAACAAAAAAAACCATCTTGGACTGACTTGGAGATGGATTATGTCAATAACTGGGGTGGACTAGTGGAGCCAAAAAACTAGTTGCTCTGAATAGTCAGGAGAATTTTGGTTTTACTGAACCTGCCCAGAAAAAAACAGGGAGAGGACTCAGGAAAGGAGGGAAGTGAAACCCACAGCCCACGGGGGTGGCTTCTAAGACATTCTGAGATGGGTAGTAATAACCAAAGGATGCTCAAGAAGAAGGAAGCCAAAAGTTTCAGCCAATATCTCTACTGTGATAGTGCTATGCTGAGACATAATCCGATACCTGTTGGGGAAAACGGTGCTCACTGGGACAAGGAGACTGATGATTGCAGGCAGAAAGTTTATTGGGAAGCCTTCCCAACAGAGAGGGTCTGAGAATAGATTTCAGCCTGCCCCTGGAAAGGAAGTCTTTGAATTTATTCAGTACATTCCTAGGCGGGGAAATGACAGTCAGTGGGAGGGGGTCAAGGATTTAGGTGCAGAGGCCAATAGGAAGCCCTAGAGGTGAAAATTTTCCCTTGTATGGCTAGAGGGTAGTGGGTTAGGGATTTATGTTTTCTTGGAATGCTGGAGGAGTAGTTGGTGCTTTGATGTGGAGGGAGTGAAGCTCTTTATCTCACTTTACTCCCATCTCCACGTAGCCTCTTTGTTCAACCTTTGGGAAAGTGCCCTGCTCAGACACATAGGCTTAAGGAGGGGCTTGTCCTTCCTTAAAGCATGTCAGGGGGAATTGAGTCACAGCTTGTTAATTATTGCAAACCTAGTGAAAGGGAACTCCTAACAATACCCTCAAACTTAATTTTACCCTACAAGTTTATTACAAACTAGGCTTAAATTGATGGCATTTTAGAGGACATTTTATAAACGGGATGAATACAGAGAGACAGAAAGAGAGAGAAACCCCAGAGGCTGGGAGAGAGAATCCTGGTGGCCAGAAGCTGGAATTTGCAGAGGACTGAGGCACAAAGAGGGGGAAAAATGAGGTTGATATTCAGCAGGGAGACAAGATGTTTGAAAGGAGCATTTAGACATAAGGCAAGGTGCAGGGCAGAGAGAAAGCCCACCTTCCCCCCAATGCCAGAGTTACCAGAGATTTCCAGTACTCTTCATACCTTTAAGTGGATCATGAGAAAACATTCTCATATTTGTACTGTTAACCACAGTCCATCTTTCACCACATGGTTCACTGTATTATACAGCCCCATGCCTTGCACGTTCTATCCAAAGTGTACACTCAGTGGCACTCACTTTCATCGCTTAATTCTGCAGTCATGGCTCCAGTAAACCTTTGAACATTTTCCTTGGTCTAAAAGGAAAAATCCCATACCCCTCTAATATTGACCCTTAGTACCTTCTTTGACACTAATGCAAGAACATTACAATATTGCTGTTAACTCTAGTCCATAAGTTACATTAATTGTATTTTTCCCATGCATCACAATATTCTTACCACCTTGTAATAGTGACATACGTTTGTTCTAGTTCATAGAAGAACATTCTTGTATTTGTATTATTAACCACAATCCTCATCCACCTCCAGGTTCACTATGTTATTCAATCCCTAGATTATTCTTTAGCTTTCTTTCAACTGACATTTACATCCCTAGACTTCCCCTTTCAGCCACAATCTCATTTATAGATCGGCCATATTAGTTATACTCACTATGTGTTACCACCAGCTCTATCCATTTCCACACTTTTACAATCAAGCTAATTGAAAATTCTACATACATGAAGCATCAGTACCCCTTCTCAGTCCTCATCCTATCTGCTAGTAACCTATAGTCTAGATTTTAACTCCATGCGTTTATTCTTCAGATTTAGTTCATATTAGTGAGACCATACTAATATGAACTGTGTCTGACATTTCATTTTAGCATAATGTCCTCAAGGTTTATCCATGTTATCATATGTATCCCAATTTCATTTCTTCTTACTGCAGCATAGTATTCCATCATATGTATATACCACATTTTGTTTATCCATTCATTGGTTGATGGACATTTGAGATGTTTCTATCTTTTGGCAATTGTGAATAACACTGCTATGAAAATCGATGTGCAGCTGTCTGTTCGTGTCACAGTTTTCAGTTCTTCTGGATACACCCTTAGTAGATGAATTGCTGGATAATATGGCAGTTCTATATTTAACTTCCTGAGGATCCGTCAAACTGTCTTCCACAGAAGCGGCACCATTTTACAATCCCACCACCAGTGAAGGAGTGTTCCTATTTCTCCACATTCTCTACAGCACTTACTGTTTTCTGTTTTTTAATAATGGCCATTCTGTGCAGTGCGAAATGATATCTCATTGTCATTTTGACTTGCATTTCCCTAATAGCTAGTGATACAGAACATTTTTTTCATGTGCTTTTTGGCCATTTGTATTTCCTCTTTGGAGAAATGTCTAAATTTTTTGCCCATTTTTAAATTGGATTGCTAGCTCTTTTATTGTTGAGTTGTATGATCTCTTTATATTGAATGGAAATCAAACCCTTACTGGATATGTGATATCCAAATATTTTCTCCCATTGAGTGGGCTGCCTTTTCACCTTTTTGATGAAGTCCTTTGAATTGTAAAAGTGCTTAAGTTTGAGGAGGTCCCATTTATCCATGTTTTCTTTCATTGCTCAAGCTTTTGGTGTAAGGTTTAAGAATACACCACCTACCACCAGGCCTTGAAGATGTTTTCCTACATTTTCTTCTAAAAGCTTTATAGTTCTTACATTTATATTTAGATCTTTGATCCATTTTGAGTTAATTTTTGTATAAGGTGTGAGATAGCAGTCTTCTTTCTTTCTTTTGGCTATGGATATCCAGTTCTCCTAGACCATTTGTTGGATAAACTCTTCTTTCCCAGATGGGTGGGTTTGACAGGCTTGTCAAAAATCACTTGGCCATATCATCCCAGGGAATGGAGAGAGCCTGCAGCTACAAGCAGGATAATCCCATTTACCATATCCATGGGATATAAGCCCAATCTCACTTGGAGGTGGAGTAGACATCACCATCCCAAACTCCTCAGGATTGGGGGAAGAGCTATGGACTAGAGTGGACTTAATGGCATTCTGTTGTAGAAATAATGTGATTCAAGCAATGGAAGAAATTACAACAATGAGGTAGAGCCAGTGGCCACTGGATGCTTTGGGGGCAGGGAGAGGGAAAATCAGTTGTTATACAGGTGCATTTTCAGGACTTGGGAATTATCCTGAGTGACATTACAACGACAGATATAGGCCATTTTACATCAGCATATAACATGCAGAACTGTGTGGGAGAGAGTGTGGTCTACAATGTGAACTATGGTCCATGCTTAGTGGCAAAGCCCCAGGATGTGTATATCCATTGCAGGTGATGTGCCACACTAATGAAAGATGTTTATGTGGGATGTTATGGGAGGTGTGGGAGGTGTGGAACATGGAAATCCCTGTAATTTTTGTGTAACATTTATGTAATCTAAGCATCTTCTAAAATAAATAAATAAATAAATACATAAATAAATGAATAATCATTTGGCCATAGATGTAAGGGTCTGTTTCTGAACCACCAATTCGGTTCCATTGGTCTATGTGTCTATCTTTATGCCAGTACCATGCTGTTTTTACCACTATAGCTAGGTAATATGATTTAAAGTCTGGAAGTGAGAGTCCTTCAACTTCACTTTTCCTTTTTAAGATGTTTTCAGCTATTTGGAACCTCTTACCCTTCCAGATAAATTTGATAATTGTGTTTTCCATTTGTTTAAAAAATGCTGGTGGAATTTTTATTGGGATTGCATTGAATCTGTATATCAATTTGGGTAGAATTGACATCTTAATGATATTTAGTCTTCCAATCCATAAGCATGGAATGTTCTTCCAATTATTTAGGTCTTTTTTTCTTTCTTTTAGCAATGCATTATAGTTTTCTGAATACAAGTGCTTTACATCCTTGGTTAAGTTTATTCTTAAATATTTGATTCTTTTAATTGCTATTGTAAATGGAATTTTTTTCCTGACTTCCTTCTCAGATCTCACATTACCAGTGTATAGAAACACCACTGATTTTTGTGTATTGATCTTGTATCCTGAGACTCTACTGAAATCATTTATTAGCTCTAGCAGCTTTGTTGTAGATTTTTTCAGGACTTTCTAGATATACAATCATATCATCTGCAAATAGTGAAAGTTTTAATTCTTCCTTTCCAATTTGGATGCCTTTTATTTCTTTTTCTTACCTGATTGCTCTAGTTAGAACCTCTAGCACTATATTGAACAACAGTGGTGACAATGGGCATCCTTATCTTGTCCCTGATCTCAACGGGAAAGATTTTAGTCTTTCACCATTGAGTACAATGTTAGCTGTGGCTTTTTCATATATGGTCTTTCTTTTTTGACCCACTGATTATTTAAGAGTGTGTTGTTTAATCTCCATATATTTGTGAATTTTTCCTTTTTCTGCCTCCTGTTGATTTCCAGCTTTACTCCATTATGATCAGAAAAGGTGCTTTGTATAATTTCAGTCTTGATGAATTTATTGAGATCTGCTTTGTGACCCAACATATGGTCTATCCTGGAGAAATATCCATGAGCACTTGAAAAGAATGTATGTCCTGTTGTTTTGGGGTGCAATGTTCTGTATATGTCTCTTAGGTTTAGTCCATTTATCATATTATTCAAGTTCTCTGCTTCCTTACTGATCCTCTGTCCAGATGTTCTATCCTATGCTGAGAGTGGTGTATTGAAGTGATATATATTTCTCCCTTAAGTTTTGCCAGTGTTTGCCTCATGTATCTTGGGGCATCCTGGTTAGGTGCATATACATTTATGATTGTTATTTCTTTCTGGTGAATTGTCCCTTTTATCAATATAAAATGCCCTTCCTTGTCTCTATTTTTTTTTTTTTTTTTTAATAATATTTTATTTATTTATTCATTCAGCGCCCCCCTGCTGCTTGTGTTCGCTGGGTCAGCCAACCACGCCGTGCGGCGGGCTTGCCTTCACCAGGAGGCCCCGGGAACCGAACCCGGGGCCTCCCATATGGTAAACGGGAGCCCTACTGATTGAGCCACAGCCGCTTCCCTCCTTGTCTCTAATAACACTTTTGCTTCTTAAAGTCTATTTCATCTGATATCAATATAGCTACTCCATATATATTTTTTACTGCATGCATGGAATATCTTTTTCCAGCCTTTCACTTTCAATCTATTGGTATCCTTGGGTCTAAGGTGAGTCTCTTGTAGACAGCATATAGATGCTCATATTTTCTTATCCATTCCACCAGTCTGTATCTTTTGATTGGGGAGTTTAATCCATTAATATTCAATGTTATTACTGTAAAGGGAGTTCTCATTTCACCCATTTTCACCTTTGGGTTTTACCTCTCATATTTTATTTTCACCACTCTTTTTACACTTTTAGTTACTTTCACTGATATAATCTTCATTTCTAGACTTTTTTCCATGACTTTCTCCTGTTTTTTCTTTTCAGGCTGTAAAATACTCTTTAGTATTTCCTGCAAAGCTGGTCTCTTGGTTACAAATGCTCTCAGTTTCTGTTTATCTATGAATATTCTAAACACCCCCATTTTTTAAAGACAATATTGCCAGATATAAGATTCTTGACTGGAAGTTTTTCTCTTGCAGTATCTTAAATATATCATACCACTGTCTTCTTGCCTCCACGGTTTCTGATGAGAAATCGGCACTTAATCTTTATTGGGAATCCCTTATATGTTATGCATCCCTTTTCTCTTGCTGCTTTCAGAATTCTCTATTTGTCTTTGGCATCTGACATTCTGATTAATATGTGTCTCAGAGTCTATTCAGATTTATTCAGATGAGAGTACATTGTGCTTCTTGGAGATGAATAGCTATGTCCTTCAATAGGGTTGAGAAATTTTCTAACATTATTTCTTCAATTATTCCTTCTGCCCCATTTCCCTTTTCTTTTCCTTTTGGGACTCCCATAACACATATGTTTGCATGTCTGTTGCCATCATTTAGTTCCCTGAGACCCTGTTCAATTTTTTCCCATTCTTTTCTGTGTTTGCTTTTGGAGGCCATGTCTTCAAGCTCACGGATTCTTCCTTCTGCCTCCTCAAATCTGCTGTTATATGCCTCCAGTGTGTTTTTAATTTCATTTATTGCACCTTTCATTCCCATAAGATCTGCTATTTTTTTATAACATGCTTTCAAATTCTTCTTTGTGCTCAGACAGTGTCTTCTTAATATCCTTAATCTCTTTAGCCATCTCACTAAATTTATTAAAGAGGTTTGTCTGAACATCTGTGATTAGTTGTCTCAACTCCTTTATGCCATCTGGAGGCTTAATTTGTTCCTTTGACTGGACCATATCTTCCTGATTCTTGGTATGGATTGTAATTTTTTGTTGGTGTCTTCGCATCTGGCTTACTAAATGCATTTATTCTGGGTGCAGCTTCTCTCTTTAGTTTAGGACTTTCTTGCCCTTTCTCCATTGCTGGTTGTGTAGTAGGAGCTGAGGATATAGTTGGTGCTGTAAGCTGTGAAGGCTAAAGCTGCCCATGTTGCCCTAGGAACTGATGATGCCTTTCCCAACTTTCTGCTCTGCCAGGGGTAGGGATAGAGCCACAGCCATGTGTATTAATCCAAGTTATGCATCCCTGGGGCAAGGATGGAGCTGTAGCTGTGGGCAGCAATCTATGACATGCAGGTCCAAAATGACTGCAGTTGCCCAGGTAGACTGACATAGCACCAGCCTCCCTCCCCCTCTGCCAGGGCTGGGGATGGACACTCTGGAGTGCCCCACAATCTAATCCATGCAGACCAAATGCACCCCCAAGGGTTCTGTGGAAATATTTCAGGAGGTCGTGAGCTTGAATTGAAAATTTTAAAAAAATATTATTCTTGTGGGGACATGCGGTACGGATGTGATATATTTATTAAATAATACACAGCATAGCATGGACTTAGTTAGGGGTCCGTGGTTTTCACCTAACTGGCAAGAGTCCATGGAACAAAAAATGTTAAGAATCCCTGCTTTAGTCCGTGTAGGCTGAAAGTGCCTGCTGTTGCCCAGAGAAGTTAGGAAACACCAGCCCCCTCCTATCCTATTGGGGGTGCAGGTGGATCCACAAGTGCCCAAGAGGCCAGTCCATGCAGGCCAAAAGTACTTGCTTTTGCCCAGAAAGGCTGTGGAAACACCAACGTCCTCCTATCCTATTGGGAGTGGGGGGGTGGGGGTGGATCCACAGGTACACACCAGTCCAGGCTATGCAGGCTAAAAGTGCCTGCTATTTCCTGGAAAGACTGAAGAAACACAACTCCCCTACTATCTTACTTGGGGGCAGGGATGGAGCTACAGGTGCCCAACTATTCAGTCTGTGTTGGCCGGAAGCACCTGCAGTTACCCAGAGAGGCTGGTGAAGCATAGTCCCTCTCTTGTCCTATTGGACAAAGCAACTCACATGGCCACACCCAGCATCAAGTCATAGGGAAATACACCCTGCCCACAATGGTGGCACAGGAAAGGGCTGGGGTGAAAAGGGTTGAAAAATTGGAGCCATATGCAGTCTATCACAATCATGATATTAGCATTTGTATGTGCTTTCCCAAGTATTTTTCATTTGATCCTCACGATAGCTCTCTGAAGACATTATTTTTTTTCAAACATTATTTTTATTTTCACATTTTATAAAAGAGGAAACAGGTTTGGAAAAGTAAAGTCACTTACCCAAAATTACATAGCTAGTTAGCAGTAGACTGGGGACTTGCTAATAATGCCAAGAAGGGAAAAAGGATGGACTTATCCTCCCTTTGGTTATAATTGGTCGTGTTTTTCCTTTGTTTGTAGGTTAAGGATAAAAAACAAGGAAAAGAGAAGAGGAAGAAATATGAGGGAAAGTTATATTGCTGTATTGAGGTTGATAAGGCCTAAAATAGGGAATTGTTGTGTTTTCTAATGAATACTATCAAAACTTGTTTCATTTTAGGCCTGCCTAGAAACAAAAGACAAAACACACATCAAAATAATTACTACATCACCACAAATACTAAGGAATGGACAAAACACACATACAGACTCACACACACAAATAGCAGCAGCTAAAGAAGATGGAACCATGCTTCATAAATGACTAGGCTATAATAATAATTGCTAAAGATTTGAGCATGTTCTCCCAGTATATGTGAATATATTTATAAATAATAAATGGGGAAGCGGCTGTGGCTCAATCAGTAGGGCTCCTGTTTACCATATGGGAGGCCCCGGGTTTGGTTCCCGGGGCCTCCTGGTGAAGGCAAGCCCGCCCGCGTGGCGCGGTTAGCTGACCCAGCGAGCACAAGCAGCAAGGGGGGGATTAATGAATGAATAAATAAAATCTTTAAAAAACAAAAAATTACTAATTATAAAAATAATAATAATAATAATAAATGCACTGCTGTACAAATAAATGTACATTAAAAAACAAAAAAAATTATAAACAAATAATATTTCAGTAATACTTTTCATCAATAATCTTTAATGGAAAAATGTCATTAAACACTTCTTTGTTTTGGAGATTTTTCATTTTCCCCTTTGTAATACAGAACTTTTAAGTTCAGTTTATTTAATATTTTATTTTATTGGCTGGAGAAATACCTCACAAAAAACAACATACACAATAGTGCACAAGGTAAGATTCATTGTTTTTTTTTTTTTTTTCTGGTTTGTTTTTTTTTATTTATTTTGTACATTTAATGATTGAAAATAGAAACAATAATCAAAAATAAAAAGAAAATAGTTGAATAAAAACATACATTTCTCAATTAAATGTACTGGATACACATAAATTTTTTTTATTTTATTTTGTACATTTAATAATTGAAAACATAAAAAATTAAAAACTAAAAAGTAAACACAGATGAATAAATATATACATTTCTCAATTAAATGTAATGGATACATGTAAATTTTTTTTTTTTGAATCAAACAATATATTACACAATATATTTGGTTCATAGTAATGCATTCATACACTATTTGTCCTTTTGTGTCTGGCTTCCTTCACTCAACATAATGTCCTCCAGGTTCATCCATGTTGCCATATGCTTTATGACTTCATTTCTTCTTACACCTGCATAATATTCCATCGTGTGAATACACCACAGTTTGTTTATCCATTCATCTGTTGATGGACACCTGGGTTGTTTCCAACTATTGGCAATGGTGAATAATGTGGCTATGAACATCAGTGTGAAGATGTCTGTTTGTGTCACTGCTCTCAGTTCTTCTGGGTATATACCCAGTAGTGGTATTGCAGGGTCACATGGCATGTCTATATTCAACTTCTTTAGGAACTGCCAAACAGTCCTCCATAGTGGTTATACCATCCTGCATTCCCACCAACAGTGAAGAAGTGTTCCTATCTCTCCACAGCCTCTCCAACACGTGTTGTTCTCTGTCTTTTTAATAGTGGCCATCCTGATAGGTGTGAAATGATATCTCATTGTAGTTTTGATTTGCATTTCCCTAATCATGAGTGATGTTGAGCATTTCTTCATGTGTTTTTTTGCCATTTGTATTTCTTCTTCAGAGAAATGTCTATTCAAGTCTTTGGCCCATTTTTTAATTGTGTCATTTGACTTTTTATTGTTGAGTTGTAACATCTCTTTATATATCCTGGGTATTAAACCCTTATCAGATATGTGATTTCCAAATATTTTTTCCTATTGAGTTGGCTGCCTTTTCACCCTTCTGACAAAGTCCTGTGAGGTGCAAAAGTGTTTAATTTTGAGGAGGTCCCATTTATCTACTTTTCCTTTTGTTGCACGTGCTTTGGATGTGAGGTCCAAGAAACCACCACCTACTACAAGGTCTTGATGATGTTTCCCTACATTTTCTTCTAGTAGTTTTATGGTCCTGGCTTTTATATTTAGATCTTTGATCCATTTTGAGTTGGTTCTTGTATAGGGGGTGAGATAGGGGCCCTCTTTCATTCTTTTGGTTATAAATAGCCAGTTCTCCCAACACCATTTGTTGAAGAGACTGTTTTTTCCCATCAGCGTGGGCTTGGTAGGTTTGTCAAAAACCAGTTGACTGTTTAGGTGAGGGTATATTTCTGGGTTCTCAATTCTATTCCACTGATCGATGTGCCTATCTTTATGCCAGTACCATGCTGTTTTGACCACTGTAGCTTTGTAATATGTTTCAAGGTCAGGCAGTGAAATTCCTCCCACATTGCTCTTCATTTTTAGAATACTTTTGGCTATTCGGGTGCACTGACCCTTCCAGATGAATTTGGTAATTGCCTTTTCTAATTCTGTAAAGTAAGCTGTTGGGATTTTGATTGGTATTGCATTGAATCTATAAATCAGTTTGGGCAAGATTGACATCTTCACGATATTTATTGTCCCAATCCATGGATATGGAATGTCTTTCCATTTGTTTAGGTTTTTTTTAAATTTCTTTTAGCATTGTTTTGTAGTTTTCTGCATATAGGTACTTCTTTGGTTAAATTAACTCCTAGGTATTTGAGTCTTTTTTTTTTTTTAAGATTTTATTTATTTATTCATTTATCCCCCCCTTGCTGCTTGTGCTCACTGGGTCACCTAACCACGCCGTGCGGGCGGGCTTGCCTTTACCAGGAGGCCCCGGGAACCGAACCCGGGGCCTCCCATATGGTGAACGGGAGCCCTACTGATTGAGCCACAGCCACTTCCCGGTATTTGAGTCTTTTTGTTGCCATTGAAAATGGAATTTTCCTCCTGATTTCCTCCTCAGATTGTTCAGTACTAGTGTATAAAAACATTACTGATTTTTGCGTGTTGATCTTATATCCTGCCACTTTGCTGAACTCATTTATTAGTTCAAGTAGCTTTGTTGTGGATACTTCAGGATTTTCTAAATACAGGATCATGTCATCGGCAAACAGTGAGTTTTACTTCCTCTTTTCCTATTTGGACGCCCTTAATTTTTTTGTCTTGACTAATTGCCCTCGCTCGAACTTCTAGTACAATGTCGAATAACAATGGTGACAGTGGGCATCCTTGTCTTGTTCCTGATCTTAGGGGGAAAGCTTTCAAACTTTCCCCATTGAGTATGATTTGGCTGTGGGTTTTTCATATATGCCTTTTATCATATTGAGGAATTTTCCATTTATTCCTATCTTTTGAAGTATTTTTATCAAAAAAAGGATGTTGGATTTTGTCGAATGCCTTTTCTGCATCTATTGAGATAATCATGTGGTTTTTTTCCTTCAATTTGTTAATGTGGTGTAGTACATTGATTGATTTTCTTATGTTGAACCAGCCTTGCATACCAGGAATAAATCCCACTTGGTCATGATATATAAGTCTTTTGATATGCTGTTGGATTTGATTTGCAAGTATTTTGTTGAGAATTTTTGCATCTATGTTCATGAGAGAGATTTGTCTGTAATTTTCTTTTCTTGTGGTATCTTTATCTGGCTTTGGTATTAGAGTGATGTTGGCTTCATAAAATGTGTTGGGTAATTTTCCCTCCTCTTCAATTTTTTTGGATGAGTTTAAACAGGATTGGTGTTAATTCTTTCAGAAATGCTTGGTAGAATTCACCTGTGAAGCCATCTGGTCCAGGACTTTTCTTTGCTGGGAGATTTTTGATGACGGATTCAATCTCCTTAATTGTGATTGGTTTGTTAAGTTCTTGTATTTCTTCTTGTGTCAGTGTAGGTTGGTTATGTGTTTCTAGAAATTTGTCCATTTCATCCAGGTTGTCTAATTTGTTGGCATATAGTTTCTCATAATATCCTCTTATGATTCTTTTTATTTCTGTGAGGTCATTTGTAATTTCCCCCCTTTCATTTCTGATTGTATTTATTTGCTTCTCTCTTTTTTTCTTTGTTAGTCTAGCGAGGGGTTTGTCAATTTTATTGATCTTCTCAAAGAACCAGCTTTTGGTTTTGTTGATTTTCTCTATTGCGTTTCTGTTCTCATTTTCATTTATTTCTGCTCTAATCTTTATAATTTCTTTCCTTCTTTTTGCTTTGGGATTGGTTTGCTGTTCTTTTTCTAGTTTCTCAAGTTGTTCAGTTAAATCTTTGAGTTTAGCTCTTTCTTGTTTCTTAATATAGGCATTTAGGGCTATAAATTTCCCTCTCAAGACTGCCTTTGCTGTATCCCATAAGTTTTGATATGTTGTGTTCTCATTTTCATTTGTCTCAATATATTTACTGATTTCACTTGCAATTTCTTCTTTGACCCACCGAATATTTAAGAGTGTGTTGTTCAGTCTCCACACATTTGCAAATTTCCTTTTTTCCTGTCTGTTATTGATT
>JAKSZT010053767.1:6283247-6309124 GCA_026826555.1 Tolypeutes matacus | reverse complement strand
TCCATGGGCACTTGAGAAGAATGTATAACCCGCTGAGTTTGGATGCATTGTTCTGTATATGTCTGTTAGGTCTAACTTGTTTATCATATTGTTCAATTTCTCTGTTTCCTTGTTGATCTTCTGTCTAGATGTTCTATCTAATGATGTGAGGGGGGTGTTGCAGTTTCCGACGATTATTGTAGAAATGTCTATTTCTCCTTTCAGTTTTGCCAGAGTTTGTCTCATATATTTTGGGGCACACTGGTTAGGTGCGTAGATATTTATGACTGTTATATCTTCCTGGAGGATCGTCCCTTTTATTAATTTATAATGGCCTTCTGCATCTCTTATCACTTTTTTGCATTTGAAGTCAGTTTTGTCTGATATTAGTATAGCTACCCCTGCTCTTTTCTGTTTACTATCTTTTTCGGGTCTCGTAAGATTCATTGTTAATGATATTACATGTAAATCTAGATTTCAAAGTATTTTTTTCTTTTTCTTTTTATTTTATCATTTTTTTTCTTTTTTTCTTTTTTTTTTTTTTTTTTCTTTTTCTCAAAGTCTTTTTAATGCTACTGATTGGGGGAGGGGTCTGACTTCTAGTCATAACTGATTAGGTCTTCATTGTTTTTAACCCCATAAAGTGGCTGATGAATACTTTTTCTGGTGTTAGAAGTACAGACCCTGCCATTTTATTGCTATTCATTAGTGTTGCCTATTGGTATTATTTTCAACCCAGCATTCATTTCTCTCCAAGAATCTTTTAAGCCATGTGTTAATTTATAAGGATTACAATAGTTAAAATTAGACCATATGATGCAGAATGTCCCTTAATCAAGCACACGTATATTATCCTCCATCTTGAAACAAAAAATATTCCCTTGACCCTTGATCCACCTCCAACTCTGTGCCCCTCTACATCTAAATTCAGAAAAATTTGCTGTGCCCAATTCTCTCTTCCCATTCTTTCTTGGACTCAGTCAGGCTTGGGTTCCCACCATTCCACCAAAATTACATTTGTCAAGGTCACCAACTTAGTGGACCTATGAGAAGCATTCGACACAGCTGCTGATCGCTCCTTCCTTCTCTTTGCTTATGTACCACCATTTTCAATTTACTTGTCTTCTACTTCATTGGCCACATCTTCTTAGTCCTCTTACTGTTCTTCCTAATCTGTCCAACCTCTAAATGCTGGAGGGTGCATACCTTCCAATGACTTCATATTTCATTCAGAGAACATTCCAAAGTCTTTACAGTGGCCTACAGAGTCCTACATGATCTGTCACCCATTCCTCCAATTATCTGACCTCATCTCTTCATGTTCCCCCTTTCACTCACTCCTTTCCAGCCACACTGGTTTCTTGACCAAGAACATAACTATTCAGAGCTTTTGCCCTTTTATATCCTTTAAATATGACCCTTCTTCCCCCAAATATTGCATAGATTGCCCCTTCACCACCTTCAGGTCTTTGCTCCTAAGTAACCTTTTCCCTAAAGCCTTCCCTGACAACACTATACAAAACAGTAATCCTTTCTCTCACTCCCCCAACTCTCTTACCCTGCATAGCATTTGTCACCTTATGTCATGCTATATATTTACTTATTTATTTGTTTATGTCTGTCTCCCTCTACTAGAAATGAAAGCTCCATGACTTTGTGCTTGTCATGGTTTTATCCCCAGGGCTTAGAACAGTACCTGGCTCACTGAAAGTTCTCAATAAATACTGAAACAATATGCTGTGAGTGCAAACAAAAGTGCTAATCTATATTTAAAAAATAATTTATTTCTTTCCTACTTTTTCAATAAAAATAAAAGTTAATAGAATTTTTATATATATATATATATATAACATAAGCAAATGCACATATATGCATATATATTTATATATCATTTTACAAATATTGGTATGTATTATGAAAATTTTTATTTTTACCCCCAATAAAAAATAAATAAATTAAAAAAAAAAAAGAATTTGTAACATCTTCCCCACACTCCACTGGGTTATTCTTTCACTTTCTAGGGTATGTGTAACTCACTTTGAAAATTACTGGTCAACAGGAGTGGCTTTCAGTCTTTGGGGGAACATATGAATCCTAATGGAGCTTATTTAAAGTGCAGATTCCCAGTTATACCCTCAGAGATTCTGATTCAGAAAGTCTATTGTTGGATCCAAGAGTCTGCATTTGTAAGATGTCCCTCAGAAAATTTCAACGCGGATCACTACCACAACTGAAGATACCTGGTTCATGTATTTGTTTGTTTTCTACTTCAGCTTGTAACTCCAGACTTAATGAAAATGGAAAAAAAAAAAAAAAAAAACTTCTTCAGCATGCCTGAATCAGACACATAGCTCACACAAAATAGTTCAGGTGACATACTCCTTAGATCAGAAGTTCTCAAGATTTTGGATAATGCAGACTGTATTAGTAAATATAGTCTAGATTGTGCAGCAGTAAAGACCAATCCCAAAGTTTCAGTGGCTTAACATAAGAAACATTTATTTTTTTGCTCCTGTGAAGTCCACTGTGGGTCTGGGTGACTCTCCAGGAACCTATCCTTCTTGCGTTAGCTCAGCATTCTAGGCTACTTTGTTTCTGTGATCTCATTGCAATCTGTGTCCCCAGGATCACTATGCTGGGAAAGAAGGATGGGTTGTTGAGAACTCTCAATCAAATGCTTCTACCTGAAGCCAACACTTGTTATTTCAGCTTGCATTTCCTTGACCAGAGTGGCAGTGAAATGCAATCTTCCCACTTGCCTGGAAGTAAGGGAAAATTGGATATTAATAAACAGTATTAATGTCCACTACAAAGATAAAAATTTTTAAATTCTTAGAGCCACAACCCTATACCACCAACCACATACATAATAGTAGTTGTTCTTTTAGTATCTGCTATTGTGGGGGAGAGGGGAACGACAAAGCTACTATGATGCCAATGATGATTTAAATAATTTTGTTTCTTAATAATCATAATAGCATCTACATACATTCAAAAGATTGGTGAACAGAAATGTATAGGCAGAGTGTTTATCTGTCTTTGGGTAAAGTCTGGTGTACAAGTGGATTCACAAACCCCTTTAATAATGTCCTGAAAATTTTCAGTCCATATTTTGGCAATTACTGCTGTAGACATTGAGAACTCATAGATACATTTGACTTACCCAGTCTCTTTGGAGCTAGAGCCTAATTTCATGTTTTATATAGCTCACAAACAAACTCACTCTTAGTTTTCTATCTCTCCTTTGATAAATGTTGCCATTGCCAACAGCCAGTGTTGGTTTTATCAATTACCATCAATATGAAATTTAAAATGGTCATATTATCATAAAATAGCCACCGATTTACAATTTACAATAGGAAGTTTATCAAGACAACTGAGTTTATGTTTATCTGACATAAACTCCCTCATAGCTCCTTCTCCCCACATCAATTGTTCTATGATTCTCAACCCCATCCTGATCTTGTCGCAAAGGAGGAATTAGACTGCTTCATCTCTAAGGAAACATCTCCTCCATGCTCTGATTACTCTTTCTCTTCTCCCCTCCACAACCTTGTTTTTACAGTTTTGTCCTCCTCTCTTAAATCCCCAATCTTTCCCATTTTGTTAGAGTCATGCCCTTAGCCTATAATTATGATAAAAGCTCCTCTATCTTAACGATAAACATCCAATTTTTACTGTGTCTCTTTATGATACTCTCCCATCCATTTTTTCTTCTTCAGAGCCTAACAATCTTTTTTTCCACTGAAAGTATAAAGATCATTCTTTTCTTCTTTTATTATTTATATAAAATTATGAACATAGATTTAAAAAGCAAATAATACTATATGGCTTACAACTGTGCATGATAAAATGTTTAATACTCACTGGTCATAGATATCACCACTAACCAGTCAGACATAGCTTATAACAAAAACACCATCACACTCCTCCTCACTCCTGATTCTCTTTGCCCAGAGACAACCACTTTCAAGTCTTTGCTGTTTCTTCTGCTATTTACATGAAATTTCTCAATAATGTGTTCATACAACCATTTCTTTCAACCAGTCCTCCAGGTTTTACCCACTCCATCTTCTTCAGAGGCACCAAATGCCTCATTCCTAAGCCTTTGTGGGGCTCTGTGGGGTGAATCCACTTTATTCTTATGTCTTCTCTCATGTAAACCTGGGTTTCGGTTCTCTCTGGTCTACTAGCCCATCTGCTTTCCCACTTCCAACATTTTGATAACATCTCTAGCCTGCAGTCCTCTTCTCTCCCATTCTTTTTGGCCTCATTGTTTAAACCTTTTTTTAAAAAAACCTTTACTCTCATTTTAATGGGCTTGAGAAGGAAGCAGAAATAAAAGTCTATGATCAGTCCCCCATGTCCAACTGCAAGATCAATCAAACTTCTAGAAAGGGCTAGCCTATACTTCTGTTTCTACTTCTTCACCTGCCATTTAAGCCTTAACTCTCCAATGTCCATTTTCTGCCTCTAACAAGCAATTAAATTACTTCCTCAAGGGTCTCAATTTGTTCATCAAATCCAATGATATTATACTTATTTTTACAGATGAGGAAACTAGCATTTCATGAGAGTAAGCTGCTTGCCCAAGACCTTATGCTGGTACTAGACACCAGGTTGGTTTGCCTTATTCTGAAAACCACCATACCATTTCTTGCCATCCCCATCTGTACTGTGGGATGGGACTGTTTTGTTCTTTTCCTACACTTAATTTATTACTAAGTTTATGTTTATTTTGTGTCTTACAGCTCACTTCAACATCAGACATACCTCAAGATAATCTACTGGACAGAAAGTGCTTATCAGAAAAATATACTCATCTCTCCTGTAATAAAGTCTTTTGCCAACCATGGCAGAAATGCATTGACAGGACCTGTATCTGTAAGCTTCCTTATCAGTGCCCAAAGAATGGTACTACAGTGTGTTCAACTAATGGAAAAACTTTCCCGACTTATTGTCAGCAAAAGGGTTTTGAGTGTCTTCGACCACAGGCAAAATTTTTAAATAATGGAACATGCAGAGCTGAAGGTAGGACAAACCAAGTTTTCAAGAACGAGCCATTCTATGATATAAGAGGGCAGTTATCTGCCATACTTTCTATTAGAAAATACATTTCCAGTGAAATGTTTTGAAGACAATTCAAAGTTCTTCTCTAGACCCTCCAACCCTTCAGAATTGTTTCCACCCTACTTGGTTAAAGTGGTTATCCCCAGGGTCATTGAGAGTTAGTTCAGAACCCAATGAAAAAGACTTTACACGAGATTGGTATGATATGCAGCATAGTCAGGCCTCAGGTACCCTTCTGGACCTCTGGGCCCAGTAATTTCTCTCAGCATCCAATCTCTATTTCCCACCACACTTCCCCATCCTCTACCCCATTGGCCCTGATTACTCAAGTGGAGTTCAGGCCACTGCTGACCCAGGACATACTCCAACCTAGCAAACTTGGTACAACAGACCAGAAAGCTGATCTACACTCCACCCAGCTGCCTCAGTTGGTGAGGGGACAGGGACCCTTATATCCAGATTAGTGGGGGTTCAGATAAGGGAGCTCACTGTCAGTCAGTTTCAGTTTCTAGTCCCTGTAAGCCCTAGAAGATTGCAGGGGCTGCAACTGACAAGTTGTGTGACCTCTCTGGGACTCACTTTCTTCATCTTTAAAATGTGAATAATAGTAGGACCTAACTCAGAACACTCTTGTGAAGATGAAATAAAATGATATAATATAGGGAAGCAGATGTGTCTCAACCAGCTGGATGCCTGCCTACAACGTGGGAGGTCCCAGGTTCAGGTCCTGGTGCCTGCTAAAAGAAGACTAGCAAACACCACCTCCTGTGCAATGAGCTAGACGTCATCCCCACCACAGCGAGCAGATGCCACAGCCCGTGGGGAGCAGATGTGGCCAGGCCGTTGGGCACTCACCTCTCATGTAGGAGGTCCCAGGTTCAGTTCCCGATGCCTCCTTGAGAAGGCGAGCAAACAATAAGCAGACAGACGAGAGAACCATCTGGGGGAGTGGGGTGCTAAATACAGTAAATAAATAAATCTTTTTTAAAAATCATATAGGTAAAGCAGTGCTTGAGACACAAAAAGTGTTCATTAAATTTTAGCTGTGACAGCAAAAATTAGCCTTCTGGTATCAAGTTACCACAGATGCAGTAAATTTATAGGGTAATGCTGAAACGATTATTATTTTTTATTTTTTTGGAAAATATTATTTTTAAAGACAACATGATATATCCCACTTCACAGTAACATATATTTTGGGGGGATGCTGAGTTAAGATGTTAAGGTACTGTGAAAAAGGAGAAAGAAATCTCCCTGTTTGAGCCCATCTCTTTTACCTGTTGGATACCGAGAAGACAACAGTAGAGACTATTCTGTCAATATCACTTTTCTTCTTATGAGCTAACTGCCTGAAAAATATGAGCATCCATAAACCCTTCTTACATTTTCATTATTTGTTTGGCTTACAAACATGGACTGTGGAGTAAGATCAATATAGGAGGTTCAAATTCCTGGTTTTACCACTTGAGCAATTAACTTAACCTCTCCTAACCTTAGTTTCCTCATGGGTAAAAATGGGTATAAATATAGGCTAAAACGTCCTAAGTTTGATGTGAGACTCTTATAATATTCTACGTAACTGGTAGTACAGCCACTAAACACATAGTAAACACTTCATACAATTGTGCTTGTTATTATTCATGAAAATCATCGTAGAGTTCAAAGTTAATTTGAAGTTAAATGTTTTGTCATTTTTAAGTTCTTTAATCAAGAGGAGGAAAAGTAAATGCCTCAATATTGCTGATTCTTTTGGATTTTTATTTTAGGAGAATTTAGTGTTTCTTTGAAGTATGGAAAAACAGATGCAGAGGGAATTGTTGAGGTCAAACTTGTGGGCCAAGATAAGAAAGCATTCATATGTAAAAACACCTGGAGCATGACTCAGGCCAATGTGGCCTGCCTTGACCTTGGATTTCAACAGTGAGTACCTGCATCAGTGGATTGTCTTAGGGTTGATTTTATTGCTCTGCGACTTTGCAGTTATCTAATGTTTCTGTGCTTGGTTTAGTTATATATAAACTGGTAATATTAATTACCCACCTTATAGTATTATTACGAGAGTTAAATGTGTTCCTGTTAGAATATCATTGAGAAGAGAAGTACCTTTAAGTTTGTTAAAGAATTATTTGGGACACAAATCCTTTGCTGATTCAGAGAGTTGCAAATAAGGTTCTTTACTGTCTACCTCTACTTACCTATAATAATGTCCCACTTTTTCACACCTAATTTTATTTATTTATGCCTTCTCTCTTGGTCTTGATCAATCTTGAGATTTGTCTATTTGATTAGTCTTTTTGATTGTTGCATTTAATTTCCCTTGTTTCTTGATTTTCTATTATATTAATCTTTTCTGTTAACTTAACGCTTCCTTTATCTTTGCTCTTGTATTTTTCTAACCTTTGAGTTAGATGCTTAACTCATCAATTTTTCTTATTTTCTAATATAAGCATTTAGGGTATAAGTTCCCCTCTTGGTAATTCTTATTTGCATGTCACAGATCTCCATAAGTGATGTTTTCAGTTCAAAATATTCAATATTTCAGTTCAAAATGTTTTCTAAATTTCAATTAATTTTCTCTTTGACCCATGAATTATTGTTTTATTCTCCAAATTTATTAGTTTGCTTTTTATTATCTTTTTCTTTAATTAGAAAGGCTGTAGGTTTACAGAAAAATCATGCAGAAAATATAGATAGCCCATACACCACCCCTCACATACATAGTTTTCTCTATTATTACATTTACATTAGGGTTCCCTATTTGTGTTAAACAATCCTAAGGTGTTTTTTTTTTAATTTATATTCTAGTAACATATATACAACATAAGCCCTCCATTTTTAACCACCTTCAAGTGTAATTTAGTGGTGGGAATCACTTTCACAATGTTGTGCTACTATCACCATCATTCATTACCAAAACTTTTCCATCACCCCAAACAGAAATTCTGCACCAATTAGGCATTAGCTCTTCATATACTACCCCAACCCTGGCCTCTGGTAACCTGTATTCTAATTTCTGACTCTATGAATTTGCTTATTCTAATAATTTCATATCAGTGGGATCATATTTGTTTTTTGTATCTGGCTTCTTTCACTCAATAGAATATCTTTAGGGTGCAAATATTTTGTCAAATGTATCAAAACCTCATTTGTTTTTATGGCTGAATAATATTCCATTGTATCTACCACATTTTGTTTATCCATTCATCTGTTGATGGACTCTTGGGTTGCTTCCACCTTTAGGCAATTGTGAATAATACTACTATAATCATCAGTGTGCAAATATTTGTTCAAGTCCCTGCTTTTGATTCTTTTGAGTATATACCTAAAAATGGGATTGCCAGGTCATATGGTGTTTCTATACTTAACTTTCTAAGAAACCATCAAACTGTCTTCCACAGTGGCTGCACCATTTTACAATCACACCAACAATAAATGAATGTTCCTATTTCTCCACATCTGCTCCAACACTTCTTATTTTCCATTTTTTCAATTAATAGTCATTCTAGTGGGAATGAGATAGTATCTCATTGTGGTATTAATTTGCATTTCCCTAATGGCTAATGATGTTAAGCATATTTTCATGTGCTTTTTGACCATTTGTTTATCTTCTTTGACTATTTGTTAATTGGATTGTTCATCTTTTTGTGCTGAGTTATAGGATTTCTTTATAAATTCTGGATATGAAACCTTTACTAGATATGTGGTTTCTAGATATTTTCTCCCATTCTGTAGGTTGTCTTTGTAATTTCATGATGAAAACCCTGGCCAAAAAGTTTTAAATTATGATGAAGTTTCATTTTTTATTTATATTTTTATTTATATTCTTTTTTGTTGTTTATGCTTTGGGTGTAGAGTCTAAGAATCCATTGCCTAACCCAAGGTCCTGAAGATGCTTCCCTACATTTTCTTCTAGGAGTTTTATAGTTTAGGTTCTTATATTTAGGTCTTTGGTCCATTTTGAGTTAATTTTTGTATATACTGTAAGTTATGGGTCCACCTTCATTCTTTTGCTTATGCATATCCAGTTTTACCACCACCATTTGTTGAAAAGAGATTCTTTCCCAATTGAGTGGACTTGGCATCCTTCTCAAAACTCAATTGGCCATAGAAGTGAGGGTTTATGCCTGAAATCCAAATTTTATTCCATTAGTTTGTAAGACTGTCCTTATGCCAAATACCATGCTGTTTTGACAACTGTAGCTTTGTAGTAAGATTTAAAATTAGGAAGTGTGAATCCACAATTCAGTCTTATTTTTCAAGATAGCCTTGACTACTTGGGGCCCCTTACTCTTCCACATGAATTTGATTTCCATGTAAATTTGATTTATTTCTGCAAAGAAGGCTATTAGAAGTTTGATTGGGATTGCATCTGTAAATTGCTTTGGGTAAAATTAACATCTTGACAATATTTAGCTTCCCAATCCATGATCATGGAATTTATTTAGGTCTTCTTTGATTTCTTTTAGCAATGCTTTGTAGTTTTCTGTATTTAAGCCCTTTATATATTTGGTTAAATTTGTCCCTAGATATTTGATTCTTATAGTTGCTATTGTAAATGAACTTTTTTCTTAATTTCCTCTTCAATTTCTTCATTACTAGTGTATAGAAACACTACTGATTTTTCTATGTGGATCCTGTACCCCACCATTTTACTTAATTCATTTATTACTCTACTAGCTTTGCTGTACATTTTTTGAGATTTTCTATATATAGGATCAAGTCATTTGCATAAAGGGAAAGTTCTACTTCTTCCTTACCAATATGGATGCCTTTTATTTCTTTTCCTTGCTTAATTGCTTTAGCAAGAACTTCCAGTAAAATGTTGAATAACAGTGGTGACAGTGGGTATCCTTGTCTTGTTTCAATCTTGTAGGGAAAGCTTTTAGTCTTTCACCATTCAGCATGATGTTAGCTATGGGTTTTTCATATATGCCCTTTATTGTGTTGAGGAAGTTTCCTTCTATTCCTAGTTTTCTAAGTGTTTTTCTCAACAAAGGGTGCTTGATTTTGTCAAATACCTTTTCTGTGTCTATTGAGATGATCAAGTGTGTTTTTTCTTTTGTTTCTTTTAATGAGGAATTGTATTAGCCAGTGTTCTCAGGGGAAACAGAACCAAAAGGAGATATCTGTAAATAGTATGGGTTGTTTTTTTTTAAACCGGGAGGTCCCAGGGATCGAACCCGGGTCCCTCCATATGGGAGACGGACGCCCAACCATTTGAGCCACATCCATCCCCCAATAGTATGAGATTTTATAAAATTATCTCATGCAACCGTAGGAACGCACAAGTCCAAATTCCGTAGGGCAAGCTGCAGACCATGATCTCTGATGAAGGTCTTTGATGAGTTCCCCAGGAGACACCGGCTGTCTGAAGTAGAGATGAGAATTCTCTCTCTGAATACTGAAATCACTTCCCCTTTTAAGGTATTCAACTGATTGGATGAGATGTCACTCATTGCTGACAACAATCTCCTTAGATGATTGTAGATGTAATCAGCCATCTATGCAATCAACTCACTGATGATTAAAGTCCATGAATTGCCCTTGTATTACAATTAGCCTAGTGTGTGCATGACCAAACAACTGGGCACCATTACCTGGCTGAGTTGACACAGTAGCCTAACCATCACAGTCAACCCCTTGTCAACTTGGCAGCCATACACATCACTCTTAAGCCATACTTAATCTCTAAATAAAAACAAATATATATATATATCTCCACCTAACAGTATTCAGCTGTCCTGTGTACAACCAAAAACACACTAAATCCTTCCAGCATAGGGTGCAAGTTCTTGGGTAATATTTACTCTTAAACTTGACACCCTTAAATACTATGACATTAAACTAATACAACTTATTTTATATTATAAGGAGAAAGATTCAGGAAGAAAAATATATTCATTTTATGTACGTATACAAACATACTCATAGCAAAACAAGGAAGAAATACTCATGACCTTTATAGTCCTCATTTCTGTAACTGGTCATGTGGTTGAAGTTTGTATTTATCACTACTTTCTTGCACTACCCATTCCATGTGTCCGTTATCCTCAGCAAGCATCTCAACTGGCCTTGGTTCTTTGCCTGGTGGGGTAACCCAAACTGTCATTCCTGAAGATTCTGGGCCGTTGTTAGTCCTGCCTAGATTGGGTTATCACAATTTTCCATTAACATTAATCGCAGGGCATGGTAGTACTAAGAGATGCCCTAGGGGATCTCCTGCATTCCAGGCAAATACTTCCTTACCTCTATTGTGTAGGTGCAGTTCTTTTTCTCCTGGATAGCAAGGATCAATCATCCCAGTCAGTACAGTAATTCACTTCTTTGCCTGTTAATTCAGAGGCACAAGGGGCCCAAAGTGGCCAGGTGGCAGTCTTAACTTCCATTTCAATGGAATCGTTGTGTTCCCTTGTGGAAGCACTCCTCCTTTTTTTTTTTTTTTTTTTTTTTTTGCACTCCTCCTTTTGAAACTAAGACCTGTAGACAAGCAGAGCTTAAGGTTGCAAGGACAGGACACAAATTTTTTCCTAGTGGATAACTAGGGGCAATTATGACTGGTGCCACTCCCATTTCCACCCCTTGATTCTTGGAACCCTGAATCCAAGCTATGGGAAAAACAGCACCATAGAGTGAACACTGATTTAGAGTATACACAGTCCCCTGGAGAACATTGCCTCAGCCCTGCAAGGTATTGCCACATAGTTGGCACCATAATTGAGTCTTCAAAAGGCCATTCCACCATTCTATCAATCCAGCTGCTTCAGGATGATGGGGAACATGGTAGGACCAGTGAATTCCATGAGCATGTTCACATTCCCACACATCATTTGCTATAAACTAGGTTCCTTGATCAGAAGCAATGTTGTGTGGGATACAGCAACAGATAAGACATTCAGTAAGTCCACAGGTGGTAGTTTTGGAAGAAACATTGTATTCAGGAAAGGCAAACCCATATCCAGAGTATGTATCTATTCCAGTTAGAACAAATTGCTGCCCCTTCTGTGATGGAAGTGGTTCAATGTAATCAACCTGCCACCAGATAGCAGGCTGGTCACCTTGGAGAATGGTGCCATATCAGGTGCTGAGTATGGGTCTCTGCTGCTAGCAGATTGGGCACTCAGCAGTGGCTGTAGCCAAGTTGGCCATAGTGAGAGGAAGTCCATGTTGCTAAGCCCATGCATAACCTCCATCCCTACCTCCATGGCCACTTTGTTCATAAGCCCATTGGACAATGACAGGAGTGGCTGGGGAAAGAGGCTGAGTGCTAGCCACAGAGGGGGTCATCCTATCCATTTGATTATTAAAATCTTTCTCTGCTGAAGTCACCCTCTGGTGGCCATTCATGTGGGACACAAATGATTTCATGGTTTTTGCCCATACAGAAAGGTCTATCCAAATACATCTTCCCCAGACCTCTTTTCACCAATTTTCCAATCATGTTCCTTCCAAGTCCCTGACCATCCAGCCAAACAATTGGCAGCAGTTCGTGAATCATTGTACAAATGCATCTCTGGCCAATATCCTTCGAAGAAAAATTAACAGCTAGGTGCATTGCTCAAAGTTTTGTCCACTGGGAGGATTTACCCTCATCATTATCCTTCAGGGATGTCCCAGAAAGGGGCTGCAGTGCTGCAGCTGTTGACTTTTGGTGATACCTACATATGGGGCAGAAACATCTGTAAACCAGGCCAGAGTTTTCTCTTCCTCTGTCAACTGATTGTAAAGAACTCCCCCAAGAGGCCATAGTTGTGGGCTTGGAAAGAGAAGGTAATGTGGTAGAAGTGGTGACCATGGACATTTGGGCCACTTACTCATGTAACTTACTTGTGCCTTCAGGACCCACTCAAGCCCTATCTCGTATATACCACTTCCACTTTATTATGGAGTGCTGCTGTGTATGCCCAACTTTATGGTTTGGTGGGTCAGACAATAGGCAGCTCATGATAGGCAACTCAGGTCTCATGGTAACTTGGTGGCCCATGGTTAAGTGTTCAGTCTTTACTAAGGCCCAGTAGCAGGCCAAAAGCTTTTACTCAAAAGGAGAGTAGTTATTTGCAGAGAATGGCAGGGCTTTGTTCCAAAATTCTGTCTGCATTGTGATTCTCCTATAGGGGCCTCCCAAAGGCTCCAGACGGTATCTCTATTTGCTACTAATACTTTCAGCACAATTGGATCTGCTGGATCATATGGCCCAAGTGGCAGTGAAGCTTGCACAGCAGCCTGGACCCGTTGCAGAGCCTCCTCTTGTTCTGGTCCCTATTCAAAACTAGCAGCTTTTCTGATCACTCAGTAAATGGGCTATAGTAGCACACCCAAAGGAGGAATATGTTGTCTCCAAAATCTGAAGAGACCAACTAAGCAATGAGCCTCTTTTTTGGTCATAGGAAGGGACAGATGCAACAGCTTATCCTTCACTTTAGAAGGGATATCTTGACATGCCCCACACCACTGGACACTTAAAAATTTCACTGAGGTGGAAGGCCCCTGTATTTTGTTGGATTTATCTCCCATCTTCCCACATGCAAATGCCTTACCAATAAGTCTAGAGTGATTGCTACTTCTTGCTCACTAGGTCCAATTTGCATGATATCATCAATATAATGGATCAGTGTGATGTCTTGTGGGAAGGAGAGATGTTCAAGTTCCCTGCAGACAATATCATGACATAAGGCTGGAGAGTTGATATACCCCTAAAGCAGGGCAATGAAGATATATTGCTGGCCTTGTCAGCTAAGAGCAAACTGTTTCTGGTGGTTCTTACTAACAGCAATTAAGAAAAAAGCATTTGCCAGATCATTAGCTGCATACCAGGTACCAGGGGATGTGTCGATTTGCTCAAGCAATGATTCCACATCTGGAACAGCAGCTGCAATTGGAGTCACCACCTGGTTAAGTTTACAATAATCTACTGGCATCCTCCAAGTTCCAACTGTTCTCTGCACAGGCAAAATAGGAGAGTTGAATGGGGATGTGATGGGAATCGCCACCCCTGCATCCTTCAAATCCTTGATGGTGGCAGTAATTTCTGCAGCCTCTCCAGGAATCTGGTATTGCTTCTGATGTACTATTTTGCTAGATAGGGGTAGTTCTAGTGGCTTCCATTTGGCCTTTTCTACCATAATAGCCCTTCTCCACAAGTCAGGGATCCAATGTTGGGATTATGCCAATTATTGAGTATGTCTATTCCAATTATGTATTCTGGAACTGAGAAAATAACCACAGAATGGGTCTGGGGGCACACTGGTTCCACTGTGAGATGGACCTGAGCTAAAACTCCCTCAATCATGTGACCTCCAAAAGCCCCTACTCTGGTGGACCACAGTGACATTTTGGGTCCCTGGAAATAATGTCACTTCTGATCCAGTGTCTAACAATCCATGAAATGTCTGATCATTTCTTTTCCCCCAATGCACAGTTACCTTGGTAAAAGGCTGTAGGTCTCTTTGTGGAAAGCTGGGAAGAAGATTAACAGTGTAAATATTTAACAGTGTAACAGGATCCTTCCCCAAGGGGAATCGGCCTTCCCCTCATTCAAGGGGCTCTGGGTCTGTAAACTGTCTCAAGTCTGGGAATTAATTAAGGGGCCATGACTGTTTCTGTAATTCAAGTTTGGCTTTTGTTCACTCAACCTAGAACACTTCTGCTTATACAGATCAAGTAGGAAATTAGTAGACTGCCCATCTATTTTACTTCTAGGTACCCAATGATCTATTAGCCAACACCATAGATCTATGCGACTCAGACTCTTTTGATTGCTGCCTTGAGCCTTCCATTGTGGTAGCCATGCTCAACTTGTCTTCAGCAATTAAGTGCTGCTACTTAGCTTCTGCCAGCCAGGGATGCGATCATTCCCTTAGTGTTTAAGGATTCTAGTTCCATGACAGCAGTTCCCACAGAATATCTGACTTACAGAGAAGAGCAACCACAGAGCTCTTCAGAGAAGATGGAGTTAGTCTCACAAATTTATTCCTCACAATTCTGGTAAAAGATGTGTCCTCTGGACATTCCTGGGGTGGGTGGATAGGTCTGAAATGGTGAATCCATTCTAACATTCAAATCTCTCTAAGCCTTTAGATACCCTCATCTACAGTATACCAGGGTAAATTGGGCATCTTGACCTCAGGCATTATAGGCCATCTTTTGGTCCATGTTTCAGCCAGCCACCCAAACACACTGTTAGAGTCATTTCTAATCCCTCAAGCTACAACATTAAATCCAGAATCTCTGCTTAGTGGTCCTATATATATAAATTCAGCCTGATCCAACTTTATATCCTTCCACTGTTATTCCATACCCTTGTTACCAGATGGCTCTTGTTTCTGGGTTTCTAGGTTCTTGGCTTATGTTACATAAAAGAATTTAAGGACACACCATAGGGTAGGCAAGAGAGTAAAGAGTTTATTAAGAAACAAGAAAAGTGCATGGTCCAAGGCATGGACCATGGACATACTGCAGGGTGAGTTGCATGTGTGGGGTCCCAGGTCAGGGCTTTTATAAGTCTTTCCTCCTCCCCCTTCATAATGTTGGGGTGGGGCCCCAGTTGTTAGCTGTTCTGATTGGCTGCCCCACCTGTCATTTCTCAAGGGGCCAATGGTGAGGCCTTGTGAGGGTATCTGGGGCTTTCTCTTGACGGCAAACAGGAGTCTCATTCCAAATGAAATTCTCATGGCCAGGATCTTGCAGAGTCTTCCCAGCATCCTTCTTCTCAGGAAGTTTCTGGGCAGGGTCTCATGGCCAGGTGGTCTGTCAGCCATGTTGTTTGCCAAGTCAGCTGCCTTCCCCCTTTCATTATACTAACCTGCTTCACTTAATATCCATTCCCACACATATTCCCCTGATTTCTGTCTATATAAACTGGAAAACTCATACAGTTTAAAAGAGTATAGCATACTTCCTCATGGGTCAAACTTTATACTTCACCTTTGGGGGCTTGTTGTGATTTTAGTCTAGTTATAGGTCTGGAAGAGAAGAAGGGTGGTAGGGATGGGTAAGGAGCAGAACTCGAAGTGTTTTGCAAGCCAATTACCTCAGGACATTTCCTTACAGTTTCATCTGTTGAGACAGGATGGTGGATGTTGGGTGATGGTTTCTTCAGGACACAGAGGAGGTACAGACTCCTTGAGACAGCCTGGAGACTGGTAGTGCAGGCTTGAGGTTGGGTGGTACCCACCTCAGGGCAGGGAGGTCTGAACTCCTTGGGTAGGCTGGAGGTTGGGTGATGCAAGCTTGATATTGGGTGGTCTCCTCAGGGCAGACCATTACAAGTTTATCTGGCAAAGTCTTAGCAGAATTTAGAGTTTCAGTATTCCCACCAATATCATCATCAACCCATATGTCTCCATCCCAATCCTAGGGTTCCACTCCTCTCCAATCAATGACCTCACTTTAACAGCAAGGTTGAGATTTTAGTTTCCATTGTAACTCAACTACTCATACAATGAGACTCTGAGTCTGGTTTTCAGAGATCTCAAGTCTGTTTCTCAAGAACCATTCCCAGTATTAGTCCGTGTTCTCAAGGGAAACAGAACCAACAGGAGATATCTGTAATTAGTATGCGATTTTATAAAATTGTCTTATGTGATCATGGGGATGCACAAGTCCAAATTCCATAGGGCAGGCTGCAAACAAGAGGCTCCGATGAAGGTCCTTGATGAGTTCCCCAGGACATGCTGGCTGCCAGAAGTAGAGATGGGAATTCTCTATCTGAATACTGAAACCACTTCCTCTCTTAAGGTCTTCAGCTGATCAGATGAGATGTCCCTCATTGCTGACAACAATCTCCTTAGATGATTGTAGATGTAATCAGTCATATATGCAATCAACTCAATGATGATTAAAGTCCATAAATTGCCCTTGTATTTCAATTAACCCAGTGCTTGCTTGACAAACAACTGGGCACCATTACCTGGCTGAGTTGACACATTAGCCTATTAGCCATCACAAGTATATTACATTGATTGATTTTCTTATGTTGAATCACACTTGCATACCTGAGATAAATCCTACTTGAAAATGTGGATAATTCTTTTAATATGCTGTTGGATTTGGTTCACTAGTATATTCTTGAAGACATTTTCATCTACATTCATAATGTGGTAATTTTTTTATTACTGATTTTCTATTAATTGCCTTGTGGCCAGAAAATGTGCCTGTAGGGTGGCATTTTTTAAAATATATTTTTTGAGATTGCTTTGTGGTTCAGTACATTTTAAATGCTTCAGATGTGCTAACATTACATATATACTCAATTATTGGGAAACGGATGTGGCTCAAGAGGTTCGGCGTCCATCTACCATATGGAGAGACCGGGGTTCTATCCCCGGTACCTGCCGGAAAAAAAAAAAAAAAAAAAATATATATATATATATCTATATATATATATATATACTCAATTATTGAGTACAGGGTTCTATATAATATATATGCCATCTGTTAGAATAAGCAAGCCTGTTAACTGCTTTGTTAAAATTTATTCCTATTCTTTACTTTCAATATTAATATGTCTTTGTATTTTAAGAGTATCTCTTATAAATAGTATACACCTGGATTTTTTTTTTTTTTAAATCCAATATGGGTGGACGAATGTGGCTCAAATGGTTGGGCGTCCGTCTCCCATATGGAGGGACCCGGGTTTGATACCCGAGACCTCCCGGTAAAAAAAAAAAATCCAATATGGCAATCATTGTTAACTGAAGAATTTAGCCCATTTTTTTTTTTTTTTTTTTTTTGGTCTTTATAAAGGGTATTTATTTGGGGTAGAAGTCCACAGACATCAGGCCATAAAGCGTTAAGTTTCTTCTCTCACCACAGTCCATTGTCACGTGTTAGAGTAAGACAGCTGCCGGCGTTTGCCAGGGTTCAGGCTTCTGGGGTTCCTCTCTTCCTGAGGCTGCATTTCTCTCCGGGCTTTGCTCCTGTTTCCTCCACAAGGTCAGCTGTAGACTATCAGGTGAACGGCTTGCTTCTCTTCTCCTAGGGCCTTCTTTCCAACATCAAAACTGCTTCTCAAAAGACTGCCAGCCCATTTATTTTATTGTGATTACTTACATTGTTGAATTGATTTTTCCTATCTTATTTTGGACTTATTATTTACCTTGCTTTTTCTAGCTTTATTAATCAAGTTTTTATTTTTTATTTTTTAATCCTTCCCCTTTTCCTCCTCAACTTGTTTTGGAAATTATACATTTTAATTCTATACATAGAAATTCCTTAATGATTAGCCTTAATTTTATGCCATGAATATTTGATTTAGGAAGTCTTCACCCTCCTCAGGAATAATATAAAGAATGCCATTACCCTATCTTCTCTTATATATTCATGTTTCCAGTATTTAATTCCACCTCGTTTTTATGTATTCCCAAACTTAATCATTGTTATTATATAAAAAGCAAGTATTATTACTGTTGTTCAGATTACCTCATGCTTACCAACTTCTTGGTCTTCCATTCCTTCCTTTTTGTTTGTTCGTTTGTTTGTTTGTTTGTTTAGATTTGACTTTACGTTTTTTTCTTTAATTTTTATTAAAGTATATCATTCATACATGAACATACACAAACAGTAAGTGTATAGTGAAAGTTGTGAACTTACAAAACAAACATGCATAACATCATACAGGACTCCCATACATCACCCCACCACCAATACCTTGCATTGTTGTGAAACATTTGCTAGAAATTTTGAAAGGATATAATCAAAATCTTACTATAGTACTAACTATAGTCCATACCTTACATTTGCTGTATATTCCCCCAACCTACCCTATTATTTTTTTTTATTTACTTTTATCCATTTTCACTCCCTCCATCCCCCCCCACCCCCCCACCCCCGTTTTTGCTGTTTTTGTGTCCATGCGCTGGGCAATTCTCTGTGTCTGTTTCCTGCCCTCTCTTCTCATCCTTCTCCTGTCTTCACCAGGATTCTATTCTCGGAATCTCTGATGTGGGAGAGAGGCGTTCTACCGCCTACGCCACCTTAGTTCCTGGTTTTTCAGCACGTCTCCTCTTGGCTCTCCCTTGTGTCACTCTCCTGTTAGGTCATCATCTTGCTGCGTGGCTCGGCGCGGCCTGACAGTGCACCTGCGCACGGGGGCTGGTGGTGTACCAGCGTGCAGGGCCTGGGGGCTCACCCACTCACGGGGCCTGATGGCACACCAGTGCATGGGGCCTGGCAGCCCGCGTGCCTTTTATATTTTTCTTTTTTTTAATTTTTACCGAGAGATTCCAGTGATCGAACCCAGGTCCCTCCATATGGGAGACAGATGCCCAACCATTTGAGCCACATCCGCCCCCCTGCTATATCTCTTAAGGTTGACCAAAGATACCTAGATTTACAGTCATTTCTCATAAAGGGTGGTCATATAATAAATCTGGCTTGGTTTATCATCAGCATTCTAAAAACCAGACCTAGGGAGAAAAACTAGGTCTGTGGACACATACATGGTTTCTAATATAGCGAATGTTTAGCCTACCCTTATTATCACAAAATCAGGACAGTGAGAATATTTGCACCTTCCATTCCTTCTTGCTTCTCACTCCTTCCTTCTGAATTCAGTTTTCTTCTTCCTAAACTACATTTACTAGTAGGTTGTTAGTGAGTCTCTTATTATTAGATCGAACCATAGGATACTGCTGCTATTTGACAGGTTTTGATCCATGAACTATGGTTCAACCTAATGGTAAACTTTTTCAGTCTTTGCTATCTTAGTAATTTGTTTGTATTTAATATATACTCGTGGACTTATTTCTCTGATTTTAGCCAGGGAGATTTTCCTTCCTTTCTTGAGAGTTCATCAATGATGTTTATTTTCTAGTATTTTTAGATTAACAGGGTTTTCCAGATTATCTGTCTGAATGCCCCAAATGATTACTATATCTTTATTATGACTCTTGCGTGGTTTTTTAAAAATCCTCTTTATTTTCTTTTGTGTTTTTTTTTGCATTAAATTCTAATTTCTCTAATATTTATTTTGCTACTGTGCTTTATATTTATTTATATTTGTCCAATGTAGCTTTGCCCAACCATTTTTTAAAACCCATTTCCCCATTTTCTTCTAAAGAGAAACAAGAGGCAATTGAATGTCCTGAAAGAATCTGTAATTTATCTTCCTTGTGGCATTGGGTCATGGAGGAGTATCCAATAAATAATACTCCTCTTCCCACCCAAATTTTGAATAAGTTATGAAGAACACACAATGGCACATGGATGCCAAAATATCACCTTTTTTACTGCCAAGGCAGAATTGGAAGATGACACTTCCTGTGAAAGAAAAATGGGCCTGCTAGAATTAAATCAACTTAACTTCTCGATTCTATGCAATAATGGCCAGTCAGGTAAGTCTTACATCATGGGGGGAGATTTTTTCCTCCCTTTTTTTTTTTTTAAAGATTTTATTTATTTATTCATTTATCCCCCCCTTGCTGCTTGTGCTCGCTGGGTCAGCTAACCACGCCGTGCGGGCGGGCTTGCCTTCACCAGGAGGCCCCGGGAACCAAACCCGGGGCCTCCCATATGGTAAACGGGAGCCCTACTGATTGAGCCACAGCCGCTTCCCTTTTTCCTCCTTTTGTCAAAGGAAAAAGTAGAAGAGCTGAGCAGACCATGAATGAACTTTAATTCCAAAATTCCCTGATCAAATGAATCCATCACTCCTTTTTCCAAATCCACTCCATTTTCCAGAGAGTGGAGAAGGTGAAGGGATGGAAAGAGGCCAGGAATAATACAACTCAGGTTGGAAAGAAACATCAGAATTGGGAAGAAGCATTCCTCCATTAAAAGAGAAAGGGGAGAGGTAACCAATATTTGCTAAGTGCTTGCCATGTCTTCACTAACACTAACTAGTCAGTTTAAATTGATAATTTTAGTTTATCTTCCCAAAACCCAGGAAGGTAGTCATGTTCCCTTTGATGGTGGAAGATGTTGACATTCATAGAATTTTGGTATCTTGCCCAATATGTAACTCACAGATAGAAATTGGAAGAAAATAACCCTAGCCCCTTATCTCCTACAGTGGGATTATAAATGCAAAATACTCAATATTCTACCCTAATGTTTCATTCATTCTATTTGCAGAGGCGCTCTTGATACTGAAGGAAGCTTTCTTACACCTGAAAATCTCTCTGCAAATGACACTGAATGTCTACATGTGCACTGTCGAGGATTAGAGACCAGTTTGGCTGAATGTACTTTTACTAAGATAAGAACTAACAGATACCAGGAATTAGCTAGTGTGGTGTGTTATACACAGAATGCAGGTTGGTGGAGTAGTCACCTATTTTCCCTTCATCCAAGGTCGTTTATTTCACACTCAGCCTAAAGTAAACAAACAAATGATTGATACTTAGTTGCCAGTCAGATAGGCAATGATATGGCCTCTATAATGTTTTGGGTTTTGGATACTAAATTGGTGCTTTTCCCCTATTGTACTTTTTGCCATTCAAATATTACTTCTATACAGATCTCTATGGGAAGCAAAGTTGCTTGACTTCCCTTTACTTCCTTGAACATGTGGATTAAAGTTAATATAGCTAACACAAGCCAATCCTGTGTCAAAAGAAACCTTGGCAGCTCTTTTGAGATGTCCAGCTTATATATATTCCTTTAAAATATTTAAGTGACCATGTCAGGACCTCAGTTTCTAAGAAGCCATTGCTACTTTGTTCCTCTTTCCTGTCATTGGTATATTTTAGCCATATAAATGGTGCCAAAGGCCAAAGCCATGATCTCCCATTTTCTGATGCTAAAAAAAAAAGTACCATCAAAATATAAATGGTGCTCCCAAGCAAGAGGATTAATGTAGTAGCATGAAAGGAATAGGTGAGAACCAGTGTTTCTAATGTCCAGCAAGAGACCCTGATTCCTGATCCCATTATTTCCAACATGTGATAAGGATCTCACGTCACAATTCTATAAATAAACTTCACAAAGAAAACCTTTTTTTACAGATTCTTCAACAAACAACTTGTTTCAGTGTGTGAATGGGAAATACATTCCTGAAAAGAGGGCCTGTAATGGCATCAATGATTGTGGAGACCAAAGTGATGAGCTCTGCTGTAAAGGTAGAGATAAATCTAGCTTTAAAACCCCCACATGCATCTTCCTGACTAAAAAATGTAAAAACTAGTGCACTTTAAGATCCCACCTCAAGTTTAAGAAATGAAGAAACCTCTCCTATTTATGTTTTCATAGGGTGCCAAGGTGAAAGTTTCCTTTGTAAATCAGGTGTTTGCATTCCACAACAGTATAAATGCAATGGTGAGGTGGACTGCATCACAGGAGATGATGAAATTGGTTGTGAAGGTAATTTAAGGTTTTGTGTTTACTTTTTTTTTTTTTAACTTTATTTTGTACATTGAATGATTGAAAACATAAGCAATTAAAAACTAAAAAGTAAACACAGATGAATAAATATATACATTTCTCAATTAAATGTAATGGATACATGTAAATTTTTTTGTTGTTTTGTTTTTTGTTTTTTTGTTTTTTTGTGTGTGTGAATCAAACAATATATTACACAACATATTTGGGTCATAGTAATGCATTCATACAGTATTTGTCCTTTTGTGTCTGGCTTGCTTCACTCAACATAATGTCCTCTAGATTCTTTTTTTTTTTAAGACTCCATTTATCCATTCATTTATCCCAACCCCCGCTGCCTGCGCTCGCTAGGTCAGCCAACCACGCCGCGCAGGCGGGCCCGCCCCCACCAGGAGGCCCCGGGAACCGAACCCGGGGCCCCCCACATGGCAAACGGGAGCCCCACTGATTGAGCCACAGCCGCTTCCCATGTCCTCTAGATTCATCCCTGTTGCCATATGCTTTATGACTTCATTTTTTCTTACAGATGCATAATATTCCATCGTGTGAATAGACCACAGTTTGTTTATCCATTCATCTGTTGATAGACACCTGGGTTGTTTCCACCTTTTGGCAATGATGAATAATGTGGCTATGAACATCGGTGTGCAGATGTCTGTTCATGTCACTGCTCTCAGTTCTTCTGGGTATATACCCAGTAGTGGTATTGCAGGGTCAGGTGGCAAGTCTATATTCAACTTCTTTAGGAACTGCCAAACAGTCCTCCATAGCGGTTGTACCATCCTGCATTCCCACCAACAGTGAAGAAGTGTTCCTATCTCTCCACAGCCTCTCCAACACTTGTAGTTCTCTGTCTTTTTAATAGTGGCCATTCTGATAGGTGTGAAATGATATCTCATTGTAGTTTTGATTTGCATTTCCCTAATCATGAGTGATGTTGAGCATTTCTTCATGTGTTTTTTTGCCATTTGTATTTCTCTTCGGAGAAATGTGTATTCAAGTCTTTGGCCCATTTTTTAATTGGGTCGTTTGTCTTTTTATTGTTGAGTTGTAACGTCTCTTTATATATCCTGGATATTAAACCCTTATCAGATATGTGATTTCCAAATATTTTTTCCCATTGAGTTGGCTGCCTTTTCACCCTTCTGACAAAGTCCTGAGGTGCAAAAGTGTTTAATTTTGAGGAGGTCCCACTTATCTACTTTTTCTTTTGTTGCACGTGCTTTGGGTGTGAAGTCCAAGAAACCACCACCTACTACAAGGTCTTGAAGATGTTTCCCTACATTTTCTTCTAGTAGTTTTATGGTCCTGGCTTTTACATTTAAATCTTTGATGCATTTTGAGTTGATTCTTGTATAGGGGGTGAGATAGGGGCCCTCTTTCATTCTTTTGGTTATAGATAGCCAGTTCTCCCAACACCATTTGTTGAAGAGACTGTTTTTTCCCATCAGCGTGGGCTTGGTAGGTTTGTCAAAAACCAGTTGACTGTATAGGTGAGGGTATATTTCTGGATTCTCAATTCTATTCCACTGATCGATATGTCTATCTTTATGCCAGTACCATGCTGTTTTGACCACTGTAGCTTTGTAATATGTTTCAAGCTCAGGCAGTGAAATTCCTCCCACATTGCTCTTCTTTTTTAGAATGCTTTTGGCTATTTGGGTGCACTGACCCTTCCAGATGAATTTGGTAATTGCCTTCTCTAATTCTGTAAAGTAAGCTGTTGGGATTTTGATTGGTATTGCATTGAATCTATAAATCAGTTTGGGCAAGATTGACATCTTCACGATATTTATTCTCCCAATCCATGAACACAGAATGTCTTTCCATTTGTTTAGGTCTTTTTAAATTTCTTTTAGCATTGTTTTGTAGTTTTCTGCATATAGGTCCTGTACTTCCTTGGTTAAATTAACTCCTAGGTATTTGAGTCTTTTTGTTGCTATTGAAAATAGAATTTTCCTCCTGATTTCCTCCTCAGATTGTTCAGTACTAGTGTACAAAAACATTACTGATTTTTGCGTGTTGATCTTATATCCTGCCACTTTGCTGAGCCCATTTATTAGTTCAAGTAGCTTTGTTGTGGATACTTCAGGATTTTCTAAATACAGGATCATGTCATCCGCAAACAGTGAGAATTTTACTTCCTCTTTTCCTATTTGGATGCCTTTAATTTTTTTGTCTTGTCTAATTGCCCTCGCTCGAACTTCTAGTACAATGTTGAATAACAATGGTGACAGTGGGCATCCTTGTCTTGTTCCTGATCTTAGGGGGAAAGCTTTCAACCTTTTCCCATTGAGTATGATGTTGGCTGTGGGTTTTTCATATATGCCTTTTATCATATTGAGGAATTTTCCTTTTATTCCTATATTTTGAAGTATTTTTATCAAAAAAAGGAAATTGGATTTTGTCGAATGCCTTTTCTGCATCTATTGAGATAATCATGTGGTTTTTTTCCTTCAATTTGTTAATGTGGTGTAGTACATTGATTGATTTTCTTATGTTGAACCAGCCTTGCATACCAGGAATAAATCCCACTTGGTCGTGATGTATAAGTCTTTTGATATGCTGTTGGATTCGATTTGCAAGTATTTTGTTGAGAATTTTTGCATCTATGTTCATGAGAGAGATTGGTCTGTAATTTTCTTTTCTTGTGGAATCTTTATCTGGCTTTGGTATTAGGGTGATGTTGGCTTCATAAAATGTGTTGGGTAATTTTCTGTCCTCTTCAATTTTTTGAAGAGTTTAAACAGAATTGGTGTTAATTCTTTTAGAAATGCTTGGTAGAACTCACCTGTGAAGTCATCTGGTCCTGGACTTTTCTTTGCTGGGAGATTTTTGATGACGGATTCAAACTCCTTACTTGTGATTGGTTTGTTAAGTTCTTGTATTTCTTCTTGTGTCAGTGTAGGTTGGTTATGTGTTTCTAGAAATTTGTCCATTTCATCCAGGTTGTCTAGTTTGTTGGCATATAATTTCTCATAATATTCTCTTATGATTCTTTTTATTTCTGTGAGGTCATTTGTAATTTCCCCCCTTTCATTTCTGATTGTATTTATTTGCATCTTCTCTCTTTTTTTCTTTGTTAGTCTAGTGAGGGTTTGTCAATTTTATTGATCTTCTCAAAGAACCAGCTTTTAGTTTTGTTGATTTTCTCTATTGCTTTTTTGTTCTCATTTTCATTTATTTCCGCTCTAATCTTTATTATTTCTTTCCTTCTTTTTGCTTTGGGATTGGTTTGCTGTTCTTTCTCTAGTTTCTCAAGTTTTTCAGTTAAATCTTTGAGTTTAGCTCTTTCTTGTTTCTTAATATAGGCATTTAGGGCTATAAATTTCCCTCTCAAGACTGCCTTTGCTTTATCCCATAAGTTTTGATATGTTGTGTTCTCATATTCATTTGTCTCAATATATTTACTGATTTCACTTGCAATTTCTTCTTTGACCCACTGAATATTTAGGAGTGTGTTGTTCGGTCTCCACACATTTGCAAATTTCCTTTTTTCCTGTCTGTTATTGATT
>JAKSZT010053767.1:6218445-6282847 GCA_026826555.1 Tolypeutes matacus | reverse complement strand
ATCTTCTGTCTAGTTGTTCTATCTAATGATGTGAGAGGGGTGTTGAAATCCCCAACGATTATTGTAGAAATGTCTATTTCTCCCTTCAGCTTTGCCAGAGTTTGTCTCATATATTTTGGGGCACCCTGGTTAGATGCGTAGGTATTTATGATTGTTATATCTTCCTGGAGGATCGTCCCTTTTATTAATATATAATGGCCTTCCACATCTCTTATCACTCTTTTGCATTTGAAGTCTGTTTTATCTGATATTAGTATAGCTACCCCTGCTCTTTTCTGTTTACTATTCGCGTGGAGTATCTTTTTCCAACCTTTTACTTTCAGCCGGCTTGTATCCTTGGGTCTGAGGTGAGTTTCTTGTAAGCAGCATATGGATGGCTCATGTTTTTTATCCATTCTGTCAGCCTGTATCTTTTGATTGGGGAATTTAATCCATTCACATTCAATGATATTACTGAAAATGCACTATTTATTTCCTCCATTTTATTCTTTAGTTTTCATATGTCATCTTATTTTTGTCTTTCTTTTTACTCTTTTGGTTATCCTTTCTGCTTTTCTTTCTTCTATACTCTCCTCCAAGCCTCTCTCTCCTGTCTTTTTCTTTCAGTTTCTAAGGCTTCCTTTAATATTTCCTGCAAAGGTGGATTCTTTTTTGCAAACTCTCTTAGTTTCTTTTTGTTTGTGAATACTTTATATTCACCTTCATATTTGAAGGACAGTTTTGCTGGGTAAAGAATTCTCGGCTGGCAGTTTTTCTCTTTCAGTTTCCTAATTGTATCATACCACTGTCTTCTCGCCTCCATGGTTTCTGAAGAGAAATCTGCACAAATTCTTACTGGACGTCCTTTGTACGTGATCGTTTGCTTCTCTCTTGCTGCTCTGAGCATTTTCTCTTTATGTTTTACATTTGACATTCTGAATAATATGTGTCTTGGCATAGGTCTATTTGGATTTATTCTTATTGGGGTATGGTGTGCTTCTTGGACATGAAAGTTCATTTCTTTTGTGAGAGTTGGGAAATTTTCAGCTATTATTTCCTCAAATACTCTTTCTGCCCCTTTTCCTTTCTCTTCTCCTTCTGGAACTCCAATGACACGTATGTTCTTGCGTTTTGTGTTGTCATTCAACTCTCTGAGCCCCTGCTCAATTTTTTCCATTCTTTTCTCTCTCTGTTCTTTTCTCTCTTCAATTTTAGCTGCTCTGTCTTCAGTATCACTTATTCTTTCTTCTATCATTTCGAGTCTGCTGTTGTATGCTTCAAATGTATTTTTGACTTCACCTATTGTGTCTTTCATTCCCATGAACTCCGTTACTTTTCTGTTCATGATTTCAAATTCTTCTTTACGTTCCCGCAATGACCTCTTGATGCCATTGATCTCTTTAACTATATTCTCTTTCATCTCATTAATTTGATTTTGGAAATGTGTCCTTATCTCACTGATTAGTTCTCTCAAATTCTGCATCTCTTCTGGGACTTTGCTGTATTCCTTTTCTTGGGCCATGTCTTCTGTTTTCTTAGTATGGCCCATAATTTTTTGTTGGTGCTTAGGCATCTGGTTAGTTTGTATTTTACTTAGATGCTCTATCTCTTTCTCTTTTATGGGGTTTTATTGGCAGGAGGCTGTGCGTTACCACCGCTCTTTGATTTTTGGCTCAACCTTGATTGTTAGAATTGTTCTGCTGGTTGCTCAAAACTGGGCACTGGACCCAGTAATTGGTTGTAGAGTCGTTTCCTAGGGCCTTGGGCAGGGAGGCTATAGAGGTCAGGAAAAGACTCTCTTACTTATTAATTTTCATATGTGCACTTCCTTGGTCTGCCAGGAGATGGCGCTTGTTGGCAGTTCTCAATTCAATGCCTGGTTGGAGCGTATTTGTTGTGACACAGACCAGATCAATGTGATAGAACTTCCTGTCTGGGGGCTAGGAGCCCTGTGATTCAAACTTTCTGAGACAGTTCTCCAGACTTCTCTCGTAGCGCCCCCCTTTTCCCAGCTAGGAAATATTTCCACTCCCTTCTGAATCCTCAACAATCAGTCCCTGTTAGTAGAGGATGAGATTAGGAGGTTTGTATATCTTTAGCCCCTTGTAGGCTCCAAGGCACACAATGGCGCAGCCCCACCCAGCCTGGAAAGGCTCTCGGGACAGGGCTGACCAAACCCGGGAGTTCAAAGCAGGGTCAGCCCCAGGCTCTCTTTCCCCTCTTCCGTGGTGTCCTCAACAATTAGTCTAGGCTAGAAGAGAGGGAGGTTGCGAGGATCGGATTTCTCCAGTCCTTTCCGGGCTCCCAGGGCAAACCACAGTGTGGAAGGGTCCTTTGCAGGCTCCCAGGGCAAACCGCCGTGTGGAAGGGTCCGTGGGGCTCTGCAGCCCAAATTTCAGGTCCGAACCTGAGTCAGCCTAAGGCTGTGTCCCTCTCTCTCCCCTTTCCAGGAGTGACAGATCCCTGAAGCCCCCTTTGTCTGTGGTCGCAGGCCCAGGGGCCCGAGAATTCTGAAGAGTGTGGGGGAGGGTGCCGACAGCAGCAGAAGCTGCTACTTGCAACTCACAGTTCTGTAGTCGCGATTTCCCTCTTCTGTCCCTCTCTCCTCTGGGTGGTGTGCAGCCTTCACCTGCTGACCTAAACCCTAGAAGATCTTTTTCGGGGCTGTTTCAGCTTGTCCTCTAGCTATTTTTCTGGAGAAGAGATTCCAGTGTCTTACTAGTCCGCCATCTTCCCAGAAGTCCATCTTTTATGTTTATTTTTCATTAATTTATCCAGGAATTCTGAAACTCTTCTTCAGATGAACTGTAATCCTAAGTGGCCATAGGAGGATCTAGCAGTAAAAATCCTATGACTGGGCATTTGAAGAACTATGGAATGATCATCACCACATATTTTCATTTAGAAAATATTTGTTATTTTAGACATTTTTATTAGAAAAAGATTCCCACGTACAAAAAAAATTAGAGTAGTAAGAATGAACCCCTATGTACTCATCTCAGAGTCTGAACAACTATCAGTATTTTGCCAGTCTTGCTTACCTCTCCTCCAGCTTGTTTTGTTTGTTGGAGTATTTTAAAGCAAATTTCATATATCATGTCACTTCACCTATATACATTTCTAATGTTAAGAACATTATATATATATATATAACCATCCTACCATTAACACACCTAAAAATAATAATTCCTTAATATCATTTAATAACAGCACATGTTCACATTTTCCCAACTGTTCACAAATGTGTTTGAATCAGAATCCAAGCAGTCTATACATTGCGTTTGGTTAAGTTTTTCAGGTCTCTTTTATTCTTTAAATGTTACCCACTCACCTATTCATCCCTAATTTTTTTCATATCATTGGTTTTTTTTTTTTTTCAGGAGGTATCAGGGATTGAACTTGGGACTTCATACATGCAAAGCAGGTGCTCAACGACTGAGCTATACCTGCTCTGCTCATGTCATTGATTTTTTTTTGCATTTAAAAAAAATTATTGCAGTATATCACTCATATATAAACATAAACAAGTGTATAGTAATAGTTGTGAACTTACAAAACAAACATATAAAACATCATACAGGGCTCTCATACTCACGTCATTGATTTTTGAGGAAACCTGGATCATTTGTCCATAGGGTCTTCCTCACTCTAGATATGACTAATTCCTCCCTTGAGGTGTGAATGTGTTCCTCTATCTTAGGAATTTCCTAAAATTCCAAACAAGTCTCTATATTCTAGAGGATTAATTAGATGCAAGGTTCAATATTTTAGTCAAGAATTCTTGATGGGTGTTGCTGTGTACTTTCTATTATATGCAATGCACTGTTCTCTGGTTGTCCCACTAGTAATGCTAAGATTGATCATTAAATCAGCTTGATCTTGCCATTAAAAAGTTCTCCTACAATCGTTTACCAAATTGGGTTTAGCAGACTTTGATGACTGTTGTCTGGATATATTTTGTCAATAGGAGTTGCAAGATAGTGTTTTCTAATTCTATTCTTCCTTCTGCATTTATTAACTGGAATTTTATAGAGAATTTTCCTTCATCGACTATTTCGTTACTATGAAATGAAGTTCATAGTAGAAAGGCAAAATAATGCTAAATTCATTCCCTTCACTTACCAAGTTTCAAAGCAATGAGTTGGTGCCATGGACAACCTCCAATGGTGAAAAATATTTACTAGGTACCTAGTCTGTGCTACACTGACTGACTTTTTTGTTTCCATAGATGCTTTCTGGAGGAAAAATCTCTGTGAATTACTTATTCATTCATTTATTCCACAAATATTTATTTAATGCTTACTGTGTATGTTGGGCAATGTTCTAGGAGATGGGGTTACAGTAATGAATAATGTTTTCAAAGATCCTTGTCCTTTTCTAATATTTTACATTCTAGTGGGGGAAGAGAGACAATAAACAAGAGAAATAAATAAAATATCTAGAAAAATAGTAGGTTCTAAGGAGAAAAACTAAAGCAGGGAAGGAGTATATAAAATGGCGGGGATAAGTTTTGTGTGCGTGTTTTGTTTTGGGGGGCTAAGTTTTGAAATTTTAGATAAGGTGGCCAGGGAAGGCCTCACTGAAGTAACATAAAAATGAAGGAAATGATAGAGCTAGCCATGGAGCTATCTGGGAAGGAGTGTTCCAGGCAGAGGTACCAGCCAGTGTCATGTTCCTAAGACAGGAACATTCCTAAGATGTTTGAGGAAGTGGCAGAGGCACCGATAGGGACAATGAGAGTAAGAGAATAGGCAGTAGGTGATATTGGAAAGGTAGTAGCAGTGGGGGAAGATAAGGGGGTCAGGACAGATCAAGAAAGTCTGTAAGTGAATGAAAGGGGAACCACTACATGACTTTGAGCAGAGGAGTGTGATGTGCTCTGACTTTCATTTTAAATCCAGGTCATTCTGGGTAGGGAATAGGTTTTATGAGGCGCCAGGGGAGAAATGGGGAATCAGTGTAGAAGCTAATACAGTAATCCAAAGAAGAAATGATGGTGACTAGGACAAGTTGTTAGGAATGGAAGTGGTGAGAAGTGGTCAAATTCTGAATAAATTTTGAAGGTAGAGCCAACAAGATTTGCTGATAGATTGGAATGGGGGGCAGGGGTGAGAGCAAATGAGCAGTCAAAAACCATTCCAAGGGTTTTGGTCTGAGAATAAAAAAGATGGGAGATGCTATCAAAAATAGAGAAGGCTGTGGGAGCAGTAGGTATGCTTATATCTACCTCTTTTGTAGAACTTATCCAATGTGTTACTGGTAAATATTTAACTGGCTTCCTGGGTTGGGAAGGAGGGCCCTGATTTGTAGTTTTTGCCAGTTTCAGTGGTGTAATGATCCACCATGGGTGATTTCAAGCAACTGACATGACATCCCAGAACATGAGTTGAGGGATGACTGCACACAGCAGGCTTTTGCAAGCTGGTATGTGTCAGCACCAGCACACCACTAACTTTTAACTGTTTATTGTACAAGTAGTTTTTTGTACTTGTCTTACCTCCCCTTCTCAATAATAAACTCCTTGAAAACATATTCCATTTAATTATTTTTAGATTTCAAAAGTCTTAGAAGTGCCTCCTCACACACACATCTGCAAATAAATGCTGAAGATATAAAGGGATAGATGAAATTATATTAATAATAAATTTGCCTTACTTGGTAGGCCAAGTATTTAACTGTACTGAAATTTTGTTTAATTTTTCCATTGATATCAAGTCTTAAATTGGAGAACACACTTTTTAGGATATCAAACCATTAGTCTGTTTTGAAGGATATGTAAGCAGTTGGGCAAAAGTACTTTTATGTTCATTAAAATTAAGGGGAGTGGATGTAGCTTAAGTGGTTGAACACCTGCTTCCCAAGTACAAGGTCCTGGGTTCGATCCCCAGCACCTTCTAAAAACAAAAAAAAAATTTAAAAAACCAACTCTCATCGGGGAGCAGGTACAACTCAGTGGTTGAGCACCTGCTTCCCATGTATAAGAAGTCCTGGGTTCAATTCCCAGTACTTCTTTAAAAAATAATAATAATAATTCAATCCTTTGTTAAAAAGGAGAGGAAGAAAGAAAAAATTTTCAGGGAGGAAGGCAGCAAACCAAGACTTTTGCCAGAGAAGATCTACAATTTGATGCCATTTCTTTAGTACAATTTTTTTGCGTTTCTTTTCCTCTTCCTCCTCTTCCTCAGCTTCGTGCTCCCTTTCCTCCTCCTCTTGGCTCAAAACTCAAAGTTTAAGATTAAAAAATGGTTTCTTAATTTATCAGAAAAAAAAAAAAAAAAAAGCCTACTGGAAGGGATTAACCATAACTTTAACTTTACTTATTTTCATCAATTTATTGAATCCATATGAAAAATACATTTAGTCAACTGTCACTGTTACCTCAGTTTACCCTTCTTCAGGATGAACTCTGCCTTTTGTCTTTCAGCCATGATTCTATTGTCCCCACACACACAGAGGGCAAGTGAAAGCAGAGATATAAAGTAAATATATTAGTGTAATAACATGCCAGTACTGAAAAAGAAGAATGAAAAATTATCTCTTATCTAAAATCACAATGTTAAATACAAAAGCAACAATTAAATGCCTATTTTATTTTCCAAAATATATATATATTAGTGTATTCACTGACCTCTCTTTTAGGGGGTCAAGTCAGAAACACTAAATCAAGGAAGGTTTTGTTTCTATCTTGATTTCAATTTCATTTATCACAAATTCATATTATCACAAGGCCTTATTTTATTAATATAAGTTTAAGATGTTTATAAATTTTGCATCACTGTAGATTAGGTTTGCTGTTGAAGAGGTGTTCAAATATATCTAAAGTATTAATCTCTTTTTAAAATTCAAATTGAATAATTTCCTAGGTGTGGTTAAATCTGTGTGTTTAATTGTAAAATAAAAAAGTTATTTGGCTGTATTAAAAACCAAAGTAAGATGGTACAGTATGGTTTCTTTTTTCATTTTGTAAATATTAATTTAAGTTGTTATCTATTTTTTATGTTAACGACTTGTATATATTTTATTCAAGTGAAAATAATCTCTTTGCTATAGTGAGTTTTTGTGTTTTGTTTTTAGAAGCTGGACATCCTAAAATTCAAGGTAAATCTATTTTTATAATAGAACATGGGAGACCATTTTCATGTGTTGTAATGTGTATTTCTGTTGTTGGTATGCATTCTTTTCCAACGTGTATTGTTATTTTGTGCGCATATATGTTTAAGTCACATAATATTGTGCTGTAGATCTTATTTCTTTTTTTCTTTTCTTTTAAAAAGCATTAAGTTTTGTTTTTTTGTTTTGTTTTATTTTTGTTTGTTTGTTTGGAGCTACCAGCTATTGAACCCAGAACCTCGTATATGGGAAGCAGGCACTCAAACACTGAGCTACATCTGCTCCCCAACATGAAGTTTTTAAGATCTGTCCATGCTGCTATGTGTTCATGTAATCTGTTGCTTCTAACTGTTGCCTAAAATAGTCTGTGGTGTTCATCTTGCACAATTTACTCTCCACTTTCCCAGCAGTCACACAGTCACATTGTGGTGAATATCCTCTCTGTGAGGATGTGTAGGAGCATTTTGGGGGAACATCCACGTGGGCAAGGAATTGTTGGGTCTTAGGGTATGCATGGACTTATTTTGACTGAGCAGTGCCTGGATGTTCTTTGGCAAGGCTGCACCAGTCCACTCTGCCACCAACAATGCCTGAGGGTTCTCCTCAACTCCACCAACATTTGGCATTATCCAACTTTTCTAATTTTGCTAGTCTCATAGTATAAAGTGATATTCATTATCAATTTGTATTTCTCTAATAATTGATGATTTTGAGTTTTTCTTCATGTACATGCTGGCTAACTTTTTGAGTTTCCTCTTTCTTTTCTTTCTTCTGTCCTTTTCTTGGTTAATTTCCTTTGCCCAATTTCATATTAGGGTTGCAGTTATCTTTCTTGTTCATTTGCGGGGGTTCTTTGCAGGTTCTAGATATTAATCCATTGTCAGTTTTAGACACTGCAAACACTTTCTTCCATTTTGTCACCATCTATTAACTTTACACATAGTGGATTTTGTTGAGTAGAAATCCTTAACTTTTATCCAGTCAAAATCAATTGTTTTTATTATGGTTTGTGCTTTTGAAACTCTGTGCTGTTCTTCTAATATCCAGTTCACCTCAGCTATATTGGATCCTCCTCATCTTCCTTTGTTGGTGCATTAATATGAATGTTGAATCTTCTCTGATTCATGAAGGTGCTTTGGTGAATACTTCTGAGAAGAGTCTCTCTCTGCCCCAGAAAACAACCTAATTGTATGACATAACAGATATATGTCTGCCTGTCCCAAAGAGAACTTGGGAAATCCAGGGAAAAGATACAGAATTGCTGCAGCAAAGTAGCATTGCCCTCCCTCCCGGCTATGCCATCACAACCACACCCTCAACCAAGGCAGAGCTGAAAATTGGGGGAAAGCTGCCTTTGGATCCCCAGGGTAAAGCAGTCATAATTCTGTCCCCTGAAATGTTGTAGGATGGGTCAGACTGAAGATGGAATCATCCCATATGGCTTCAAACAAAAGTTTAAGGAAGAAAAGAGAACCTTTTTTTCCTTATGACCCAATATTAACCGTGCCTAATAAACAAATAAAATATCCTTTGTTCACATGGCCCCTTTATGAGATGCCTTATTATGTATAAACCAGCAGAGACTTTTTAACATTAGCTCAGGACTCACTTGGTCAGTATCGGTGACTACTCCCACCTTATGTAAAAACTTTGTGATTATGCAGAGTTGAAAGAGAAGCTCTTCTTCTCTGGGCCCTTGCACTTATCTGCTCTAAACTCAGAAAACTACGGCACTGTGAGTCTTACCACTCACTTGTACCAACAGACACTTCTAGTTTGTGCCAGCAAGAATTCCTCAATAATTCATCTCGAGCCTTCACAATTCCCTAGCTATAGAAAGGAAATAAGATGATGTTCTTTAGGGATTTGGTACAGCCCTCTTTAAAGGGAGGACAAGTTTAAGTAAAAAAATTATTAACAAAGTTTTAATTTTTTAAATAATTCACTTTTTACTGTACACACAGCTCTAAACATTGGAATTTTTTGTTTTATTATAGAGGAAATGGAAATCTTGACTGGTGATATGGATGCAGGTAAATTAACATTATACTTTTTTTTACTAGTGGTTCACTGGTTTAAGTTTGCAATTACATGAGCATGTATATGTGTGTGTGTGAATGATTGATTCAAGCACAATTAATATTGATAGCAAATTAAATTGAAAAAAATTATTCTCCTTTCCCTGTGATTTTTTAGATAAACAAGCCTAAATGCTTCTTGAGAACTGCTTCACCCCATCCCCCCAAATGGGTCCCTTGTCTGTTTGCTTGTTGTTGGGTTTTTTTGCTCATTGTTGTTTTTTTCTTTTTTTGCTCATTGTTTGTGCTCTTGTCTGCTCGTTGTTTTTGCTCGTTATTTGCTCGTTGTTTTTGCTTGATATCTGCTTGTTGTCTGCTCATTGTTTGCTTGTCTTCTTAAGGAGCCATGGGGAATCGAACCTGGGACCTCCCATGTGGGAGGCGGGCGCTCAACTGCTTGAGCCATATCCGCTCCCTGATAACTGCTTTTTAAAATGTGTTATTTTTTCCCTTCTGCTAACAAAGGAAAAAAAAAATAAATAAATAAAATAAAATAAAATAAAATGTGTTATTTCATGCTTGCTACAGCAGCACAAATACTGAAATTGGAATGACACAGAGAAGGACCCTGTGCACAGGACCCTGTGCAAGGATGTCACGCAAATTTGTGACATGTTCCATATTTTTATAAACTGGCTGAATTAAGTAATGCCTTTACAGAAATAGCATTGAATGTTAATGGATTAAGCTCCCCAATCAAAAGACATAGGCTGATAGAATGGATAAGAAAACCTGAGATATCCATATGCTGTCTGCAAGAGACTCACCTTAGAACCAAGGATACAAAGAGAATGAAAGTAAAAGGTTATAAAAAGATATTTCATGCAAATAGTAACTAAAAGAGAGCAGGAGTAGCTACACTGGTGTCAGACAAAGCAGACTTTAAATACAAAAAATTGATAAGATGCAGAGGCCATAATATATTAATAAAAGGGACAATCAACCAGGAAGGAGTAATAGTCATAAATATCTATGCACCTAACAAGGGTGCCCCAAAATACATGAGTCAAATGATGGCAAAAATGAAAGAAAAAATAGATATCTCAACAATAACAGTTGGAGACTTCAATATGCCACTCATATCAATAGACAGAACAACTAGACAGAAGATCAACAAGAAAACAGAGAACTTGAACAATATGATAAACGAGCTGGACCTGACAGACATATATAGAACATTGTACCCACAAACAGCAGGATAGTCATTCTTCTCGTGTGCTCATGGATCTTTCTCCAGGGTAGATCACATGTTGGGCCACAACCCAGCTCTTAATAAATTCAAGAAAACGGAAATTAGACAAAGCACCATCTCTGATCATAATGGAATGAAGCTGGAAATCAATAACGGACGGTGTATTAGTCAGACAAAGCTGTGCCGATGCAAAGTACAGCACAACACAGGTTTTATAAAGGGTATTTTTTGGGGGGCAGAAGCTTACAGTCACAGGCCATAAAGCATAAGTTACTTCCCTCACCAAAGTCTGTTGCCACGTGTTGGAGCAAAATGGCTGCCAGTCTCTTCAAGGGTTCAGCCTTCCTCTTCCTCCTAAGGCTCCGTGGTCAGTCCCAGCAGCTTCTGTTCTCAGCTGTAGGTTAGCATAAGGCTTGTCTCTCTCCTGAGGCTTATTTCTCTCTGGGCTCTGCTGCTCTGGGCTCTTCACAAGGTCAATTGTAGACTATTAGGCTCATCTCTCTTCCTAGGGCCTCTGCTGTGTCTAATGAGCTGTCTCTATTCCTGTGTTCTTCTCCTGTGTATCTACTTCCTGGGGCTCCATAATCAAACTTCCAACTGTCTCCTCTGCGGTATCGTTTTCTCTGTGAGTCCCTGTCCCTTTCTCTGTGAGTGGGGACTAATGTCCTACTGATGTGGCCAAATCAAAGCCTTAATCATAATTTAATCAAGTAAAAGTGAAACCTCTGAATTTAATACAGTCTAATATGCCCAGAGGAACAGACCAGTTCTTTTTGGAATTAATAAATAATACCAAACTGTTACAGGTGGGAAAGGGGAAATTTTGCAAATGTATGGAGGCTAAACAATACGCTCTTAAACAATCAGTGGATCAAAAAAGAAATTGCCAGAAAAATTAGTAGATATGCTCGAGAGAAATGAAAACAATAACACAACTTATCAAAACTTATGGGATACAGTGACAGCAGTACTGAGGGAAATGTATAGCCCTAAATGCCTATTTTAAAAAAGAAGAAAGAGCTAAAATTAAAGAACTAACTGAACAACTGGAAAAACTAGAAAAAGAACAGCAAGCCAATCCCAAAGCAAACAGAAAGAAAGAAACAACAAAGATTAGAGCAGAAATAAATGAAATTGAGAAAAAAAACAGAGAAAATCAACAAAACCAAAAGCTGGTTCTTTGAGAAAACCAATAAAATCAACAAACCCTTAGCAAGACTAACAAAGAAAAAAAGATGCAAATAAATAAAATCAGGAATGAAAGGGGAGAAGTTATGACTGACCCCACAGAAATAAAAAAGGATCATAAGAAGATCTTGTGAGAAACTGTATGCCAACAAATTAGACAACTTAGATGAAATGGACAAATTGCTAGAAATGCACAAACAACCTGCACCAACTCTACAAGAAATACAGGAACTCAACAAACCAATCACAAGCAAAGAGATTGAATCAGTTATCAAAAATTTTCCATCAAAGAAAAGTTCAGGACCAGATGGCTTCACAGGTGAATTCTACTAAGCATTTTGAGAAGAATTAATACCAACTCTGTTTAAACTCTTTCAAAAAATTGAAGAGGAGGGAAAATTACCCAACACATTTTATGAAGCCAACATCACCCTAATACCAAAGCCAGATAAAGAGACTACAAGAAAAGAAAATAACAGACCAGTCTCTCTAATGAACATAGATGGAAAACCTCTCAACGAAATACTTGCAAATAGAATCCAAAAGCACATAAAAACAATTATATATCACGATCAAGTGGGTTTTATTCCTGGTATACAAGAATAGTTCAACATAAGAAAATCAATGAGTGTAATACACCACATTAACAAATCAAAGGGAAGAAAGCACATGATCATCTCGACTGATGCAGAAAGGCATTTGACAAAATCCAGCATCCTTTCTTGATAAAAACACTTCAAAAGATAGGTATAGAAGGAAAGTTCCTCAACATAATAAAGGGCATATATGAAAATCCCACATGTATGGCATACATTCTGAAATAGAAAAATAATAGAATATGATTGAATTAACCTGCACTTTCATAATGTTTTTAAGTATGATAAATAGAAGGACTCTGAAGATCTCTGGCCAGTTGTGCTCTAAGAACTAAGTTAAACAAAAGTACTAAATTCCTGGGAATTTAGTAATTGGTAAGAGTTTCGAGTGAGACAAACCTGTGTAAAATCTTGACTCAGTTATTTATTAACTATGTAACTTTGGGTGATATATATGAATATATAACCTTAAATATAAATTAGGAATAAAATAGTTGCCTGTGTTAGGGGAATTTAGGAATAAAACTTGCCAGGCCCCCAAATTATTTAACAGTTTGGGTTTTGTTTTGTTTTGTTTTGTTTGTTTTGTTTTTTTAGATTTATTTTTATTTATTTACCCCCTCCCCACACCCACACCCCCACGTTGTTTGCACTTGCTGTCTCCTCTCTGTGTCTGTTAGTTGTGTGCTTGTCTTCTTTTTAGGAGGCATTGGAACCGAACCTGGGACCTCCCATGTGGGAGGGAGGCACCCAATGGCTTGATCCACCTACACTCCCTGTTTTGTTTTTTAAATCAGACATTTTAGAACTTGAAGATACAGCTATCAGTCAGAAGGGCTTTATAACAAAAGCCCTTTATTTTTGACTCAAGAAAACATTAATTTTCAGATACTACCCTAGCTAGTTTTACAATTCACAATGGATGAGCTCTCTCTTCTTTCAAAAGTCCAAGAAGAAATTTAAGACTTACCATCACACTTTCCCTCCATCTAATTTTTAAAGATGGGTGGAACCAAAAATATATACATATGCTATCCATGTTAATTTACAACATCTCTTTTGGGGACCAACCTCCTTCTTGTATGTCCCAAATGATTGACAGTATTACTGATTTCCTTTCTCATTTGGGGCTCTATAAGTATTACAAAAAAGCAAGCTTGCAAAATTGTTCAAGATATGGTGAAATTTATAAAGAAAATAGAGTACCTTATACTTTAACTTTCTTCCTTTGTGATGGATTCTCTTGCAAATTCATTTCAGAAGCCTTGCCTTACCACGTTTCCCCAGTGGCAAATGCACTACATGTGGATGCTCACAGAGGAAGGAGACAGCATCACATGTCAAATGGCTAAAAAAACACCTCCTGGCCCGCTGCTGCCAGACTGTCCAGGGGTCCCTGGCACATTTCCTCTCAGGGTTGATATGATAATTAAAGGAGATAAAACATATGCACAGTACTAAGCATACTTCTGATCATATAGAAAATACTCAATAATAACATCATTAATATTAAGATTGAGAATATTGAAAAGAATAAGCTCTAGAAAATAAAAGCTGCAAAGTTGAGAAGACGCAGTTCCTCGCGTCAGTGTCTCCTGATGCTTTGGAACGTGGCTTCCTCCTGAGCGGTCCCTGTGGTGATGCTGGGCACATGGCCTCTCTCACCGGCCAGAGGCTGATGAATGTTTAAGCCTCAGCCAGACTCTTTCTGTCTCTGGCCCACCTGAAGGCAGAGCATCAAAGAGTCAAACCAATTTTAATATTAGGCCAAAATAAAAAATAAGAAGAGGTGAATGGTTCAGAACCTTTTTTACTAGCTGTCACCCTGCTCTGGTTTTGTGACATAAATAATGAAGAAGTGTCTGTCCACAAGGTAATGGGTTTTAAATAATAATGATACATTCTCTTTCTTTCTTAAAGAAAGAAAACGGATAAAGTCCTTTTTACCTAAATTGTCCTGTGGAGTTAAAGACAACACGCACATTCGAAGGAAACGAGTGGTGGGAGGAAAGCCTGCAAATTTGGTAAAGCTGCATGAAAAGTCATAAGGTTTACTTCCCAGGAACAGCCCAAGTTGAAAAAATAATTTAGGGAATGATGTATTGATAAGAGACTGGGGGTCTTAATGATGGACATATCTTAGTGTTACCTCTTTGTAGCGTTGTCTGGTATACTGGCAGTGACCATACAAATGTCTTTTGTAGAAGGACTTCCCATGGCAGATTGCAATTAGGGATGATGGTAAAATCATCTGTGGAGGAATTTATATTGGTGGCTGTTGGATTCTGACTGCTGCACATTGCGTCAGGTAAAAAATGTCTCCAGCTGATTTGGGATTTCCTGAAACAATGAAAATGGGTAATAGAGATGGTGGCAGATGAGGAATAAAATATATCTGAGGAAAGTCCCTGAGAAGTTCTACTTTACTAACTGCTAAATAGCCTCTGATATTCATGACTGAGACCTCCCCTCCCCCCAGATGCTTACCCCCAGACCCTACTGCAACCTCCACAGTCCAAGTTGCTTGATCCCAGCTGGCAAGGTAAGATCAGACCGGAGGTACCAAGGTTCTCCCTTGACTCATTTGTGTGGTGGGAAGGCAAGGAGGTACAACCCTGTATTGGAAGGCTTCTTAGATAGTCAGGTGTGGTGAGGTCGAGTGACGCCAGAGATGTATGAAAGAAAAGTTTATCAGTACTCACGGGTCTTAGAACAGAGAGGAGCAGCATGCCTCACCGGGTCATGTGGGGAAACACGTCGGGAGCATGGCTCAACCAAGCAGGCGGGGTACAAGGGTGACGGTGGACCTGGGGACTCTGCCTTTATAGTGTTATGTGGGTGGAGCGGTAGCAGTTGGTCAAGCAGGAATGGGAATTGGGGAGATTGGTTTTCACTTTCGCAGGAGTGCGGACCCAGCTAGGACATGGGGAGGAAAGGAAGAAGCTGTTTCTCTTGTATAACAGGTGTCAGGGTGGTCATTAAGGCACCTAACTATAGGGTTTAAGATGCTGAGGCATCATGACCGTGCCAAAGTCCCTTATGTTACTACCGCCTGAAAGGCTGAGGCAGCATGAAAGTGTGAAAGTATTTTTATTTTAATTCTCTACATACCCACATTTTTTAGAACTGAGACTAAACTAATTTGAAGGCATTATGACTGAAAAGGTTATATAGATATAATGCTAACCTGGCACATCTCTGGGCTCATCTCAACAAGGATGTTGTTTAGAAAGCTCCATGCATTCAAAGCCTCCAAACATACAAATTATTTTTAATCTCATTCATGTACCCTTAAATATATTTGATATGAGCTCCAGGCAATAAAGAAACTGATCAAACATCTGTGCTAATCAACTCATGTACTACTCCAACACTGACTAGCTTGCTCAGTGATCCTGGATAAATTGCATATGTGGGGTGCATGACTCAGAGCTGGCCTGGGCACAGCAGTGTGGGGATCATAGGGATGCACCACTCCAGGGGCACCACTCACATTGCATTTTACTTTTTGGAAGTTCTCTGGGCTACAGCAGGTCTTGGCTGATGGACCATCGGTCTTGGAGGCATTAGCCTGCTGAGGAGTTGAAGAAGATGTGCTAAATTGTGTTATTTACTCCTTTGACAGAGTTTTGAGAGTCTCAGGTCAGAGACATGGGGTAGGCATAATATGTCTGGATTAAGCATTGGCTTATGACAGGAAATTTCATCCTTACCTACAGATGGGAAATACGAGTTTGATGCAGGGTGAGTAAGGCAAGTTATAAGTGGCTAAATGGCAATACCCAAAGGGTGTTGATAAATGAATCAAAGTGAGTTTGAAGGGAGGCTGAGCTCTGGACTCCATCTTCAGTTCTGATCTTTAGAATGAATGAAACATTGTTTATTGATCACCTCTTACACCAGGTACTGTGCCAGCCACTTTCGCATGTTATTTTGTTTAATATTTGCAACTATTCTAAGAGGTAAATATTATTCTTCTCATTTTATAGATGAGCAAACTGAGATGGGGAAGTTATGTGGCTTAGCTAAAGCCACACTACTAGTCAGTAGCAGAGCCAGGAAAAAATTCTGCATATTTGACATTACTTAGGTAAAGGCCTACTTAGCAAATCTGCAGGTGACCCAAAGCTGGGAGGGATAGCAAATATGTTGAATGATACCCATAAAGATCTTCATGGATTGGTGTAATGAGCCAAATCTAGTTTCTTCCTTCTGACAGACCCTTGTCACTTGGTCTCTGTGGCACTATACACTCCTGGTTTTCTACCTACCTTTCTGGCCAGACCTTCTCTGACACCTGAACATTACTGTTCAGATGGTTTTGCTCATCTGAGAAACTGGAGTTCATAGATGCTTAACCTGGCATCCTCTTCTTTTCTTACTCCTTTTCCCTGAAGTGATGTGTGGTTTCATATACCACTGTATCTTGACATAATTGTATCTCTAACCTGGACCTGTTCTCCAGCCTCTAACCTTATAGTCAACTGCCTATCCATAACTTCTCAGCTATATCAAAAGCACACCAAATTCAAAATAGCTAAGACCCAACTTGTCCTGTTCCCTTGCTTCCTGCCTCAGCAACTGACACCACCATTCATCTAGTTATACAAATCAGAAATCTAAGAATCATCCTTGATCCATTTCCTTCCCATACCTCCCAACCCAGTCCAGTCAATATATCACCAACTATTTTTTAATTTCTAAGTATTAAATTCTCAAAACTTCTCTCTATGTCTGCCATTACTGGCTTCCTGCCTTCACATCTCAGCTGGATTATAACAATGGCCTCCTAAGTAGTTTACCTATAGCCACTCTGCCCTACCTTTCCATTCTCTCCTGTTCAACAATAGTGATGTTTCCATACATGGTTTTGATTATTTACCATTTAAAATCTAATGGCTTTGCATACTCTTTGGAGTAAAAATCTAAACAAAGTTTTTAACATGACCCATTAGACCCCAGTTTATCCTTCTTAATCTTGCCAGGCTCATTTTGCTCCACAGCTCCACCTCTTGCTCTGTCTTCCATCCCATCTAGACTTCTTTCAGCTATTCAAATGCACCTTGCTCCCCGCTGCAAAGGGACCTTCATTTATTGTTTCCCCTGCCTGAAGGGATCTGCCTTGACATCTTTCCCAAGATATGCTATTCTTTATTCAATATCAGCTCAGTCTTCACTTTCTCAGAGACCCTTCTGACTCCCTTAAGCCAAAGCCCTTTCTATAAGTTCTCAGAATCCCATGTACTATTAATTCCTCTCTTTTCACAGGTGACCACATACCTTCATCAGTATGGCTTCCTTCCCTAGACCCTGAGCTCCATGAAGGCAGGAAGCATTTCTGATTTTGTTCAATGTTGCATCTCCAGTGCCTAACACAGTGCCTGGTATATAGTAGGTGCATAATAGACAATTGTTGAGTGAATTGAATAAACAGGATTACCCTTTAATTCTCAGGACCTTTGATCTGAAAAACATCCAAAATTATTATGCTGTACAGCATTCTTGGATCATTAAGTATATATAAAAGTATACAGAACACCTCAAAGCTTCTAGGACATTACTGTTTAACTGTAATACACAGCACCAATGATTATGATTACAGGCACATCCTGGAAATATGGCGGGTTTGGTTCCAGACCACCGCAATCAAGCGAATATTACAATAAAGCCAGTCACACAATTTTTTTGGTTTCCCAAGGCATATAAAAGTTACAAGTCTATTAAGTGTGCAATAGCCATATGTCTTTAAAAATGTACATATCTTAATTTAAAAATATTTCATTGCTTAAAAATGTTACCCATGATCTGATCCTTCAGCAAGTCATAATCTTTTTGCTGGTGGAGGGTCTTGCTTGATGTTGATGGCTGTTGACTGATCACGGTGGTGGTAGCTGAAGGTTGGGGTAGATGCGGCAATTTCTTAAAATAAGACAACAGTGAAGTGTGTTACATCAATTGACTCTTTCTTTCATGAAAGATTTCTCTATAACATGTGATGCTGTTTGATAGCATTTTACCCAGAGGAGAACTTCTTTCAAAATTAGAGTCAATCCTCTCAAACCCTGCTGCTGCTTTATCAACCAAGTTGATGTAATATTCTAAGTCTTTTGTTGTCATTTCAACAATTTTTACAGCATCTTCACCAGGAGTAGACTCCATCTCAAGGAACCACTTTCTTTGCTCATTCATAAAAAGCAACTCATCTGTTAAAGTTTTTTCACGAGATTGTAGCAATTCAGTCACATCTTCAGGCTCCACTTCTAATTCTAGTTCCCTTGCTATTGCTATTTCTACCACATCTGCAGTTACTTCCTCCACTGAAGTCCTGAACCCCTCAAAGTCATCCATGAGGGTTGAAATCAACTTCTTCCCAACTCTTGTTCATGTTGATATTTTGAGCTCCTCCCATGAATGTTTGTAATGCATCTAGAATGTTGACTCCTTTCCAAAAGGTTTTCAACTGGCTTTGTTTTTTTTTTTTTTTTAAAGATTTTATTTATTTATTCATTTATCCCCCCCCTGCTGCTTGTGCTCGCCGGGCCAGCCAACCACGCCGTGCGGGCGGGCCCGCCCCCACCAGGAGGCCCCGGGAACCGAACCCAGGGCCCCCCATATGGTAAACGGGAGCCCCACTGATTGAGCCACAGCCGCTTCCCTACTGGCTTTGATTCATAGAAGAATCACTGTCTATGGCAGCTATAACATTATGAAATGTATTTATTAAATAATGACACTTGAAAGTCAAAATTACTCCTTGATATGGGCTGCAGAATGGATGTTATGTTAAAGGCATTAAAAAAATATTAATCTCATTGTATATCCTCATCAGAGCTCTTGGGTGACCAGGTTCATTGTCAGTGAGCAGTAATATTGTCAAAGGAATACTTTTTTCTGAGTAGCAGATCTCAACTTAATTTTTAAGTTAATGTTTAAGCAGTGGGCTTAAAATATTCAGTTAAACATGTTGTAAACAGGTGTGCTGTCATCCAGGCTTTGCTGTTTCATCTATATAGGCAAAATAGCTTTAGCATAATTCTTAAGGACCCTAGAATTTTTGGAATGGTACATAAGCATTGCCTTCAACTTAAAGTCACCAACTGCATTAGCCCCTAACAAGAGAATCAGCCTGTCCTTTGAAGGTTTGAAGCTTTGACACCTTGACATCAAGCATTGACTTCTCCTCTCTAGGTAAGAAAGTCCTAGATGTCATCTTCTTCCAATAGAAGGCTATTTTATTAACATTGAAAATCTGTTGTTGAATGTAGCCATCTTCACCAATGATCTTAGCTAGATCTTCTGGATAACTTGCTGCAACTTCTACATCAGCACTTGCTGCTTCATCTCACACTTTTAGGTTATATAGATGGTTTCTTTGCTTAAACCTCATGAACCAATCTCTACTAGCTTCAACTTTTCTTCCACAGCTTCCTCACCTCTCTCAGCCTTCATAGAATTGAAGAGTGTTAGAGCCTTGTGCTGGATTAGGCTTTAGCCTAAGGGAATGTTGTGGCTGTTTTGATCTTTCCAGACCACTAAAACTTTCTCAATATCAGCAATAAGCCTGTTTCGTTTTCTTATCATCCATGTGTTCACTGTAGTAGCACTATTAATTTCCTTTAAGAACTTTTCCTTTGCATTCACAATTTGGCTAACCATTTGGCACAGGTGGCCTAACTTTCAGCCTATCTCGGCCTTTCTCACTAAGCATAGTCATTTCTAGCTTTTGATTTAAAGAGAAACATGCAACTCTTCCTTTCACTTGAATGCTTAGAGGCCATTGTAGCATTATTAATTGGCCTGATTTCAATATTTCAATATTGCTGTCTCTTAGTCGGCCGAAGGATAGGCAGAGAGACAGGAACGGCTGGTCCGTGGAACAATCAGAAAACACACAACATTTATCAGTAAGTTCACCATCTTATATGGGCGCAGTTCATCACATCACAAAACAATTACAATAGTAACTTTAAAGATCACAAATTACAGATCACTATAGCAGATTTAATAATAATGAAAAAGTTTTAAATACTGCAAAATGACACAGGGACATCAACTGAGCACATGCTGTTGGAAAAATGGCACAGATAGACTTGCTTGATGCGGAGTTACCAAAAGTCTTCAATTTGTAAAAAGTGTAATATCTGAAAAGTGCAATAAAGGGAAGCACAATACAATAAAGTATGCCTATACTTGAATCATTATCATGTAAGGTTAAATTATGTTCAGCTTATGCTGTTTGAGGAAGCAAAAGTTATTATAGATAATACATTTCAAAATATTTTCACTGAAATGTTTAAAATAAGTTTTATTGCTTAAGGAAAATCTATTTTACAAAATAATTTTTGGGAATGCTAGATCATGAGGTCATTTATGTAGCATCTCACTTTTGAACGAAAACATAAACAAAGCTTTAATATTTCACTGAAGCAACTCTACACATTCCCTGATGTATAGGTAAGTGATGGTAAATGCACAATTTGCTTGAAACCATGAGATAAAAATTGGCATGAAAATGGAGTGAGGTGAAAGAGCAGGAAATAGTTCATTCACCATCTTCACAGAATTTTTAAACTGCTACTATTATGTTCCAGGTGCAATGGTAGCCACTGAGACTACATAGATGAATAACCCCATTTTTCACTTCAAAGAGCCTAGTCTAGCAGGAAAAAGGCATGTGAACAAATAAATGCAATGCAATGTTAGGATAAAGAAAGTCTTCAATGGTTGGGATAATGACTGCTGTTGTCTTCCCCAAGAGAACCTCTGGATTTGGCCTAGTAATGAAAGAGTGTGTGGTCCATCTCCCTACTTCCTCTACCACATTTCTGACAAGATGACATCTGGTCTCTGCTTAAACACCTTAAGTGATGAGTCACTCACTCCACAGACAGCAAACTCATTCCACTTCTGGACATCTTGAACTGTTAGCAAGTTCTCCATGTTCCTGATATTGAGTCGTTAGATGGATTATTCTCCTCTTTGGTTGCCCACTGGCCTTAATTCTGTCTTTTTTTTTTTTTTTTTTTTTCTTTTTTAAACACAAAAGAAAAGAAGTCTTTACTGCAATAAATTAATCTAATAAGCATGTCTGAAAAAGCACAAATCAGTTGGTCAGGGCAACAAGAGCCTCTACCACATTGCCCATGACCGCAAGCTCCACTCTGTTGCTACTCTTGAGAGCTCCATCTCTGTCATTATCAGCTCCAGATCTTCCTTCTTGATTGTGACTTTTGTCAGTTCCTTCTCCCCCTCCTGTTTGGCTTTCTGCTTCTGGGACTGCCTGTCTCCAATCCACTGACATGGCCGTCTCCAGATTGAAACTCTGAATCTCCTTTTCCTCTGCATAGTCGGTGACTGGCTCCAGTTCCGCTGCACCAATATCATTTTTACATGGCTTCTTGGGAGGCTGCTTTGGGCCGCTGGTCTCAGTCTTCAACTCCAGCTCCACATGCCCATCAGTCACCATCCTGATCCCTCTATGCATTAATTTTGTCTTAAGTAAGGTTAAGCTCACTGTCTCATGACAGCAAGGATAGTAGAGTCTGGGAAATTTTTAAAAGGCCTTTTAAAAAGGAGAATATAAAAATAAAGCCTCAGAATTCCATGTTTCTATTGGTGGTGTTTTTTACCTTTATATAATCTATTTTCGTTTTTCTTTCTGTTTCAGAGTCAGTAAAACTCACCGTTATCAAATATGGGTAGCATTACTAAACTGGTTTAATCCAAACTCTGAGCTAAAAGTTCAGTATGTGAATAAAATTATTATCCATGAAAACTACAATGGAGCCACCTACCAAAATGACATAGCTTTGATTGAAGTGAAGAAACGCTCAAACCAACGAGAATGTGTGCTGCCTTATTCCCTCCCTGCCTGCGTCCCCTGGTCTCCGTATCTATTCCAACCCAGTGATACATGCATTGTTTCTGGATGGGGTCGAGAAAAAGGTAAATTTTTAAATATTTGTTAAACAGAATTCTGGGGCCAAAAAATGAATGGGAATAGAAATATTTAGGAGCTAATCTCCTTATACTCAGAGAAAGCACACCATTATATCCAGAAAACTGAGCATCCAGCCAGGGCCAGCTTCATGGGCGTGATACCATGGCACCCCCTGCTCAGAAGGGCTCCATGTTTGGCTTATTGCTCTGCTGCCACTGCCATGAAATTCTTTATAATTTTTTAGCAAGGGGTCCTGCGTTTCATTTTCACTGGACTCCGCATATTATATAGCTGCTCCTGATCCAGAGTTTCGAAGTACCCACTCTGTATGATCCTGAAACCTATATTGAGGGGTAAGCATTCACCAAGAAAAAAAATAGAGAGACAAAGAGACATATAGCATGATCTGTTTTGATTTGTTGGATAGATATGGATGAAAATAAAAATGTTTTCCAAGGATATGCTGAGTCAGTGATCCTCATAACCCTCCCTGTTGTCTGCCTTCCCCACCCTATTCCCCATGTCCTAACCCCACACATTCCCACAAAGAGAAAGAGAACATGAAAAACTCATTCTCTGAGTTGCTAAGAAGACATGAGGTGAACATTTCATATGAATCAGAGATGGGGACACTTAGAGACAAATTTTTAGAAAGACCTGCTAAATTAGAGATTAGATTTGAATTAAACTAGCCCACTCTTTTCCCATCATCTTGAAGACTTAATCTTGAAATTTAGCTTCCTTTTGGTCTCTTAAATTTCCTTGGTTAGCAGAAACCCTAAGTAACTTCATTACATTGGTCTTAATAGACTCATATTCCAAAGCATTCTTTATAATTGCCACAACAAGAAGTGTTAAATACATGTATAAATTAACCTGAATATATGGTATGTTGGAAAACCCAAGACTTATAAAAGTCTAGGTTTTGTTAGGAACAAATTCATCCAGAGGTATTGTCTTCTTACGTTTGTTCTAGTTTTTAAAAACCTCTTATTATATACATTTTCAAATACATACAAAAGTAGAGATGAAAGTATAATAAATCCTTACTTATTCATTTCCAGTTTCCACATTCACCAACATTTTGCCATTCTGTTTTCTCTCCCTGTATCAATCAGAGTCACAACAGGATAATTAGGAGGGTTTACTTAGAAAGGGGTTAATTTCAAAGATGTGGGTAGGAGCTTGGTGCAAGTACTCTGGACTAGCAGTCTCTGAACTGTCACCACCCCTAGATCAGGAAGGGGATGGAGGGAGAGGTGACCAGATGGAGAGAGTTTCAGGTGGGACAGGCTGCCTAAACCAGAACTCTAGACCCTGGGTTGAAGGTTACAGACAACCCCAATTTCACTTTTCTCCCACTTCCCCTCTTTGTCAAAAACCAGCTAGAAACCAGAGGGTGAAGGATCCCTACAGGTTGGGCTTTGAGGGCATCAGGGCATTGAAGGATGGGAAATGGATCTGAGGGACAATTAGGAATTATTCAGCATATTCTCTACATTTTTTTCCCTGGAGTATGTTAAATAAAATCCCAGATGCCATATAATTTTATCCACAGATACTCTTTGTATCAGATAAGGACTTTTTTTTTTTTTTAAAAAAAAAAAAAAAGCTCTTCAATACCAATATCATACCCAACAACATTAAAGCGATTCTTTAATATCATCTTATAATCAGCCTGTTTAATATTCCCTGATTATTTTTAAAATAATTTTACAACTGGATTATTTGAATCAGAATACAAAGTCCTTACATTGCATTTGGTGGCTATTTATCTTTAATCTCTTTTCATCTTGAGGAGTTCTCCTTCCTTTTACTGAAAATGTATTTATTAAAGATAAATTTATTTTGGAATTTCCACATCTTGAATCTGGCTGATTGTTTCCTTAATGCAGCACTTAAAATGTGCTCCTCTATTCCATGTATTTCTTATAAACTGGGAATTAGATGTGTTCTTATTCTCTGACAATGTATTAATCAAATATGGTTTAACATATTTACTGAACACTTACTATGTGTGCAAGGTAGCATAGTTACAGTGTTAGAGATTTAGATGAAAACTATGGACCCAGTCAAGGGAGAAGAGGCTGCAGAGGTTACAAAGTTGAAAGACAAAGACCTACCTCTCAATATGGCTACAGTATGGAAGAGACATCAGACCTGAATTCAAGAGAGCAGACTGTGACAAGCAACTTAAGAAGTGTACAAAGCAAGAATTCAGAGGAGAGAGCAATCTCCTGAGACATTAAAAATTGCTCACACTTATACAGACACTTGTCCGCCAATGTTCATAGCAGCATTATTCACAATAGCCAAAAGGTGAAAACAGCCCAAGTGAATGGATGAACAGATAAACAAAATGTGGTATATCCATACTATGGAATATTATTTGGCCATTTAAAGAAGTGAAGTTCTGATAAGTGCTACCTCATGGATATGTTTTGAAAACATTATGAAATGTCAGGCACAAAAGGACAAATGATTCTACTTATATGATATATGTGGAATAAGAAAATTTATGGGGACAGAAAATAGATTAGAGGTTACCAGCGGACCAAGGGAGCAGAGAAATGAGGAGTTATTGCTTAATGGTTGTAGAGTTTTTGTTTGGAATGACGAAACAGTTTTGGAAATAGAAAGTGGTGATGGTTACACAACATTGTGACTAGAATTAGTGTCACTAAATTGTACCCTTGTAAAAGGCAAAAATGGTAAATTATGTATGGTATATATTTTACCACAATAAAATTACTTTTAAAAGTGCTCACATAGTACAGAAGCCCACAGTTTTTAAGGAGTTCCATGATTTAGGGGAAATAATAAATTAATATTTTTTTGACAAGCTCCTGTCCTTTAGCAGGCAGCTACCTTGAGACTAACTGTAAGTAGGGTTTGAAGAGGAAAGAGGGACTTCTTTCGGCATTTGCCATATACTTCAAAGATCTTAATCTCCCTCTGCTTCCCAGAAGAAAAGAATATTAGCTTTATGATGAACTACTCTGTGCTCACAGTGCTGGAACTTAGGGGTATCCTCTGAGGATAAGCCACAATTCTCTGTTCCCAGGTAGTTTAAAGATTAATTGAGGAGGCAAATCATTTGGCATAAAATACTTAGTATATAATTGAATTAGTGTGAGTAAATATTAATTAAGCAACTACTTTGTGCTAGGACGATACTGGGTGCTGGTGCAGCAGTGAACAAGTCAAACCCACCCCTGCCCTCCTGGAGCTTTGTGTAGTGAAGAAGCTGACACTGAACAAGAAATTATAAAGATTGCTTCTCCGTTCTGCCAGTGTGCCCCAGGCCCTTCTCTTTTCTTGGACTGAAAATGTTCAAGTCCCAAATCTCTAGCTTAAATGAAAAGGGAATCCTAAATCACCTTCAATCTCAGGAGATTGTATTTTCTCAGATATATGAAAACACGTACACACTAATAATTTCATATATTTTGTCTTTATTCTAATTTCTTGGATTAAAAAGCCATTTTCACTCTAACAAGCACTTTCAAGGAAACAATGGGTTGTAAGAAGATAGGAGATATTTATGTGAGAAGTCCCAGTTCGCTGATTCCCAATTCAACTCCCCTACTGGACTCAACAACCAGAGAGGAGGGAGTACTTTATCTCATTCATCTCTAAGTACCCAACTCTTTATTAAAGCGTTGAGATTGTGAAATATGGGGGGGTGGATGTGTATCAAATGGTTGGGCGCCCGTCTCCCATATGGAGGGACCTGGGTTCAATCCCCAGGACCTCCTGCTAAAAGAAAAATTATATATATATATAAGATTGTGAAATATGACTTCAGATCATGTATTGAAATAATTGAATTCTACCCATTCAATTTTAGAAAGACAGTTATAGAAACTGGGCATAAGTGGAGCATATAACTAAAAATGCTAATGAATTTTCCTCAAAAGTTTATCTATATTCACACATATTCTTATGTATTCTTAGTGTTTACTAAGTTACAAGATTAAGTATTTATTTAGATTTCACATTGATGACTTCTGTTTATTCACTTTGTTTAGGTAATGAAAAAGTCTATTCACTTAAGTGGGGTGAAGTTAACTTAATAGGCAACTGCTCTAAGTTTTACCCAAATCGATACTATGAAAAAGAAATGCAATGTGCAGGTAAGTACCAAGCATTTTATCTGAGAGATATATTTCATACCCCCACCAAACTGGGCTGTGGACCCTTCCCTTCGGCCTTCTGGCTGTTCCATCATCAAACCTTTCCAGGCCCTTTTTCTTAGTTCAAGTTCCCTCGCTCTAATACTGATAGGAAAGACCTTCCTTAAGCTATGACATAGCAGTGTAGCACAGTGATTAAGAGCACAGAATCTGCAACCAGACTGTTGCCCAGTTTTCAGCAATTGCTAGTCACGTTACCTTGAGCAAGTTTCCTCATCTGCAAAATTGGAAATCTTAATAGATTAGGGAACTGAGATGCAGAGCAGTTATGTAATTTGCCCAAAGTCTTGCAGGCAAGAAGTGGTGTATCCAGGATCAAAACTAAACTACTTATAAATAAAAATCCAAATTATCTCAAGTGCCACCTTTTAGAAGTAAATTCTCCCTCCTCAGAAATCACATTGTATCTCTTATGATATCTTCTACTGTCTCCTTTTACATCACAGTGATACTAATACCCCTACCTAACAGAATTATAGCAGTTCTTACTTTGGGTGGTGACCCAAAGGTGGGGTACCAATCAACCAGTGTAGTACATTTAGGATGCTTTATTGAAACCATTTATAAATAGTGTATTGCTGAAGAAGGCAGAATTACTGACATCCTATAACTTCTTGAATACAGTGAAGTAAAAATCTTGGTAAGTCATAGGAATGAGAAGAAAATAAACAGATCACTCCATGGCCCCTCCTTATCTTGAAATGGACTTCAGGATTACAGTGGACAAGAGGAGAAAATGGTACAAAATCTGCCAGGAGGCATATCACAGTTAAGAGGACAAGTTCTAAAGTCGCCTGTCTGGGTTTGAGTCCTGGCTTTGCCACTTATTAGCTGTGTGACCTAGGACAAGTTAATTAACCTCTCTGTGCCTACTTTGCCTCATTCATAAAATAGGGATAATAATGATACCTACCTCATAGAGTTGTAGTGAGCAGTAAAACCATGAGTGGCTAATACATATTAAACACTCAATAAGCATTGGGTATTACTATTTTTTTCCACTCAATGTTGAATGCTACTTTGTCATCTCACCCCAATTTATAGTTGCATAAAGAAGGAGCAGAAAGAACACCTGCTAAACTTAAAGGAATGAGTAGAAGACTTATCAAGTATTCCTCAACCTGCATCTCTCCAATTTTATGGGCCCAGAAGGGACTTGTAATAAGGGAGAAGATATGCTATTTCTTATTAGGAAATGTAAGAAAGCCTAAGCAGTTAGACACTTTAGTGGAGGAGGTAGGAAGAGGGCACCATGGCTTTGACAAATGGAAGTAAATGAGTGATTTTCTTTTTCTCTTTTCTTTCTCAGGTACAAAGGATGGTTCCATTGATGCCTGTAAAGGGGATTCTGGAGGCCCTTTAGTCTGTACCGATGCTAACAATGTGACTTATGTTTGGGGTATTGTGAGTTGGGGCGAAAACTGTGGAAAACCAGAGTTCCCAGGGGTTTACACGAGAGTGGCCAATTATTTTGACTGGATTAGTAATCACGTGGGAAGGTCTCTTATTTCTCAGTACAATGTATAAAATTGTGATCTCCCTCTTCTTTCTATTCTTCTTCTATTAGGAGTTGCATTTATTGAAATGGAAAAGTGCACAAGTAATATTTTTGTAGGTAAAAAACAATGAATCAAATTTTATTGGATATTTTTAAAGGTCTCTAGAATTGCTGTATTGGTACCTTGCTGTATAATCCACAAATAAAAACTTTAGGCAAGCACACAAATTTTATTTATCAGAAAACTTGATTAAATTATCTCTTCATACAGAAATGATGTATTAACTATACTAAAGGTTAAGTTAGTGAATGAATCTGGAGTCAGATTAGCCTGGGTTCAAACCCCAACTCTCCCACCTACTAACTTCTTGACCCTGAGCAATTTGTTAGCTTCTATACATCTCATTTTTCATCTGTAAAATGGAAACTGGAATTTTGTAAAAATGAAACTACACACTTATGTAAAAATTTTGGCACAGTATCTGTCACAGGTTAATGACAGATCTCACAGCTCTTGTCCTATTTCTCTGCTTAAGGATTAAACTTCTTAGAAAATATGCTTTCATTTCCTCATTTCCCAAGTTGTCCCTGACCTCTTCTCTAGACCACTTGATGCATAGTTCAACATGACCTTGGACCTCATGGTGTCATATCTCACAGTCACTAACTGTCCTCACGTCCTCTGACCCCCAGCAGCATTAGACACAGTTGACAACTCATGGCATCACACTCCCTCCCTTGCTTCCACCCCATGCCTTGCCTGCTGCCTCCTGGCTCAACCTCCTTCTCAGCCTCCTCCTCTCTCTTTGAACTTTCTTTGGTGATCTCATCTAGATTCACCAATGTTATGCCAATGACTCACAACTACATATCTGCTGTCCTGATATTTCCTGGAACTCCAGACCACTATATCCCACTCAGTAAATGACATCTCCATCTGGATATCTAATAGCATTTCAAAAGAAACATGGCCAACCCACAACTCATGATTGCTCCTCTCTAAACTTTCCTTGCTCAGTAAATGGCATGCTGTTCGCTCAGGGCTCCTCTGTGGCTCCCCCAATGTACAATAGATGCCCAGTCTCCCTCTATCACCTCACTCCACTTTAATCTCAGCATAGCACCTGTCATCACCCAACATATTCTATTTTTTGCTTGTTTATTGTCTATCTCTTCCCCATGCTACCCTTCCATTCCCCACTACAATGTAAGATAAATGAGAGAAAGGCCTTCTTTGTCTTCCTTCCTAGTTCATAGAAGATGCTCAATGAATTAATAGTAGTGACTTATCTTCTTAAAAGCACAGTTACCATCACCCTGAAGACAAAGGCTTATTTTTCTCATAAATATTACCTTGGGCATGGTTTTGGGTTCCAGTCTTGAATACAGCCCAGTTGTTTTAATAATAGAAATACTCATTATTACATATATTCTAGAATCAGCACTGCCCAGTTTGCTTGCTTGTTTGTTTTTGCCATTGAATGCAGAAGAGTATTCAGTTTTCATATTGCTATGTAAGAAAGAACCTCCAAATGGCGGCTTAAATGACAGTTGTTTATTATTTTGTTCATGAACTAGAGGTTGACTGGGCTCAGCTGGGCAGTTCTCATTCTGGTCTCTCATGCAGTTGTGGCCAGACAAGGCTGGGGCAGGGGTCATCTGGAAGCCTTCTTCACTCACATGGGCTGGGAAGACTCAAACAACTGAGGCTCCTCAGATTTCTCTCTGTGTAGTCTCCCCACACAGGTCTCAAGAGGGTGGACTCAGGTTGCCAGAATTCTTTTGCAGCAGCTGATGAGTGGTCCCACGGGCACTGACAGAAACGTCGTGACCTTTTCTAACCCACCTTGGAAGTCACACAGCATCACTTCTATCACGAAGACCAGCTCCATTTCAAGGAGAGGGGGCATAATCCATCTCTTGATAGGAGGGTGTCATAGAATTCGTGGGCATGTTTTTTTTTTGTTTTTTTTTTTAAGATTTTATTTATTTATTCATTTATCCCCCCCTTGCTGCTTGTGCTCGCTGGGTCAGCCAACCACGCCGTGCGGGCAGGCCTGCCCTCACCAGGAGGCCCCGGGAACGGAACCCGGGGCCCCCCACATGGCAAACGGGAGCCCCACTGATTGAGCCACAGCCGCTTCCCATGTGGGCATGTTTTATTTTATTTTATTTTTTTTTTGTGGGCATGTTTTAAAACCACCTTTTCCTGACCCAGAAAACCTGGAACATGTGGCACCTTAAAAGATGTCTGTGTATGAGGCAAAAAGGAAAAAGTACTAAGGACTGAGGCTGGAAAACCCAGCACCTGGGGCACCATCTGCTGATCCAAGGAAGAGTGGTATCATGGCCCTTCGAAGTGACCTGGGACTTGGAGGCTTTGCAGCAGAGTGGACCAGGGTTGGTACCTGAAGGGGGAAAAGCCAACTTCTCCATAACAACTCCATGTGGTAGAGACATCAAGAATGGGGTAACCTGCTCCAGAGTTCTCCCAGTTTAGGGATCTGTGTCAGGTCTCTTTAGTAGACCATAGAAGGCAATCTAATTGGTTTAATGAAAAAATAATCTTATACAAAGATATGCAGGTCACAGAATCTATAGGAATATCAGAGGTTGTTCTTGAGGCTACACATTGGAGGCTACTCATTTGGGAATAATGCTCCTATTCACCTCCTTGGGGAGGGAAGGATGCCTGCCCTAGGGTTATGGGGATAGCTAACACACAACACCAACAGGTGAGATCAACAGTAGTTTATTTGTCACAGATCCAGCCTGGGAGAGGACACTGCACACCACATGGGGCCACACAGGGGTTGCACTCAGAAGCAGAGAAAACAACCAGGGGCTGTGGGAGGCAGGTTTTGTAGTATCAGGAAGGTGGGGTGCCCCCTGGGTCCTGTGGGAAGATGTGACTGGTTTCTTTGGACAATCCCACTGGATGGCTATTCAGGGATAAGCAAGAACTGCACCTGAACCATTCGATAAGGAGGGTTGTTTGGCTAGGGGACCTCATCCATGGGAGGGGAGCAGAGGGGAATGTTCAAGACCCTCTCATTTTCTCCTAGATGTCAAAGCAGCACATAATATTTTTGAACCTTAATTTCAGGGCTTCCACCATGAAAGTCCACTGTAGGAGTGCTCCATCAGACTCCCACTGCCACTAACTCGGGTCCCAGTCTCCATCTACAGCTTGTGACGCAAAGGCTAGTCACAGGACACTACTGCTAGGCCTCTAACACTGCTACTTCTGAAAACTAGGTGCCCCCTCCACAGGAACAGCTACTGTGCTATACTGCTTCTTCCCCCATTCGCTCACTCACCCTTTTCCAATCAGTCTCATACCACCCATCTGAGAAGCAGAGACAGGACACACATCTGGGCATGATGATTCCCAAATTTATACTTTCAATTCCAGGGACATATATGGAATGCTTACTTGACATGTCCATTTGGCTACCCAACTTAGCATCACCAAACATGGATTCTAAGTCTTCCCTCTCCCAAACCAGTACCTCCCTCAGTCTGCCCCATTTGACTCAATGGCAACCCCATCTTTCAATTGCCTTGGAGTTAGCCAGGACCCCCTCTTTCTTTCAAATCCCACATTCAATGCATCAACAAATCCTGTAGGTTCTGTGTTTGACATATATGCAGGATCTGACCACTTCTTGCCAGCTCCACTGTAACCACTGGGGGCCTAGCCACCATCGTCCTTTACCTGGAAGAAGGTCTTCCTACTTCTACTCTTCCCTCTACCCACAAAGTGTCTATTCTTCTACACAGCCACAAGAATGATCCCTTTACAACATAAGCCAGAGAATATCACCTCTCTTCTCAAAAAGTCTTTTGGCTCTCAACTAACTCAATAAAAACCCAACTCCTCACTCTAGCATATTAGGCCCTAAGTCAGGGATTCTTAACCTTTTTTGTTCCACGGACCCCTTTGCCAGTCAGGTGAAAACCACGGACCCCTTCTCAGAATGTAGCAGCAGATAGTTTTATGACATTGAACATAAGCATGTCTTTACATTTTAGGATTATTCAAAATTACATTTTACAACCTTCCCATAATTTCAATACCTGATAACCTAACACAGTTCAACATCTGTTCAAACAGTCATTTTCAGCAAACATAGAGAAATTTGAGTTTTCCCACGGCATCATAAAACCATCTCCACCATCCTTACCAACCTTTTTGCAGACAGTTATCCACTGCCCTCAGAAGACACTACATCAAAATAAAAGTCATACCAAGTCCACACCATACTGTGTATTATTTAATAAATATATCACACCCACACCAACACATCCCCATAAGAATAATGTTTGTTTGAATTTTCAATTCAAGCTCACAGACCCCCTGAAATCTTTCCACGGACCCCTTGAGGGTCCATGGACCCCTGGTGAAGAACCCCTACCCTAAGTGATCTGGCCCCACACTACCTCTTGGGCCTTGGCTTCTATTGTGTTTTCCCCTGGCTTACTCAGTCTGGCCAAACTGGCCTCTCTAATCTTCCTTGAGCACTCCAGGCATGTTCCTGCCTCAGAGCTTTTGCATTTTCCATTCTTTCTTCTGGCACCCTCTTCCCCAGATATCAGTGTGGCTTCCTCCTCCACCTCCTACAAATGTTTTCTCAAATGTCAGTTTATCATGGATCTTCTCTGGCAACACCATTTAAAATTGCCCCAGCACTCTGTATCCTCTCTTCCCTACTTTATTTTTGCTTCAAAGCACTCATCATTTCCTAATTATCATATTATTGGTTTCGTTTATTGTTTGTTCCCCTGTTCTAGAAAGGAAGTTCCAGAAGGGCAGAGATTTTGTCCGTTTTGTTCACTGCTACATCTCCAGAAACTAGCACAGTGCCTAATACATTATGTGAGGCTAATAAACAGGTGTTAAAAGAATGAATGAATATCTGAGCCTTAGTCACAAGGTGGGCAGAAAAATGCATTTCTGACTTTTACCTGGGAGAAACTGGGATTCAAAAGGTTGGAAATTCCCCAGACACTGGAAGGGTGTTAAAAAATGCTGGGTGACCAAAACGTATCAAAGGACCTCCACAGTGCCAAAGTCAGACTGACAGGGCAGGCTAAATGCTCTAACAACTTTGATGTATTAATGGCTCACACAATTTAAAAAAATATTGCTCAAATCACAGTCCAATAAAGATGGCTGGTGCTCTGCTCAAGGTAGTCATTCAGGGACCCAGGCTCCTTCCATCGCATGATACCATCATCTTCAAGATGTAGTCTCTAAGGTCACTGCAGAAGAGGAAGGAAGAGCATGAAACATTGCACTAAGGTTTTAGGACCAGGCCCAGAAGTGGAAGAAATGACTTCCGCCTATATTGCATCGGCCAGGACTCAGTCACATGGCTCCAACATACTCCAAGAGGGCTAGAAAATGAAGTCTTGCTTTGTGTCCAAGAAGAAGAGGGGGAAGATGGGTATCTGAGCACTAGCATTATCTGCCATATTCTATATTTGGAATGTATAAGCCCTGAGAGATTTTGTACATCCAAATATTATATGGATACATTCAATTTTATTATATATATTTTCATTATGAGCTACTTCAAATAGTTTGTAGCCAAGATGTACATACATACATATACATACATGTATAAGGTAATAAATCTTAGGTTGTCAGGAAAGTTTAAAGGATGAGGTGTTCATTATTCAGATAGATTTAGATATTAAGAAAGTTAGAAATTTAGAAGCTATAAAGAAAGGACCAATGTATTTGGACATTAAAAATTTTTTTAAATTCGGTATGGTAAGAAATATCACAAAGTCATGATGCAAGTTGTTTTAGTTTCCTTGACTCCTCAAGCAAATACCAGGCAATGGGTTGACTTAAACAATGGGAATTTATTTATTCATGTTTTTAAAGCTAGGATAAGTCCAAATCAAGGCATTATAAAGGTGATGCTTTCTTTTGGAAGACTGATGTTTTGGGGCTGGCTGCCAGTGATCCTTGGCCCTGAGCCCCTTTGTCACATGGCAATGCACTTGGTGGCCTCCTAGTCTCTCCCTTTTCTATCTCGGTTCCTTTGACTCTCAGCTTCTGGCAGATCCCTCTATGGCTTTCTCTCTCTATCTGAATTTCATTCTGCTTTTAAAGGACCCTGGTAATAGGATTAAGACCCATCCTGATTTAAATGGGTCCACACCTTAATTGAAGTAATCTCATCAAAAGGTTCCACTTACAATGGGTTCCCACCCACAGGTATGGATTAAGTTTAAGAACATGTTTTTCTGAAGAACATAGCTCCAAAACACCACACAAAAGAATAACTGAGAGAAAATATTTATAACATATATAGCAAAGGAATATCATCCATGATATAGAAAGAATTCCTCAAAATCAATAAGAAAAAAAGTTAAAATGGAAAAGATAAGAACAAGAATTCAAAGAACAGTATAAAAACAAATGCATATAAAACATCTAGAAAGATCCTCAAGCTTGTTAAATGCATGGAAATTCAAAATTAAGATAGCAATGATTTATTGTTTTAAAGGCTGATTATACAATATTTGAATCATCCGAAAAAGTTAGGAAGACTAATAAAATGAGTTCCCTTGTATTGTTGAACTAGCTTAAGGAATAAAATATCGCTATCATAGCAAAAGCTCCTTATGTGCTGCTCTTACAATACCTCTCTCCCTCCCCAGCCCATGGGTAACCATCATTGTGAATTGCTTTGTTCATCATTGTGAACCTTTTTTTGTACATACAGCAAATAAAGACTAATAACATTCAAGACTGGGAAGGTCATGGGAAAACAGGCACTCTCAGATAATATTCATGATAGTTTAAATTGGTATAGTCATTTTGGAAAGCTATATGTAGTTCATGGTTTATTTATTCATTTATTTATTCAGCAAATATTTATTTGAGGGATTACAGAGAAGTGGTTAAGAGCATGGACTGTAGAATCAAAATGCAAGGTTTGAATATGGCAACTTCCTGGTAATGCTAGGGAATTACCTTAGTCCCTTTATGCTTTGGTTTCCTCCTCTGACATACAGGAATAATAGTATGTATTTCTGCATAATATTATTGTAAAGATTATACAAGTAGATCTTGACACACAATGTATGCTCAATACATGTTATTACATATTTTTACACTGTGCCACTAGGGGAATAGTGTAAAACTAAAAACTATAGTTCCAGCCCTCAAGGAGTTTACATTCTAATAAGGAAGAAGTGTAGACTAATTGATTTAAGATAATTTGATGCTTCAGTTTTCACATAAAATAAAACATCTGGTGCCTAAAATAGTTCATCTTAAAACTTTCAAAGGTGTCACATGTTCAATTGTTGCTCTCAGACCACAAAGCAATGCATTACAGAGACTTTATTCACAATTAATTCTACAATCTTGCTTTTAACTTTCCATCTTGAAAAATATTCCAATTTACGTAAAAGCTGCAAGAGTACTATAGGAACTGCTGTATACCCTTCACTGAGATTCCCAGTTTTTAACCTTTTCTACATTTGCTTTATCGTTCTCTCTATATATATAAATATATGTGTGTAATGTATGTATCTATATAGCTATACATTTATGTATCTATATTACATATACATATAATATACACAAATATACTTTTTTCAGAACCATTTGAGAATAAGATCAGATATCGTGCACCAAAATACCCTCTCCCATATAACTATAGCACAACTATTTAAATCGGGAAGTTAACATTAATACAGTTCTGCCATCTAATAGACAAATCCCCCCAAAATATAACCAATTGTTGAAATGTCTTTTATAGCAAAATGATCCAACCTAGGATCACACATTGTAATTACCTGACATGTCTCTTTACTCTCCTTCAATCTGGAACAATACCACAGTCTTCCATTGTTTTTCTTGATCTTGATATGTTTTAAGAGAATTTAGCAAGTTATTCTTTTGTAGACTGTTCCTCCATGTGTTTTCACCATGATTAGATTTGGATTATGCATTTTCAGCATGAATACCAGAGAAGTAAGTGACTGTCGTTTTCAGTGTTTCTGGAGAACGTCCGGGACGACCCCGTTTTCTTTTTCTTTTAACCCCTGGTTCTTCGAGTTCGCTGCCAGCATCTGAATGGTCAGTGGTTTCATAAATTGAATCCTGTTAACACTGGTAACTCTGAAGTACTCCTTGCTAGAGAGGTCTTCCCACAATGAAGTAAAAGAATGAAGTGTTGTACAACTCAAAACTTTTGAAATAACCTCGAAGGCAATCTAGCAATTTAGATTTCTCCATAGATTTGTGGCCAGTTTTTTTTGTAAGATCTTCTCCATGGTCGTTCCCAAGATTTCTCAGCTGCCCGTCCGGGCGCCACCAGAAGTCGACCCAGTTTCTCCCCCAAAGTCTATGGTGTGTTATTCCTAATGTGTGTGGGGTGGGAGGGCGCGGGTTCGGGAGCCGGGTCCGCGCCTTCCACGGAGCAGTAATCCTAACCCGCCATTTGGAGTCATTTTCCACACGGCAAGCGCGACGCTGCAGACTGGGGTCCCGACCGCCCTCTGCTGGCTCTATCAAATATTCTTTTGCATAAGTTGAGCAATTCCATTGCCAAGAACCTATTTTCAAAAACTATACATAAGCACAAAAGAACGAATTTACAAGAAAGTTTTCTGCAGCATTGTTTGCTAGTAAAAATAAAATTTAAAAAGTGGAAACAGCCTAAATAGCAGATGGCACATTCATATCCCACTCCCTCCTAAGGCAGGTATGTATGAAAATCCTTTATATAAGTATAAAGTCATCCAAAAGGGTCCCTGAAGATTCACAACAAACTGTAAACAGTGATTAACTGTGGTGAGTAGAATTTGACAAAAGAACCTTCACTTTTTCCTCTACACTCTATTATTTGAGTGTTTTTAAAATAAAGAATGTGTGATCCTGGATTATATTTGTGTAGTTTAAAATAACTTCACTTTGTATTCTACATACTTGAACATTTTACAATAAGTACGTATTCTGGTATTACTTATGTGGTTTAAAATAAAGTGCAATGGATAAACTGGAAAGTTTTCTGAAGGAATGATAAAAAGCTTTTTTTTTTTAATGAGCTGGGAAACATCATCACCATGAAATGTACTGCTACGTTCGTGATGTAAGCATCACATCTCCTATTTATTCTTCAAAATTCTACCTCAAATGTTACCTCTTCTCAGAAATCTTCTAGAGTTCCATAAGTAGATTTTTCCCTTCAAGTGTGTTCCCATAAACCCACCCAGACGCTCCTAAATTGTATTATAATAATACATTTACTTGTCTCTCCCACTAAACGGTAGTATCTTGCGGTAATGACCAGTTAAATGCATCTTTGGTTTCCCATGCCCCTGCCTCCTTGGAGCTTGCCTGCTTCCCCAAAGTCATGGGAAGCCTGAGGCAGTGTTCCTTCCTGACTCCAAGATTGCCGACCGTAGAATTACAACTTGTACCAACATAGGGTTGCTGGTACATAGGGTTGCTGGTACTCTTGGATCAAGAGTCTTTTATCTCATCCTTGACAGGGGATTCTGGCTGAAAATCAATGGCATGAATAACTTTCAAACTAGAACAAAGTGAAGCACCAGAGACAGCTGCTCCTGATCTGTGAGCATGGGCTGGTTCTTTGATGTGGTGAAGATAATGACTGCTTGGAGAGGTCTACCACCAGGCAAATTTGATCAGGGAGAGAGATTTTCAAGTGATTTTTGTGGGGCAGAGTGTATGAACAAAAGCTAAACATCACCAAGGGGAGGGGAGAGATGAAAAAAAAAACGATAATATGAGCAGCTGAGTCTAATAGATTTGTGTTCCAAGCCCAAAACACCTAACTCAAATGCCATACAAGTTTGTAAATAGTAAAATAAGTAAAAGTCAATTTCATGTCCCTAGCAATCATACCCTAAAAGAGTTTCTCCTGAAGTTCTGGCCTTGAGAAAAGGCCTGTCTGCCAGATAAAAAGTTGGTGTTGTGGCTATCAAATCAATGGTATTATGGATATAATATGTGAGCTGAGGTATAAGAAAGAATTCCTAATTACACAGGATCTCTAAGATATATTAAAGAAGAGACAATATCCATTATTTATTCTTTTAATACCAAGTGATTTTAAACTTTAACTTATTATAATGGCTCATGTTTCAAAACAAATCTTTCCAGCTCTAACATTCTTGTTATTTTCCCTCCAATATTGTCATCAAACATTCCTGGTTTGCAAGCTCCTTTAGGACACTTGGCATGCCCTTTCTGCTATCACAGGGGAACCCACATATTATTCCCAACTCTAGAAGTGCTAAAACAGTGACAGTGCCTTGAATTTGTGTGCAAAGAATGTTCAAGAAAAATAAACTTTTTGTTTAAAAACATGGCAGGGGAAGCGGATGTGTGACTCAAGTGATTGAGCTCTGGCCTACCACATGGGAGGTCCCAGGTTCAGTTCCTGGTGACTCCTGGAGAGGACAAGCAAGACAGCGAGCTGGCGCACCAGGCAGGCGTGGCAAGCTGATGCAACAATATGACGCAACAAGAGGACACAGAGAGGAAAGACAATGAGAGACACAACAAAGCAGGGAGCTGAGGTGGCTCAAGCAATTGAATGCGTCTCTTCCACATGGGAAGTCCCAGATTCTGTTTCCGATGCCTCCTAAGGAGAAGACGAGCAGACAAAGAGAGCACACAGCAAATGGACACAGAGAACAGACAGTGAGCGCAAAACAACGAGGGTGGGGAATAAATAAATAAATAATAAATCTTAAAAAAAAAACACACACAATCGGGTTTCAGTGATGGTGAGGAATGTGGGGTACTTTGTACAGAAGCAACATGAATCAATAACATAGTTAGGAATGATAATAAAAACATTGGCGAGTAGTAACTGGCCACTTCTGTAAACCAGCCACTATTATTTAGATCATGTTATAGGTAAAACAAAAGGTCAGAGAAGTGACATAACCTGCCCAAATCATATAGTGAGGCAGCTGGATAATAATACTGGAAAGAAGTAAGACAACTCTGAGACTAGAAGAGGGTAACTGAAGATGATTCTAAAGCTGAAGGGGGTCCTGAATGCTAGGATAAGATGAGTGGGTTTTATTCTACAGGTATTAATGATATATTATAAGTTCTCTTAAGCAAGCTGAAGAAAAAGGTATTGCTCAAGATAGATGTGTCATACCCACAAAACATGCTATAATTTAATGTCAAAGGTTTCTCTGCCTATGTGCAATGCTGTTAGCCCCACAATTTAAACATTTAACTAAATATTTCTGATCAATTTATTGGATTATTTTTGAAAAGTGAAATTCTAATTTATGAACAACCACTTTATAGGCCTCTCCTACTTTAGGGTTTTCTCTTGCATGGGAAGCCCAATTTCTTTATTTTCTTTTATGTCTGTAGGTTTGAATTACTATAAATATTTGGAATCTAAGCAATATGTTATTGTATGCTGTGACAGTTTGAGATTATTTTTGGGAATCCCAAAAAGAGAAAGATTATGTTTGTAAACTAATCTATTCCTCTGGGTGTGATACCATTTGATTATATTGGATTCAGTTTGAGGGGTCCTTGATTAAATTACCTGTTAAGATTAGGGCTTTGATTCGACCACATCAGTAAGGTGTGGCTCGGGTTGAGTTCCCCTTGGTGGGTCGATATAAATGGACACTTACTCAAGAAGACACACCTGAAGAGAGAGCTCTGTCATTTTTGATCCTGGGGCTGCAGGGAGAGATGAGGCATTCATCTGATAGCTTACAGCTGACCTTGTGAAGAGAACAGAAGAGCTGAGACTGATATAGAAAGCCTGGAAAGATATGAGCCCTATGCCAGGAGAGAGGAAGTCCTGAGAGATAAGCCCTGTGCCAGCCTGCAGCTGAGAGAGAAGTAGCCCAAAGGGGAAGGCTGAACCCTTATAGAGATCAGTGACTATCTTGCTTCAACACGTAACTGACTTTGGTGAGAAAACAACCTTGAGTTGGACTCTTTAGGGTCTTATAACTGTTAGTTTTTACTCCAAATAAATACCCTTTATAAAAGCCAACAGATTTTTGGTACTTTGCATCAGCACCCCTTTGACAGACTAATACATGTGTCTTCATGTATTTGTGGTTAATACTGGAAGTCCAATCATGCTATCAGAAAGCCAGCTTTTCTCAGAGAAATTATATTGGAAACAGACTCCCCCACTTCTCTTTCTAAGCAGCAGTAGTGTAAGAATGTTAATGTGGCTGACTTAAACCAAAAAAAAGTTTAAAAAAAACACTAGAAAAATCAGGCACTATATAATAATGGGTCAGTAATACCATCATCAAAAATGAATAAATGGGGAACGGGTGTAGCTCAGTGGTTTGAGCACTGCTTCCCTTGTATGAGGTGCTGGGCTCAATCCCTGGTACCTCAAAAAAAAAAAAAAAAGAATAAATTACACGTTAATTATCAAACCACCAATTTCAAACTTTAGTTGTGCAAAGGTAATTTTCTTTGGGATTATAAGCATGATACTCTCTATCTAGAGAAAATATTTTGACTACTACTATACCAAAGAGAAGTACATTTAATTGAACTAGAAAATATGTTCCTCTCCATTGTTACTGTTAGAAATCTAGATCAGCCATTAGAAAAGCAAAAGTAGTTTGGGTCAAACAATTTTGCAAGAAGATTATGCATTCAGTTGTATTATTTTTTGTTTCTTAGACAACCTGCCAGGACTTCTTCCCTGTGTATCTTCTATTGGCCTTCTTATAAGGACACTAGTCATTGGATTTAGGGCCACCCTAATGCTGTCTGATCTTACCTCAACTCGACCATGTGTATAAAGACCTTATTTCCAAATCAGGTCACATTCACAGGTTAGGACTTGAGTCTATCTTTTTGGGAGACACAATTCAGCCCACTACAGCACACGAGGCCCTCCTTGGTCTGGCCTTTTTTCCCTCTCCAGCCAGCTCCTCAGCCACACCCTGAGTCACCCTGAACTGCTCTTCATTCCCAGTGTGTTTGCTCCTCAAGCTGGAAAGTTCTCCCAAATTCAGATTAAGCTCACCTCTAGGAAGCCTTCTTTGATACTTTAGGCTGATTTCCTTTTGCAAATCTGGAAAACTACAGCTTAAGGGTTTATTTTCCTGTCTCCCTAGTAAGACGGTGAGTCCATTTGGCAGGATTAAATACAAGGTGGTGGCAGAGCTCCACCTCTCCTGAGTTCTGCTCCTTAACGACCTCCAGAGAAGAGCATGCTAACTCACAACCACTGGACAAAATCTTCTATTAATCAAAACCTGTTTTGCTGAGCACCCATCATCTGCCAGGAAGCACTCTCTTTTTAGGATTCAGGAGAATGCTGACTTTTCCTATAAACCCTCATACAAGGAACTTTTCAGAGTATATTGAGTTTGAGTACCAGTGCAGATGTAATCAAATGACATTCAGAGATGAGAAAAGGTGGTCCATGTTTAGAAGCTGACAGAGAATGAATAAGAAATGAAAAGAAAATATCAAATCAAATAAAAATTAAGAAGGAAGGTTAGTCTATAAAAGGAGCTCAAATTAAAGGGAAATAAGTGTGGGTCTCAGCCCTAGTACTGGGCAAAGATTAATAGTTATGGCTGGAATCGCTTTACCAAGTGGCATTTATTTTCATTACAGTAAGAATGTTGAAGCCATTTAATGGGACATTGGAAGAGACAAAAAAAAAAAGGGGTGGGGGTGGGGGAATGGTCCTTGATCATTTGTATTTTGTTGATTTTGTATTATTGCAAAATATTCCAGTTTCCAAGTATTCTGAGTTAATGTTACGTTAAATTCAATAAACTTTGCATTCTCATCTCATTAATACCATTCGTGTTCCATGATGCCTGTGTACATTGCAGAGATCTTTAGGGGTTTCTAGTAGAATTATCTGATTAACTATGTTTATTATTGTACCGGGACGCTCCTTGTAGAAAATAAAGCCTAGTCTCAGCCACCCAGAAGATTCCATTCCAACACTCTTATATACTCAGACAAGTATTAGCACAAACAAGCATAGTTTATATTTTCATAGTTTTGTTTCGATAATATTGACTACAATTGCTGTTTCCAATTCCTTTGTGTGTGTGTGTATGTGTCCTTTCAACTGCAATCGTGTTTTGTCCCCAAATATTCCATTCAAACTTCTCTTGTGAAGTTCATCAGTAACATCCATGTTGCTGAATCCAGTGGTCAATATCCAGTCCTCATCATCCTCTGTCTCATCAGAATTGTCTCTTAGTTCTACTTCTCCTGCACTGTCTGCTGCTTCTCAGTGTCCTTAACTTGTTCTTAGTTCCCTGACCTCCTAAGACTTGGACTTTGCTCTGCATCTCTTTCCACACTTTTAGATGATCTCAGCTAATCTCATGGCTTTAAAAGCCATTCTATGCTGATAGCTTCCAAATTTATTTCTAGGCCTCAGAACTGCTGACATAAGCTTCTCAAGCATAGTATATCAGAACCTGATTTCCTGATTTTTCCCCCAAACCTGCTCCTTCCACAATCTTTCCCAATTCAATTAGTGAGAACTCGCTATCCTTCCAAATGCTTAAGCTAAACCCTCAAAGCCATCATTGACTCCCCTCCCTCCCTCATATCTCATATTTAATCTACTGGCAAATCCTGTCGGCTCAATCATCAGGTTATACTAGAATGTAACCACTTATCAAACCTTCACTGCTCCCTCTCTGGGCCAAGCCATGATCATGTCTTACCTGGTTTATTACAACAACTTTCTAGCTGGCTTCCCGGCTTCAGTTACTATCTGCCTACCGTCTATCTTCAGCACAGTAGCCAAAGCAGCAAGTCATGTCACATCTCTGCTCAGAATCCTCCAGTGGCTTTCCATCTCCCTCAAAATAAAAGCCCAAACCATTACAGTGTCTTGCAAGGCTTCTGTGACCTATATCACCATATCCCTTCTTCCCCCACTTCTCTCACCTTTCTCTCACTCCATCACTCCAAATTCTCCTCCTTGTAATTCCTTGAACATGGCAGGCAGGCTCTCTCCTCAGGGTCTTTGTGCTTGTTGATCCCTCCACCTAGAATGCACTTTCCCCAGACATCTACCTGGCTTTCCCCCTTACCACATAAAACAGGAACCCACATCCACAGAAACAGAGTCTGAATTCTCATTCCCTGTTTTATTTTTCTCCCTAACACTTATGCCCGTATGTCATGTTATGCCTTTGTTAATTGTCACTCACCCCACCTGAAGGTAGGTTTTGGAGCAGGGGCTTTTGTTTGCTTTGTTCACTGCTGTATTTACATTCCCTAGTACAGTGCTAGGAAGCTAGAAGGTGTTCAATATGTAATTATTGAATGAAACAATGAACTGTAAACAGTACAGGGAATGAATCATTTTATATTACAAGAACCTGGAGAGTCAGCTATTATATTAGCTTTTGTCTACCAGCTTGTCCTCTCATGGCTGCAAGATGACTGTAGCAGGTCCACTGCCTCATCATCACTCAACAACATTCACAGGCAGGAAAGAGTGAAAAGAGAGCAGATCCCTGTCTAGCATCCTTTTTTAAGAGTTGGGAAAACTGTCCCTGAAGCCCCATTGCAGACTTAGCCCTCATCTTATTGGCCCAAATTGTTTCAATGCCCATTTCTAAACCAATCATAGGAAAGAGAAATGGAATCAATATGATTGGCTTAGACTGGAGGAAACCCCGCAGGGGTCCTTCTGAGTTCTTGCCCCAAGCAGGTGAATTGGAGTCCACACCTTTTGGATGGTCATGAGAGAAAGCAGGTTTATTAACACTGGCAGAAGGAAAGGAGACAGAGATGTCTCAAATCTGCCTTCCCTTTAAGGGTTTTTCTCACAGCTTTTATACCAGTTGAAACAAAGAAAGTTAATCATTAGGGTGACATTTCTAAGAAGGGCCCAGAAAAATTAGTTTTTGCTTTTCTCACTTAATCTTAAATATTCACAGCACCTGGGATCAGGCAATCTTAGGGTGATAAGAATGGGGGTGGTGGTACCGATTTGAAGGTACACAACAGATGTGAGTAAAGATGAGGACATGCATAGTTATACATTTTTGGTGGAGCTAAATCCGGGTAATGTTAAATCTGTAGCTCAGCGTGCTTGTGAGCAAGAGTCACATTGAATTTTCTAGCACTATAAGGTACAGTACAATGCCTTAATATTTAAGCTATACTGAGTTTTTCTTGTACTACAAGACCACTCAAAATTCTTCCTCCAGTGGTTGGGAGAGACACATGACCAAAGTATTTATTGACATACTAGCCTTTCTCTAGCAAGAAAGACCTGGAAGATGGCTTGGGGTTTGCAATGGAAAGTGGCTACCAGTGATAAGGAGGGTAAATCACAGGTGTTACTAAATCACAGGTTTTACTAAGTGAAAGTGCCCTATAAAGAAGGCTCTTTCAACATTTTAAGCTAACTATTGGGGAAAAAAGATGGAACTGGGTAATCTAGAAGAAACTACATAATTTGGCCAGTTGGGGGTGGCTTCACACAGGCCCCACACTCAGAAGTTCCCCCCAGGTAGTTTAATGCTTTGTTGTCACCTTGGAATTCTTAAAATTTTTGAACAAGGGACCTTGCATTTTTATTTTGTATTGGACCTCAGAAATTGTATAGGCAGCCCTATGGTCAATGCCTAGTATTTGACAGCAGGAATTAAAAGAAAAACTAAAAATTGGAATTATTGCAGAAGAACAAATATCTATTGATTGACTATAAAGAGAATGCAGAACATAAAACTTAGAACCTTGTTTTCTAGAACAAAAATGGTGATTCCCATAGGGAACACAGTAGACAAGGAGATTTGCTTGAGAGAAAGAGGAAATAGCTTTATCAGCCAGAGGAACTAGCATTTGAGAATTTAATTCCTGAGAGATGAGACATGGATGACTCAATGAGTCCTCAGAGCAGAGGCTGTAATTAAGGTGGAAGAAGTTAAATGAGATCATCAAGGAATAAGTACATAGAGAAATGAAAAAAAGGAGAGGCTTTAGGTGCACCTTAACTGAGGACTGGAACCAGGTTATCTTGCTGAATGCTGCCCTTTATTTTGGAAGATTCCTAGACGAGGAACCTTCTCTGGAAGAAGAATTGGAGGAACTAAGCCTTGTTTAAGGTTTCTGGTAGCGTAGCTGTGAGCCCTCAGAGGAAAACCAGCCCATCTACATTGTAGAGATGAGAGAAACAATGCTCCAGAAAGCTAAGAAAATGATTCCATATGGAAGGAAGGAAGAAAGGAGGGAGGGAGGGAAGCGGAGGGGATGGGGAGGAAGAATCATTGGTAAGAGGCCTTGGTTTGACTGGAGACCGTCACATGACTTTTCTGCACCTGGATTCCTCACAGTGAAATGAGAATACTTGTACCAGCAAATTCCTCCTCTTCTTCCTCTATGGTGCAAGTTGATCCCAGCACAAGGGCCCCTGGCTGAGTGGTTTACTGCAAACTAAATTCCAATCCGGTTTCTGCTAATGGAGCTTGGCTTTGGGCCACATCCTTCCACTGGGAAGGCCTCCTTTTTCTGTTTCAAATTCAAAGGCTGCATCCCTAAAAGGGGTGTTCAAAATGTGAGAGATCATGTATCTGAAGTGCCTGGTAAAGAGCAATAGAGGGATGTAATGCTTATGAACTGCTAATCGTACACTTTTATAATGAAGCTTCTAACAAACACAAAATGCGAAACTAGAATTTATTGGTAATTCTTATTATAGAAAGGACTCACCTATTCCCAACACTTACAATATGACCTAGATCTATTGTAAAAATCTTAGAAACTGCTAGGATGCAAAGATAACTAGATATTTACAACTCTGGTGCAAATTACTGCAATCGTTATATAAGAATCCTGCACACCACTAGGGGAAAATACAAAGTGCCACTGGATCTATCAAGTTAAAAAATAGGTTAATTTTCTCCTTGCCATCTTCCTTGTTCCTCGGCGTCCGCAATCATGAAGGTCGAGCTCTGCAGTTTCAGTGGGTACAAGATCTATCCTGGACGTGGGAGGCGCTATGCCAGTACTGACGGGAAGGTTTTCCAATTTCTTAATGCAAAATGCGAATCGGCATTCCTTTCCAAGAGGAACCCTCGACAGATAAACTGGATTGTCCTCTACAGAAGAAAGCATAAAAACGGACAATCACAAGAAATTAAAAAAAAGAGAACTCGCCGTGCGGTCAAATTCCAGAGGGCTATCCCTTGCCGATATTATGGCCAAGAGAAATCAGAAACCTGAAGTTAGAAAGGCTCGGCGAGAACAAGCTATCAGGGCTGCCAAAGAAGCAAAAAAGACTAAGCAGGCATCTAAAAAGACGGCAAGGGCTGCTGCTAAGGCTCCCACAAAGGCAGCTCCTAAACAAAAGATTGTGAAGCCTGTGAAGGTTTCTGCTCCCCGAGTTGGTGGAAAACGCTAAGCTGGCAAATCAGATTTTAAAATAAAGATCTGAATGTAAAAAAAAAAAAAAAAAAAAAAAAATTCTTTTAAAAAAAAAAAAAAAAAGATTTCCTTGATCAAGATTTTTTTTTTTAATTGCAATCAAAACCAGAGTACAGGGTCTTCCTTATGAGGGAGGAAAATTTATGGCCATGGCTTTTTTGTTTATTTTGTGTTTTACTGTCAAACCACCTTCGCCCACAAAGTCCAAAAGCATTATCTAATATCTAAGCTCGACGGAGCTACAATCAGGCACCATCACCACCTTCGATTGCCATCGCCCGGCTCCCCCATCCACGGAAAAAGAGGGTCATGATGACCAGGCGAGGGAGTAGCAGGCAAAAGAATCGCGTTTCCAAACCTGTAACCCCGCTGGACCCCGCTGCAAGGGGCTGCGGGAACTCATTTCTCCTAAGTTGTCCATACTTAAAGCTTGTACCTCGGGGTGACTGGCTGAACCCCGACGGGTCAGTTTTAGGCCATGGAAGTTCTCATAATAGCGCGATCCGTGGAGCTTTTAAAACATACTGATGCCCGGTGCCATCCCGGACCAATTTAATCATAATCTCTGGGGATGAGGTCCCAACATTCGTATTTTTCAAAGTTCCCCGAGGAACTTCCCTCGCGAGCCACAGACTAAGCCCTCGGGCTGCGCGCAGCCGCAAACCCACGCTTTGGCCTCCCACGTACATTTCTGACGCGCCACGCCTCGGCGCAGGCGCGCGGGGGTGGCCGCCGGCCCAGGTGAACTTGTGCGCCCCGCCGCGCGTCTGCACTACATCACCGCCTTCTCGCAGGGGCTCTGTAAAGGCCTACGCAGGCCGGAAGGAGGCGTGGACATGGAGCCGCCAGCTGCCTCCTAGTCCTGCGCTTGCGCCGCACCTAGGGCGCATCGGGGGTTCCGTGGGGGCGCGCCCGCCGCCGGGGCTCCGGGGACCTTAGGGGCCCGGCGAGGCCCGGCGCTGAGCGGATGGCCGTGCTTCCGCGGCCCGCCCTCGCCCTCCTGCTCCTGGCGGCAGTCCTCAGCTGCCAGGGGGAGGCCCAGACAACCGACTGGAGGGCCACGCTCAAGACCATCCGGAACGGCGTGCACAAGATAGACACGTACCTGAACGCCGCCTTGGACCTCCTTGGAGGCGAGGATGGGCTCTGTCAGTACAAGTGCAGTGACGGTGAGAGGGAACCCAGGCCAGCGAAGCCCGTGCTGACGGGGGTATTGGGGAGATGGAGGTCTTGGAGGTGAGAGCGAGAGATGCGAGGCAGACGGCGGTGTCCTTGGCCGTGGACAGACTTAACCACGGCTAGAATCTTGCTGTTCTTGTGATTAGACAACTTGGTTACAGGTTCTTATCGCTGTTGTTGGGAGGTCGCCTTAATGTGTACTCTACGTTTTGTTTTCATTGCTTCTGAATGACTTTTTTTTTTTTTTTTTTTTTTTTTGAGGTACCGGGGCCAGGGATTGGGTGCTCAATCACTGAGCCACATCGGGTTCCCGGAGTTGGTTTTTTTTCATTTGATTGCTTGTTGTTTGCCATTGTTTTTTGTTTGTTTGTTTGTTTGTTGCTTTTTAGGAGGCACTGGAAACTGAACCTGGGATCTCCCATGTGGGAAGCAGGCGCTCAAGTGCTTGAGCCACATCTGCTCCCCTTATTTTTTTAAATTTTTTTATTTTTGGCTGTCGCACCAAGTTGCCTAAGAACTTAGTGACGTACGAATTATGGTAATGGAATGAAATAGATTGTGATTTTTAGTTCTACGTTTTAGTATCTATAAATTAGGCAACCGAACATGCACAGCACACTTAGAATTTTAAAGTCAGGCTGTTTTAACTTTCTCGAGAATTGAGTTTCAATGTTTGTTTTCCCGCAAAGCTACAGAAAATAAATTGCGAACTTTGTACAGTCTTTTGGTGTACTCTGTTGGGAAAGAGTGGGTTACAGTAACTCTCATTGGCAGTAATCTACCAAGATTTGACAGTTTTCTTTCCTTGAGTATCAACGACCCCTTCTCATCCTTGTTGGTTAATATAATTGTTTGCATTTACTTTTTTCTTTTCTTTCTTTTTATTTTTTTACTTTAATTCCTATTTGACTTTGAGAACATGTTTGGTGGTAGTGTGGGTAATAATAAACGCAGTATTTCAGGCAGAGATCCTTTTGTTGGTGCACTTAACTTTTAAAAAAATATTTAAATTTTTTTTATTTTTAAAGAAGCTTTAGATTACATAAATGTTACATAAAAAATATAGATGTACTTACCTTTTGAATGCCTAAATGTTTTAATACTTCAGATACAGTATTTGGACTTTGGAAATTCAAAATGTTAATTAAAAGATTGCATTTGGGAGATCATGTTTCCAACAAGATTACCCAAGGTCTGAGCCCAGTTAATTCTGGCAGATGGAATAATAGAGAACTCAGTGACTTTACTGGTAAAACCAGATTGTATGAACTTTAGTTTTATGCTAATGGAGGTAAAGAATGAGCCCAGTGTTGTATTCTGTAAAGTGCTGCATATGTGTTGACATGTTTCATTGCTTCCTAAATTTTTGCCTAGATGTTACTACCCATATGGGCCAGGAAGGCTGTTTCTCATCTTTTCTGTAGAGCTTTTTAGGAAGACTAAATAAATAACTTCAGGATTAAATAGTTGCCTTTCCTGAGGCAAACAGTATAGTCATTCCTATCCATTATTCAAATATTTGAGTGCCTACCTTTTGTCAGGTGTTATTCTACTAATTGGAGACTTAGCGATGAACAAAATAGACAATATCTCTGCCCATGGAGCTTACCTTCTGATAGGGAAAGACAGTCAGTAAACGAATAAACTATATGATATGCAAATGATGGAGTATATGTGGATGTGTAGTATGCCAGGGCTTGGAGAAAAATAAAGCAAGAAAGATAGTAGCACCAGTATTGGGAGCCAGTTTACTCTTTTAAATAGGTTGTTTAAGGAAGGCCTCATGGATAAGATACTATTTAAGAAGCAACCTGAATGTGGTAAGGGGGATAAGCCTATAATCTGGGGAATGAGCATTCCAGGCAGCAGGAACAGCAAGTGCGGAGCGGATGTAGCTCAGTGGTTGAGCACTTGCTTCCCATGTATGAGGTCCTGGGTTCGGTCCCCAGTGTCTGCTACAAACAAACGAACAAACAAAAAACCCAACTCTGTCATTGGGGAGTGGATGTAACTCAGTGATTGAGCGCCTGCTTCCCATGTACGAGGTCCTGCGTTCATTCCCCAATACCTCCTAAAAAAGAAAAAGAAAAATACACTGGGGAAAAACACCAATCAAGGATGATTCCCAGGGTTTTGACCTGAGCTAAAGGAGGGATGTAGTTGCCATTTACTGAGATAGGGAAGAGTTGGGAGGAGCAGTCTTCATAAATTGATGATGAGTCAAGGGTCTAGAGTTTATTTACACATTAAAAAAAAAAATCTCACAAGTTGAGTGGATATTATTCCTATTAAAATATTTTTAAAATCTTTACTTTTACTCTTAATAATCTTAATGGGTCCCACTAAGTTTACCATTTAGAGCAAGCTCTCCAGCATAAAAAACATGAAGTGAATTTGAGAATTTACAAAATGGTAGGCTTCAGTGAAAATTCTTTTGGGACTTAGTAAGTATCAAGTGACCATTCTGATAATTCCAACACAATGAAAATTGTTCTTCTAGTTCCTCTTACTTGAGAAGTCTCCCTGGAACTCTGCTTCAACCTTTCATATTTATTTTAGAATGCAAGTAACCAAATCAGAACCAAATAGAAAGAGGAAAATCTCGAAGCTGGAGGAGCGTAGTGATTAAGGGGTAAACTTTGTTTGCAATAAAGAGTTGGAGAGAGCTTAAAAGAAAGAGTTAATGGGAAACGGATGTGGCTCAAGAGGTTCGGCGTCCGTCTACCATATGGAGAGACCAGGGTTCGATTCCTGGTACCTCCCGGTAAAAAACAACAACAACAAAAAAAACAAACAAACAAAAAAAAAAAAAGAAAGAGTTAATGTTAGAGAGGGGATGGTCAGATTGAAGGGCACAGACTTGTTGCATTTAGTTATCCTTGCTTTATCTAAAGGACAAATAATATGGAGACTTGCTTCCATACTTCTGACCATCTTTCCCTGGGTAGAAACAAAGCTTTATTGAGAGTTAAGTAAAGTTATTTAGGGGAACAAATTTGATGCTTACTATTTTTTTTTCCTAATTTATTTTCTTTGACAGCAGAGATTTGAGGAAGGAAACATGTTCATTTCCTTTGAAAAATTGAAAACACGATTGGATTGCAAAATGTTTTTAGCAATTATGAATGTTATTAATTCATTCAGTAAATATTTAATGAGCACTAATTACATTATAGGTCTTAAGGATACAGCCCTGAACACACAGACAAAAATGTGTCTTTGTGAAGTTCACTTTGTAGTGGGGATAGACATGTAATAAACAAAATATATAATATGATCATGGTAAGTGCCATCAAGAAAAATAAAGCAGGGAAGGAGGTAGAGTGTTGAAATGGGGCTGTTGAAATGTTATATATTGTGGTTAGGGAGGCCTCACTGAATAAAGACCTGAACTAGGGAGGGAATGACCCATGGTCATGTGTGGGGAAAGAGCATTCTTGCAGAGGCCAAGTTCAAGGCCTTGAGGTGGGAATGTGCCTGATATACTGGAGAAGTGGCAAGGGAGTCTGAATAATTGGGGAGAACAATCATTTGTAAAATGTTAACTTTCACTTGAGTAACAGAACACCGTTGGAGAGTTTTGAGCAAAGGAGTGACTTGATGTGATTTGTGTATTAACAGGATCTCTCTGGCTGTTGTGCTGAGAATAAAGTGGGTGGACGGGGGATGGGAGGAAAAAGAACAAAGTGACCCATTCATGATCATGAATTTAAAGTCTCTCAAGTGTTTGAGAATGCTTGTTGCGATTCTACAGGGCATCTCTTTTTCACAAACACAGTGGTAAGAACTCTGACCCAACAGCCTTTCCCTTATGCGTCTTCTCATCTGCTTCATGTTCTTCCAGGTGAAAAAAAAATTGGTCTGTTTGGAAATATTTGCATCAGATTAAAAACTCGTAGAACAGAAATACCTTTGTCTCAATCTAGGTAAATATTTAGATTTCAGCCATCCATGCAGATGATAAAACATCCAGAGAAGGAGCACTTGATTAAGGCAGAAAGTGAAATTGATGAGCAGTAGTTTCATGTAGTTGTAGGTTAATGATATAGTATGTTGGATGTTTATATGTGCTACAAATGGTATGGCCAAGGAACACCTGACTAAGAAGATGAAGGAGGAACTATGTAGATATTAGGAGGAAGAACATCCACATAGAGGAACAGCTGTTTCAAAGGCCCTGAGGTAGGAACATACTTGGAGTGTCAGTGAAACAGCAAGGAGTGGAACAAAGTGAAGATGAGTAGTAGGAGATGAGATCAGAGAAGTTGTGGCAGACCAGATTATATAGGATCTTACGAGCCATTAAAGGGACTTTGGCTTTTATTCTGATGATACAAGGAGCCATTGGAGGGGTTTTGAGCAGAGGAAAGACTTCAATAATATATTTTAGGACTTCTGGGAAGATGGTGGACTAGTAAGACACGGGAAACTTGTCTCCAGAAAAATAGCTAGAGGAAGGCTGAAACAGCCCCGAAAAAGATCTTCTAGGGTTTAGGACAGCAGGTGAAGGCTACACACCACCCAGAGGAGAGAGGGACAAAAGAGGGAAATCGCGACAACAGAACCATGAGTTGGACCCAGCAGCGGCGTCTGCTGCTGCCGGCACCCTCCCCCACACTCTTTAGAATTCTCGGGCCTTTGGGCCTGCGACTACAGACAAAGGGGGCTCCAGGGATCTACCACTCTCAGGAAGGGGAGACAGAGGGACACAGCCTTGGGCTGACTCAGGTTCTGACCCGCAAATTTGGGCTGCGGAGGCCCACGGATCCTTCCACATGGTGGTTTGCCCTGGGAGCCTAGGAAGGATTGGAGAACTCCAACCCTCGCAACCTCCCTCTCTTCTAGCCTAGACTAATTGTTGAGGACTCCACAGGAGAGGGGAGAGAGAGCCTGGGGCTAACCCTGCTTTTGACTCCCAGGTTTGGTCTGCCCTGTCCCGAGAGCCCTTCCAGGCCGGGTGGGGCTGCGCCATTGTTTGCCTTGGAGGCTGCAAGAGGCTAAAGATATACAAACCTCCCAATCTCCTCCTCTACTAACAGGGACTGATTGTTGAGGATTCAGAGGGGAGTGGAAATATTTCCTAGATGGGAAAAGGGTGGGGGCTACCAGAAAAGCCTGGAGAACTGTCTCATAAAGTTTGAATTACATGGCTCTTAGCCCCCAGACTAGAGGAAGCTCTATGACATTGATCTGGTCTGTGTCACAACAAATACACTCCGACCAGGCATTGAAAAGAGGCTGCGAACGAGTGTCATCTCCTGGCAGACCAAGGAAGTGCACATAACAAAACTAAATAGGAGAGGCTTTTCCTGGCCTCTATAGCCTCCCTGCCCAAGGCCCTAGGAAACGACTCTACAACCGATTACTGGGTCCAGTGCCCAGTTTTGAGCAACCAGCAGGACAATCCTAACAATCAAGGTTGAGCCAAAAATCAAAGAGCTGTGGTAAGTCACAGCCTCCTGCCACTAAAACCCTATAAAAGAGAAAGAGATAGAGCATCTAAGTAAAATACAACTTAACCAGATGTCTAAACACCAGCAAAAAATAATGAGCCATACTAAGAAAATAGAAGACATGGCCCAAGAAAAGGAATACAGCAAAGTCCCAGAAGAGATGCAGAATTTGAGAGAACTAATCAGTGAGATGAGCACAAATTTCTAAAATCAAATTAATGAGATGAAAGACAATATAATTAAAGAGATAAATGACATCTAGAAGACAATGAGCGAACACAAAGAAGAATTTGAAATCCTGAACAGAAAAGTAACGGAGTTCATGGGAATGAAAGACACAATAGGTGAAGTCAGAAACACATTTGAGGCATACAACAGCAGACTCGAAATGATAGAAGAAAGAATAAGTGATACCAAAGACAGAGCAGCTAAAATTGAAGAGCGAAAAGAATGGAAAAAATTGAGCAGTGGCTCAGAGAGTTGAATGACAACACAAAACGCAACAACATACGTGTCATGGGAGTTCCAGAAGGGGAAGAGAAAGGAAAAGGGGTAGAAAGAGTATTTCAGGAAATAATAGCTGAAAATTTCCCAACTCTCACAAAAGAAATGAACTTACATGTCCAAGAAGCATACCATACCCAATGAGAATAAATCCAAATAGACCTACGTCAAGACACATACTATTTAGAATGTCAATTGTAAAAGATAAAGAGAAAATTCTCAGAGCATCAAGAAGAAGCAAACGATCATGTACAAAGGACGTCCAGTAAGACTTAGTGCAGATTTCTCTTCAGAAACCATGTAGGCGAGAAGACAGTGGTATGATACAATTAAGAAACTGAAAGAGAAAAACTGCCAGCCAAGAAATCTTTATCCAGCAAAACTGTCCTTCAAATATGAAGGTGAGTATAAAGTATTCACAAACAAACAGAAACTAAGATAGTTTGCAAAAAAGAATCCACCTTTGCAGGAAATATTAAAGGAAGCCTTAGAACCTGAAAGAAAAAGACAGGAGAGAGAGGCTGGGAGGAGAGTATAGAAGAAAGAAAAGCAGAAAGGATAACCAAAAGAGTAAAAAGAGAGACAAAAATAAGATGACATATGAAAACCAAAGAATGAAATGGAGGAAATAAATAGTGCATTTTCAGTAATATCATTGAATCTGAATGGATTAAATTCCCCAATCAAAAGATACAGGCTGACAGAATGGATTTAAAAACATGGACCATCCATATGCTGCTTACAAGAAACTCACCTCAGACCCAGGGATACAAACTGGCTGAAAGTAAAAGGTTGGAAAAAGATACTCCACGTGAATAGTAAACAGAAAAGAGCAGGGGTAGCTATACTAATATCAGGCAAAAAAGACTTTAAATGCAAAAAAGTGATAAGAGATACGGAAGGCCTTTATATATTAATAAAAGGGACGATCCTCCAGGAAGATGTAACAGTCATAAATATCTACACACCTAACCAGGTTGCCCCAAAATATATGAGACAAACTCTGGCAAAACTGAAAGGAGAAATAGACATTTCTACAATAATCATTGGAGACTTCAACACCCCTCTCACATCATTAGATAGAACAACTAGACAGAAGATCAACAAGGAAACAGAGAACTTGAACAATATGATGATAAACAAGTTAGACCTAAGAGACATATACAGAACACTGCATCCAAACTCAGCGGGTTATACATTCTTCTCAAGTGCCCATGGATCTTTCTCCAGGATAGACCACATGTTAGGTCACAATACAGCTCTCAATAAATATAAAAAGATTGAAATTATACAAAGCACCTTCTCAGATCATAATGGTATGAAACTGGAAATCAATAACAGACAGGAAAAAATTTAAGTTTGCAAATGTGTGGAGACTGAACAACATACTCCTAAATATTCGGTGGGTCAAAGAAGAAATTGCAAGTGAAATCAGTAAATATGTTGAGACAAATGAAAATGAGAACACAACGTATCAAAACTTCTGGGATACAGCAAAGGCAGTCTTGAGAGGGAAATTTATATCCCTAAATGCCTATAATAAAAAGCAAGAAAGCTAAACTCAAAGATTTAACTGAACAACTAGAGAAACTAGAAAAAGAACAGCAAACCAATCCCAAAGCAAGCAGAAGGAAAGAAATAATAAAGATTAGAGCAGAAATAAATGAAAATGAGAACAGAAAAACAATAGAGAAAATCAACAAAACCAAAAGCTGGTTCTTTGAGAAGATCAATAAAATTGACAACCCTCTCGCTAGACTAACAAAGAAGAGAGAAGATGCAAATAAATACAATCAGAAATGAAAGGGGGGAAATTACAAGTGACCTCACTGAAATAAAAAGAATCATAAGAGGATATTATGAGAAACTATATGCCAACAAACTAGACAACCTAGATGAAATGGACAAATTTCTAGAAACACACCACCAACCTACACTGACGCTACAAGAAATACAAGAACTTAACAAACCAATCACAATTAAGGAGATTGAATCCGTCATCAAAAATCTCCCAGCAAAGAAAAGTCCAGGACCACATGGCTTCACAGGTGAATTCTACCAAGCATTTCAAAAAGAATTAACACCAATCCTGTTTAAACTCTTCCAAAAAATTGAAGAGGATGGAAAATTACACATTTTATGAAGCCAACACCACCCTAATACCAAAGCCAGATAAAGATACCACAGGAAAAGAAAATTACAGACCAATCTCTCTAATGAACATAGACGCAAAATTCTCAACCAAATACTTGCAAATCGAATCCAACAGCATATCAAAAGACTTATACATCACAACCAAGTGGGATTTATTCCTGGTATGCAAGGCTGGTTCAACATAAGAAAATCAATCAATGTAATACACCACATTAACAAATTGAAGGGAAAAAAAACCACATGATCATCTCAATAGATGCAGAAAAGGCATTTGACAAAATCCAACATCCTTTTTTGATAAAAATACTTCAAAAGATAGGAATAAAAGGAAAATTCCTCAATATGATAAAAGGCATATATGATAAAAGCCAACATCATACTCAATGGTGAAAGGTTGAAAGCTTTTCCTCTAAAATCAGGAACGAGACAAGGATGCCCACTGTTACTCTTGTTATTCAACATTGTACTAGAAGTTCTAGCTAGGGAAATGAGACAAGACAAAAAAATTAAAGGCGTCCAAGTAGGAAAAGAGGAAGTAAAACTCTCACTGTTTGCGGATGACAGGATCCTGTATTTAGAAAATCCTGATGTATCCGCAACAAAGCTACTTGAACTAATAAATGAGTTCAGCAAAGTGGCAGGATATAAGGTCAACACGCAAAAATCAGTAATGTTTTTGTACACTAGTACTGAACAATCTGAGGAGCAAATCAGGAGGAAAATTCCATTTTCAATAGCAACAAAAAGACTCAAATACCTAGGAGTTAATTTAACTAAAGAAGTACAGGACCTATATGTAGAAAACTACAAAACAATGCTAAAAGAAATTTAAAAAGACCTAAACATATGGAAAGACATTCCGTGTTCATGGATTGGAAGAATAAATATCGTGAAGATATCAATCTTGCCCAAACTGATTTATAGATTCAATGCAATACCAATCAAAATCCCAACAGCTTACTTTACAGAATTAGAGAAGGCAATTACCAAATTCATCTGGAAGGGTAAGTGCACCCGAATAGCCAAAAGCATTCTAAAAAAGAAGAGCAATGTGGGAGGAATTTCACTGCCTGAGCTTGAAACATATTACAAAGCTACAGTGGTCAAAACAGCATGGTACTGGCATAAAGATAGACACATCGCTCAGTGGAGTAGAATTGAGAACCCAGAAATATACCCTCACCTATACAGTCAGCTGTTTTGTTTTTTTTTTTCACATTTGAGATTATGTATTCTGTTCTTCTTGTATTTTCTATGCTTTACATATAAAATGTTTAACTAAAAATTACTTATTGTAAATATTATTTGGCTAAGTAATGCAATATGGTTGCAACTCTTGCTGCACAATTATTTGATTTTCATAAAGTTAATCATTATCTCCAGTTTTCCTTTTTTTAAAAAAAATATCTACTTTTTCTTAAACAATTGCAGAGAACTATATAGCTCCTCTCAGGAGGCTCCCATCATATAGGTGGTCTATCATTTCCACATTTTCCCTCTGACTTATTTTTTTTTTCTATATTGGTTGCTTTCTAGGCATGCTGCAAAGTTGTAGTCAGCTGGTTTTTGACAAACCTACCTAGCCTACACTGATGGGAAAAAACAGTCTCTTCAACAAATGGTGTTGGGCGAACTGGATATCTATAACCAAAAGAATGAAAGAAAACCCCTATCTCACCCCCTATACAAGAATCAACTCAAAATGGATCAAAGATCTAAATATAAAAGCCAGGACCATAAAACTACTGGAAGAAAATGTAGGGAAACATCTACAAGACCTTGTAGTAGGTGGTGGTTTCTTGGACCTAACACCCAAAGCACGTGCAACAAAAGAAAAAAATAGATAAATGGGACCTCCTCAAAATTAAACACTTTTGCACCTCAGGACTTTGTCAGAAGGGTGAAAAGGCAGCCAACTCAATGGGAAAAAAAATTTGGAAATCACATATCTGATAAGGGTTTAATATCCAGGGTATGTAAAGAGATGTTACAACTTAATCAAAAGTCAAACGACCCAATTAAAAAATGTGCAAAAGACTTGAATAGACATTTCTCCAAAGAAGAAATACAAATGGCAAAAAAAGACATGAAGAAGTGCTCAACATCACTCATGATTAGGGAAATTCAAATCAAAACTACAATGAGATATCATTTCACACCTATCAGAATGGCCACTATCAAAAAGGCAGAGAACTACAAGTGTTGGAGAGGATGTGGAGAGATAGGAACACTTCTTCACTGTTGGTGGGAATGCAGAATGGTACTACCACTATGGAGGACTGTTTGGCAGCTCCTAAAGAAGTTGAATATAGACTTGCCATGTGACCCTGCAATACCACTACTGGGTATATACCCAGAAGAACTGAGAGCAGTGACACGAACAGACATCTGCACACCGATGTTCATAGCAACATTATTCACCATTGCCAAAAGTTGGAAACAACCCAGGTGTCCATCAACAGATGAATGGATAAACAAACTGTGGTCTATTCACACGATGGAATATTACGCAGGTATAAGAAGAAATGAAGTCATAAAGCATATGGCAACATGGATGAACCTGGAGGGCATTATGTTGAGTGAAGCAAACCAGACACAAAAGGAAAACTACTGTATGAATGCGTTACTATAAACCAAATAATATTGTGTAACATATTGTTTGATTCAAAAACAAAAAAAAAATTATATGTACCCATTACATTTAATTGAGAAATGTATATATTTGTTCATCTGTGTTTACTTTTTAGTTTTTAATTGTTTATATTTTTAGTTATTAAATGTACAAAATAAAGTTTAAAAAAAAACATATATTTTAATAGGATTACTCTGGTTCAGTGTTGCGATTGAACTATGGCTAGGGGTGGGATGGAACCAGGGAGATAGGATAGGGGAACTAGTTAGGAGGTTATAGCAATAATCCATGGTGGTTTGGACCAGGATGATAGGAGTAGAGGTAATGAGAAGAATATTTTTAAGGTAGAGTCAACAGGATATGCAGTCTAATTGGATGTGTGGTATAAGAAAATGAGAGTGAAGGATGGCCAAGGTTTTTGCCCCTAAGCGCCTGGAAGGATGGAGTTGCCATTAACCGACAACGGAGAACTGTGTATGGAGCAGGTTTCAGAGGTGGTGGGGGTCGGGGGGATGTCAGGAGGCACATCTTAAGTTTGAGATGCCCAGTTGACATCCAAGTGGTTAGTGTGTCCTCCCTCTCTCAGCCCTTGTATGTGGGAAGCCAAATCATAAATGATTTTCTTAGGAATAGAGGAATAAAAGCAGGAGGGTAAGAGTTGAATGATCACAATGACTCATCTGTGATAGCCTGAGACATCTACAACCCTCCTCCCACTTGGGTGGTACTGAAGACACGAGTAAATTCTGTCATTGGTTTTCCCTTTTCTGGACTCATGTTGACCATTTTTTCCCTTTTGCTCACACTGTTCCTTCTGTCTGGATTGACAAGACTATAGTTTTTACCTTCATGAGGTTATACTCTTGAGACTATACCTTGCCACTTCTATTGAGCTTGGAACTTCTTAGCAACTCATTTAAACCTTTTATAATCATTACTTTGTGTGGGTTACTTATTTTGATGGCTGATTACTGAAAGGGACGCGCTTTTTTTCCTTATTATTTTTGGAAGGTAACCTTATATTTATTTAAGTCTTCTAGCAATGCATGGTAGTTGAGTGAAAGGTGATGGAATGCTTTGTGTTTCTCCTAGTATCCAACTGTGATGCAGTATTTGGAAACTGACTTGTGGTATGGCTGAAATAATTTGGGATATTTTATTTTTAGAAGTAAAGATAAATGGTAGTTCCAAGTGTTTTAAAGGATTATTACTAAAATAAAAATAGGGAGTTGGTCTATTTTGTCTTTCCCCAGGGAGCAGAATATTGCTTACAGGTAGAATTTACCCAAAGGCAAAAAGAAAGAACGTCTTAATATTAGTGCCATTCCCCAGTGGAATAGGCTATTTCTTGATGTAGGAGGATCAGGGAAACTTTCAGAAAAAAAGTAGGTGACTCTCTGGTATGTTGAAGTGGTTTTTTATATTAGGTGATTTATTTCTGAAGAATCCTCCAAATTTCAAGGTTATGGTGATGTCATGATGACTCTTTGTTACTGCATCACTGGTGGTAGAATTTATTCTCTGGACTATTAGGGGGTAATAGTATAGCCAGAGGAATAGGGTACACCAAGCCTTCTCCACTCTTGACCTTTTCCCTTAGCTGACGAAAGAGTATATTTGTGAAATGGCTCACTGGTGTTAGGGACAGAATATGTGGTCCTGCAAAGTCTTATAATGGTATTAAGGTATTTAAATGATCATCAACTGGCCTGTCTTCCTTAGCTTTAGGCTCTTGCGGAGTAAGCTGGTTAGTTAATGGTTATTGAGCTTTGGGTACAATAGAGCATTTGCTGAAGGTTGGGAAGAAGGTCTTTGCCTATAAGTTTTGGTTTTGGTTTTTTGTTTGTTTTTTGGTTGGTTGTTTTAGGAGGTATGGGGGCTTGAATCCAGGACCTTGTACATGAGTAGCAGGCACTCAACCACTTGACCTATATCCGCTCCCTTCCTATAGATTTTAACCTAAAAAATAGGTGTTAGAATATGTGGGAAAACAGTGAATTCTTTCATACAAATGGCCCCAGTCTGGCACGTAACTCTGAAATCTCCAGAAATCCAGGATCAGCTTTTGTATGTTTTATGTGATATGGGCTTTCAAATAATAATTACATTGAGGAACCACCACATATGTGTATATATTCCACATTCCTCACAGCAGTAGAAATAAAAATAATTTAAGTAGGCAAATTAGCATTGTTGATGCTCATCAGAATAAAGACATATTTAATTCAGTCAGTTTCCAAATAATGTTTCCAGGGCAAGTCTAGCACATTTGTGGACTTTTTTTTAAGTACGTATTTTATTACTATTATATTGGAAAATTAATTATAATATTATTTTATTTTATAGGATCTAAGCCTTTCCCACGTTATGGTTATAAACCCTCCCCACCAAATGGATGTGGCTCTCCGATGTTTGGTGTTCATGTAAATATTGTTTCTTATTTGATATGATTTTTGACTGGTAGGCTGCATAATAGTATTGCAACACTAACAATGTGTTCTCAGGTTCATAAGTGTTAATTTTGATTATAGAAATAGTGGTCAGGTTTATTACATTCTTTTATGGCTTAGAGTAACTATATATTTAGTAACTCTTAACTAATTGGAGTGCAATTAATGATTTATTTTTGAATTGTATACATGTTGATGCCATTTATGGGGTATGTCCTAATGTCACAAACATGGCTTAAAAGTTTGGAATATGCAAATAATACTACTTGAGGAAAAAAGGTATTGATAAAGCGTAACATTTTCTGTATTAAAACTAGGCTAAGTGGGACAGGATGTTTGTTGTAGAGAAGGCTGGATCTGAGCCAAGTATTACGGGGTGAAAATGTTTATGAGAATGATTCCCAGCCACAAGGGTTTGCATATAAAGTTATTTAAAATGATTAAAAATAAACTGTAGATTCCAAGTAATAGTAACTTTGGGGGAAAGAATAAACACTTAAAGATTAAAAACAAAAACAAAATTTGAGCTATAGGGGCTTAAAAGTGTTCAGGCACTTCTCACATAAAGTACATTTTATTTTGGGGAGCCAGGGGTACAGAACACAAAATATTTTGAAGTATCCAAAAATCATACTTGTTTAACCTTTGGAGAAATCTGTTAATGCCCTTAGCCTTATCTTTGTTTTAAAAACTATGTTTTGTGTTTTGGACAATTGGAAGTTGTGATTGCCACCAGCACATAGCACATAGTTTAATGTTGCAAAATAGGAAGCGGTGAGCCATGGCTGAGAGGAAGAAAAAGATGTAATGGAGTGGGTGTGGATGAGAGTAATGAGGAGAGTCATAACACGGAAAGTATTTGCAGGCAGAAATGGGATTTTGGAAATTATCTATAGAGCAGTCATTGTCATTTTATTTCTAAATCTGTTTACATGCAGAACTTCAGCAGACGAATTTTGAGTTTCATTGCCATAATCCATCCAAATGCCTCTTTCAGCTTAACATTGGCATCCCTTCCCTAACAAAGTGCTGCAACCAACATGACAGGTGCTATGAGACATGTGGCAAAAGCAAGAATGACTGTGATGAGGAGTTCCAGTACTGCCTCTCCAAGATCTGCCGAAATGTGCAGAAAACACTAGGACTAGCTCAGCATGTTCAAGGTAAGGACGATATGCTGGGACAGGGGTGAGTAGTAAAGTTTTAAAAGTTTTATTGAAAGAAGTATTTTTTTAAATTTTCTGGAGGAAGGAGCCAATAATTGGTATAAAATGGTTTATAGTCACAGAAGCAAAATGTGTTAGGAACCTTGTGGGGAGGGTATGTGAGGCACAGAGAGAAGAATTTGTCTGCCTTGTGTCCTTTCGTATATCTTTAATTATCCAGAGCCTAAAATTTGAAATGCCAAATCTAGTGAATTTTTAAGAGTAGAATGAAGTGCACTTGATTTGGAAGAAGAGGTTCTAGAAGACAAAAGTCTTAACTCTGTCTCTTCCTATATCCTTGGACAGGTTCTTAGCCTTTTATCTTTGATGTCCTCATTTTTAAAATGGGAGGAGGATAATACCCACCTCACAGGGTTGTCATAAGGTGAAATGAGATAATATTTGTGGAAATACACATCACTATTCAAATATTAGTGTTCACAGCATTTCTCTCCTGTCAAGGCAAGGATGCACCATACACTGAAATCAGAAGGGGAAGAGGGGAAGTGGATGTGGCTCAAGCACTTGAGTGCCTGCCTCCCACACGGGAGGCCTTGGGTTCGGTTCTGGTGCCGCCTAAAGAAGACAAGCTGACGCAACAAGCTGACAAACGAGCAGAAGCATCAAGCAGCTAGCAGATGTGGCTCAAGTGGTTGAGCACCTTCCTCCCACATGGGAGGACCCAGATTCAGTTCCCAGTGCCTCCTAAAGAAGATGAGTGGACACAACGAGCAGAGACAACAAGCAGACAGATGAGGGGCAGGGGAGAAGGGGAAGAAGAAGGACTATGGGAAGGGGCAGGAAAAGAAACTAACATTTTTAAGCATTTACCATAAGGTATGTATTAGATACCTTACACATGTTCTCATTTGATGCTCACAACAACCCAGTGAGGTAGATGTTATCCCCATACTTCAAGGAAGGAACCTGAGGTTCACAAAGAAGTAACCTGCCCCAAGTTACATACTTAGCCTTCAAACTAGGACTATCTGATTCACAACCCATGTTTTATCTACTACAACATTCTCCAAATAATCTTATAGCTCTGATTCTGAAATCCTAAGTAATACCTGCCAAGCAAGAAATTTCTGTTCCACATGAAGCTTGAACTCACAGCCTCTGTATCTCCTGGTATATGTTCTGCTAAAGTTAACTAGTATACAGATGAAGCACAAGTAGATATATTTTTCTGTTTTCTGATATTTAATAGTCCTAGGCTCTACATTTCTGTAGTTGATTGTGTTTCTTAATGATACATTCTTTTGGAGAACTCTGAAAATGTTAAGATTCTGTAATTACATCAGTGAAAAGTTTCTTAATAGGAATATATGAAACTGAAAGTGTAACATGTTAAGATAATCTCAAATGGGTATTCCAGGCTTCTTAGAATAAAAAAAGTAAATATATTACGTTTTTCATAATCTTAAAAAAATTTAAAAGCTTACTGGGGGAAAAGCACCTCTGATTCCTATGCCCTCCACTTCCCAGGCCAAATTTGAATTTTGGTCAAAGAAGGAGAGTGGGTTGCATTTACTTTAGGCATTTTAAATGATGTGATTAGTGCGTAGAAGCCATTGGCCACAATTAAGTGCTTGGAGGGTGAATTAGGGTTCTCTAGGGAAACAGAATCAACAGGAGATATCTGTCAATAGTATGAGATTTTATAAGAGTCTCTAACATGATGGTGGGGATGCACAAGTCCAGGTTCCGCAGGCAGGCTGCAAACCAGGGGCTCCGATGAAAGTCCAGTGAAGGTCTGTGATGAGTTTCTGGGAGACGCTGGCTGTCCAAAGATGAGCTGGGAAATTCTCTCTGAATGCTGAAATCACTTCCCCCTTATAAGGCATTCAACTGATTGGATAAAGCGTCACTCATTGCTGATGGCAATCTTCCTGGCTGATGTAGATGTAATCAGCTATCTATGCAATAAACTCACTGGTAAATAAAGTCCATAAATGTCCTTGTATTACAATTAGCCCAGTGCTTGCTTGACCAAATAACTGGGCACAATTACCTTGCCAAATTGACACAGCCTAACTATCACAGAGGGTTTTTTTGTTTTTTAACTTTCCTTTCCTCTGTGCCTAAAACATATTTCCTTAAAACACAAATTCAAGAGTGTTATCTGGCATCTCTATTAGTGATTATATTTTTCAGATAAAATGAAAGTTAACACTGAATAACTGATCGGTGCTATTCAGAAACACTGTCATTCATCTAGTACAAAAACTTGGGCAGTTGAATGCAAACAAAAAGTAAGATATATGGTAAAGAAAAAAAAAATAAAACAAGGGAAAAAATAATAAAAAAAATAAAAAATAAACTGAAAAAAAAAAGTAAGATATATGGTAAGGAGAATAAAACTTAAAGTCTGCACGTATATATGTACTACTGGTTTGGAGGGTTTGGGATGACTTTCTTCTACATACGTTTGTGTGCCCACGAAGGATGTGCTTGACACTGTGCTGTAACATGTAATATATGTGCTTTGCAGTTGCCCAACAGTAATAGCATTTTCTTACTTTGCAGCATGTGAAACAACAGTGGAGCTCTTGTTTGGCAGTGTTATACATTTAGGCTGTAAACCATACCTGGACAGCCAAAGAGTC
>JAKSZT010053767.1:6184658-6218045 GCA_026826555.1 Tolypeutes matacus | reverse complement strand
CAAATTTCCTCTAATGTTTACATAACCATGAAATGCTTCTCAGAAACTAAGAAGCCAACATTGGCTACTTTATTACTATTAACTCAGTTTTACTTAGATTTCACTAGTTGTTCCACTAATGTCATTTTCCTTTTCCAGGATCCCCAATCTAGGATACTGTGGTGCATTTAGTCATCATGTCTAATTAGTATCCTGTTAGTTTTTCCTTGTTTTTCATGACTTTCATAGTTTTGAAGAGTAATGGTCAGTTCTTTTGGAGAATGTCCAAAATTTGGGTTTGTCTGAAGCTTTCCTCATGATCAGACTGGGGTTCTAGATTTTTAGGAAGACTACAACAAAGATAAAGTGTCCTTTACATCACATCATACCGGGGGATACATGATGTCAATTTGATTTATTACTGGTGATGTTAATCTTGGACATTTGATTAAGGCACAGCTTTCTTCACTGTAAAATTACTGTTTTTCCCTTTCCGTACCTCTAATTCTTTGAAAGCCAGTTCAGTCTATGCAGGATGAAGGGTGGAGCTGGGGAAAGTGAGATTAAACGCCATCTTCTGGCAGGGGGGATTTTCTATATATATAGTATTTGGAATTCTGTTCTTCTGTAAGAAAGATTTGTCTCTCTTCCCCATTTATTTATTCAATTTATCAGTATGGTCTCATTTTTTTTTTTTATATTCTTGTTTATAATCCTATTCTACATAATGTTTTGTTCAGATTGTTCCAGTTTTGGCCATTGGGAGCTCTGTCAGTTTGACATGCCCCATCCTTTTATTTATTTATTTATTTATTTATTTATTTTTTTTTTTTTTTTTTTTTTACCGGGAGGTCCCGGGAATCGAACCCAGGTCCCTCCATATGGGAGACGGACGCCCAACCGTTTGAGCCACATCCGTCCCCCCCCCATCCTTTTGATTTTTGTTTTTGTTGGGTTTTTTTTTTACCACTGTGTATAGTGTTACCAGTGGGTTTTCCATATATGCCCTTTATCATGTTTAGGACGTTTACTTCTCCCTATTTTTCTAAATTTTTTTGCAAGAAAGAATGCTGGATTTTGTCAAATGCCTTTTCTGTGTCAATTGAGATGATCATGTGGTTTTTTTCCCCCTTTGTTTAATATGGTATACTACATTAGTTGATTTTCTTATGTTCAGTCTCCCTTGCATACCTGAGATAAATCCCACTTGATCATGGTATATATAAAAAGATTTTTTTTTCCTTTTAACAGTGGATTTTGTTAGATTACAAGCTTATAATTTTGATGCCAGGAAAATGTCTAAATCAAGGCATCATCAAGGCAGTGCTTTCTTCCAGAAGACTGGCTGCTCGTGATCTTTGGCTCCTCTGTCACATGGCAAGGCACGTGGCAGCAACTGTTGCTCTCTCCTTTCTCTTCCGAGTTTCACCGATTCAGCTTCTTCTGTGACTTTCTTCTTTTTTTTTTAGTGCCTGCCCCTGATTGTGCAGTTGGTCTGGAGCCTGGTGTCGCACCGCACCATGCCACCATACGTTCAGGTAGTTTCAGCCAAGAAAACAAAAGAGCCATAGGCCGCCAAACTCCGAATGTGGAATCACCTTCCCTGGAGCTTTGCCCCATCCTTTTGATTTTTGAGCACTTTCTTATTTTCTGGCACTACAAGAAGCTCCATGCTCATCTTGTATATTCTCTGCCCCAGACCTAGAATCAGCCCCTTCTCCAAGGAGCCCTGGTTCCTTTTATTGGAGAGTGGTATTTAGAAACCAAGATCTGGGTGCTGGCTGTGCTCATTGCTACTGGAATGTCATTGCTTCTAGGCCCTGCCAGCAGACAGAGCAAGGAAATATGTCTGTAATAATAATCCATGTATACACACTTATCTATAATTATTTTTAAGTTCATCATTCTATGTGTGTGCATGTATGTGTGTATGTACACAAATCTAGATGGGGAAACAGAAGCACTGAGAACCTGTAATAAAGACAGTTTAGTTGTGAGAGCAAAACCAAATTAGACAACCTCTGGAGCCAGACTTTTCCTTCATTGAACCCCTAGACTAGCCTAGTAATATTAGAAATGTTTTTTTTTTTTTTTATTAGCTTATATCTAATATCTGATTTGGGGGCTATATTTCATTTACAGTAGTTTCTTCCTAAAATGAAAAAGTGGTATTTCTAACCATATATATAAAATTATGATGCAAAATGGTCATTTTATCCTGGTACAAAACAGGTGTAAGATCTGAGTGAAGACAATGGAGTCTTTTTATATAAACAACTCTTTTTAGTAGACTTCAATAGCTTGGAGAGTGGAATGAAACCTATTAGGCACTATCTTTCCACATGTACTACCATGCGTTGTTAAAAATTCACAGAAATTACCTGCAATATAGTCTTTCAAGCTTGTATGAGGACTGAAGTAGCCTTTGTAGTTTGCTGTTTTCCTATACAGCTTAATCTTACAAAACCAGCAACCTCTCCAAATCATAAATTAAAGAGTGAGAATGAATCAGTGCAACCAGTATATGAAAAATAATGAAATTTTTACTAAAACTGGATCAGTAGCTTCGTCTTTGCATGCAAGCCACAGTAATGTTATACTTTTTGACTCAGGGTTACTTAGTCAGTTTCTGTAACATCCTTCAAAGTCTCCGTGCTGACAGCTTTGCAAAAATTTCTTTGTTGGCTCTCAAGTTTTCCAAAGTGTAGGAATCAGAATCATATAAATTTAAGCTTTAGGGAAAAACACTAGGTTTTACGGGTTAAATACTGTAAATAACCAAAAGTTCTTATAATTCTCTGAATTTACTTGTATTCCATATATTTCATTACCAGGATAGGTGAGAGTTGGCTAAGACCTTTAGTTTCAGTAAATTCTATAAGTGACTATTCAGTTACAGGTAGAATCAAGCCATACTGTCAGTTAACTTTCAGTTTTTAGTGTACCTGAATTTTTAAAAAATAATATCTATTTGCTTTTTTTTTTTTTTTTTTTTTCTTTGATAGGTGTATTAGGGTTCTCTCAGGAAACAGAATCAACAGGAGATATCTGTCAATAATATGAGATTTTATAAGAGTCTCTCACATGACCGTCAGGATGCGCAAGTCCAGGTTCTGTTGGCAGGCTGCAAGCCAGGGGCTCTGATGAAAGTCTGATCAAAGGTCCTTGATGAGCTTCTGGGAGAAGCTGGCTGTCCAAAGACGAGCTGGGAAATTCTCTCTGAATGTTGAAATCGCTTCCCCTTTTAAGGCATTCAACTGATTGGATAAAAGCGTCACCCATTGCTGATGCAACCTCCCTGATTGATGCAAATGTAATCAGCCATCCATGCAGTAAATTCACTGGTGATCGAAGTCCATAAATGCTCCTGTATTACAATTAGCCCAGTGCTTGCTGGACCTAACACGTGGGCACAATTACCTGGCCGAGTTGACACATTAGCCTAATCATCACAGTCCAACCCTTGTCAGCTTGGCAACCATACACATTACCCTAAACCATACTGAGTCTCTAAGTAAAAACAATAACAGACAAGCATACATATATATTTCTGCCTAACAATGTTCAACTCCCCTGCGTACAACTGGAAATGCATTAATTCCCCACAGAATAGGGTGCATGTCTTTGGGTAATATTTACTCTTAAACTTGACATCCTTAAATATTATGACGTGAAATTAATACAACTTTTCATATGATAGGCAACTCAGATCTCATGGTAATTTGATGGTCCATGGTAAAGTGTTCAGTCTCTATTAAGGCCCAGTAGCAAGCCAAAAGCTGCTTCTCAAAAGGGGAGTAGTTATCTGCAGAGGATGGCAAGGCTTTGCTCCAAAATCCTAAGGGTCTGCATTGTGATTCCCCTATAAGGGCCTGTCAGAGTATCCAGACAGCATCTCTATTTGCCACTGAAACTTCCAGCACCATTGGATCTGCTGGATCATATGGTCCAAGTGGTAGTGCAGCTTACACAACAGCCTAGACCTGTCGCAGGGCCTCCTCTTGTTCCGGTCCCCAATTCAAACTAGCAGCTTTTTTGGTCACTCAGTAAATGGGCTGGAGTAGCACACCCAAATGAGGAATGCGTTGTCTCCAAAATCCGAAGAGGCCAACTAAGCATTGTGCCTCTTTTTTGGTCGTAGGAGGGGCCCGGTGCAACAGCTTATCCTTTACTTTAGAAGGGATATCGCAACAGGCCCCACACCACTGGACACCTAGAAATTTCACTGAGGTGGAAAAACCCTGTATTTTTGTTGGATATATCTCCCATCCTCTCACGCAAGTGCCTTACCAATAAATCTAGAGTCTTTGCTACTTCTTGCTCAATAGGTCCTATCAACATGACATCATCAATATAATGGACCAGTGTGATGTCTCGTGGGAGGGAGAGATGATCAAGGTCCTTGCAGACAATATTATGACATAGGGCTGGAGAGTTGATATACCCGTGAGGCAGGACAGTGAAGTTGCCAGCTGAATCAAACTGTTTCTGGTGGTCCTTACTAATGACAATTGAGAAAAAAAGCATTTGCCAGATCAACAGCTACATAACAGGTACCAGGGGAAGTGTGGGGCCTGTCGAGATATCCACTACCCCTTTTAAGGCATTCAACTGATTGGATAAAAGGGTCACCCATTGCTGATGCAACCTACCTGATTGATGCAGATGTAATCAGCCATCCATGCAGTAAACTCACTGGTGATCGAAGTCCATAAATGTTCTTGTATTACAATTAGCCCAGTGCTTGCTGGACCTAACACTTGGACATAATTACCTGGCTGAGTTGACACATTAGCCTAACCATCACAATAGGGGAAAAAGAGCTTAGTAGGATTCTAATTACATCAGTGGTTCTCAAACATGAGTGTGCATCAGAATCACTGGAGGACTTGTTACAACACACATTGCTGGACCTCGTCCTTAGCGTTTCTGATTCAGTATGTCATGATGGACAAAATAATTTAAAATTTATAACCACGTAGGTTATAAAAGTAATAAAAAAATTCTAGGAGAGAAATGACAAATCGTTTCTATCTGCTTCTTTAAGAATATTGAAAGGTCAGCCAATTGGGACTCTGATAGAGGAAGTGTTTTCAGGATTCAAGCAGAGGAGACCCTGAAAATTAGGCAAAAGGACAGGAAGTTCCCTCGTGATCAGATAACTCATTCAAACCGATGAATTCCAGAGTGCAAATGCTGAAACCCTGAATCTCATTCAATGGATAAATATTTATCAAACACTTCCCAAATGCTAAGCAACTGGGCTGAGTAATGTGGAAACCAAAAGAAATCCCATTCCTGCTTTCAAGTAGCATGGAAAGATCATAGTAATAAAAATAAAACCAATTACTACATGCCGGGCACTGTTCTGGGTGCTTTACAGTCATTTAACTCAATTGTCATAACCTTAGGAGGAAGATACTATCTTTATTGCAGAATAAATTACTAAGATATGTATAATGATTTCTGAAATAATTTCTACATGAAATGAATGTGGGGAGAATAAAACACTTCTCCACTGATTTCATATTCTATTTAATGATCAAGCAAGACTTCAGTCACAAGCATGTGTAGGGGAAGTTAACATTAGATTTTATTTTTTTCTCCCAAATACTAGAACTTACTATTTACTTAAGTATCCCTTATACTTACTTTAAAGTATTGGAAATTTTCACTTAACACATTTGTTTTGTTTTGTTTTCAGTCCTAAATTGGTTACTTTGAAATGAAAAGGTCCAGAGGAGTGTCATGGTTAATTTCATGTGTCAGCCTTGCTAGGTTATGGTGTCCAGTTGCTTTGTCAAGCAAACACTGGCCTGATTGTTACTATGAGGGTGTTTTATACATGGATTTATAACTACAGTCAGTTGATTGCATGTACAATCCACAAAGATTACCCTCAGCAGTGAGGATAGTCTCCTCATCCAGTTGGTCTTAAAGCCAGAACTGAGGATTTCAGAAGTCGGAAAGAATTCCTGCTTTTACTTCAGCCAACTAGCTTCTCCTGGGGAATTCAACTTCATCTTCATTGGAATTTTCACCTTAAAGCCTGCCCTATGGAATTCAAATTCTCCAATCCCCATGATCATGTGAGCCAATTCCTAAAATAAATTTATTAATGAGGCCATGTTTTCATCCAGTCTTAAAGAGTTTTCCATTGAAGTAAGTCTTACACAATAGCCACACGAGGAGAAAATAAAAATTAAACACTGTTTTGCACTAGATTAGCACACTTTGGCATAGGTGAGGACATGTCAAGAAAAGCTATAATCTATATACCCCCAAATCCAGACTCCAGACTTGAAAATCTAGGAATTACCTCTAGTTTACTTTTACCCAAATCTCCTGTACCAACACAGAACATTTAAAATAAAAAAGGACTACATGTGAAACAGGAAGAGATGCTCAAAACCCTGAACATTTGAGGGACTCAAGAAAGAAAATATTTGGAGATGCTGGGATTGAGCCAGTCCTAGCTCACCGCAGATGATTTAAAATTGCTTCAGGCTTGGGGAAGGGGGCAAGATAGCTGAATAAGGAGCTCCAAGAGTTAACTCATCCTACCGTTCAGTTAGTAAGCTGCTAGAGCTTTTAAAATCACCTCTTTGGGGGCCCAGGAGAACAGAAGAGCACCCTGCAACATCTTTGGAAAAACAGAAGGAGGAGACTGCCCATCTGCACTGAAGATCCACGCCACACAGCAGTGGCTGGGCCCCTTCACCTGCTTGTGACACAAGATGCCTCTGGAGCTGTTCCCAGGCTAGGGTTGGAAGCTCCATTTCCCAAAAATGGAGAGGAAGAGGCAGCCACATGCAGATTTCAGCTACTAATTAGTAAGTTTGGTTGGCTAAAGTCCAGTCCTAAGAACAGCTAAGGTTTGAACCTGTCCTACTCAGAAAGAGGCCAGCAGCCTCCATTTTAACTCTGTCCCCGCCTTGAGGGGAAGTGAGGCTGATTGAAAATCACTGTGAAGGTAGGGACCAGCTTCTTTCCACATAGGTCAGATTGCAGCCCTAGCCTAGGCTCCAGCCCCGCCTTGGGCAGGGAAGAGGCTGGGGGACCTACACCAGCCTCTCTAGGTAACTGCACGCACTTTCAGCCCTCATGGACCAGATTGTTGGACACCTGTGGCTCCATCCTCCCCACATAGGACAGGGGGGGGAGGTTGTTTCCCCAGCCTCTCAGAGCAACTGCAGGTGATTTTGGCCCACACAGACCATATTGTTAGACACATCTCTAGTCTCCCTACCCCTGATGGGAGGAGGAGGGATAGTGCCCCTTCAGCCTCTCTGGGCAACTGTAGGCACTTTGGGCCAGCACAGATTGGATTATTAGAAACCTGTGGCTCCATCCCTGCCCCAAACAGGGGAGGAAGGGGCATGGAGCTTCATCAGTCCCTCCAGGCAACTGCAGACAGTTTTTGCCTGCATGGCCTGGATTACTGCACATGGCTATGACTCCATCCCTACCCCTGGAAGGAGAGAAAGGAGGGAAAAGATTCATTGTCCCTGGGGCAGCTTCAGCCTCCAGGGCTTATAGTACTAACTGCATCCTCATTCTCTACTACTCAACCAGCAAGGAAGAAAGGGCAATAAAAAGATAAAAACTGGCTATGAAGTTCCAAATTAAGTTGGACCAAGTATCAAAGAAGGGCTATAGCAAAAATCCAATCAAATAGAAAGCCCTAGACTAAAGAGAGAACTGCACCCAGAATAAATACATCTAGTAAACCAGATGCCAAGATACCAACAAAAAAATTACAATCTGTGATGGTTAGGCTAATGTATCAACTTGGCCAGATAATTGTGCCCAGTTGTTTGGTCAAGGAACCACTGGGCTAATTGTAATACAAGGACATTTATAGACTTTAGTTATCAGTGAGTTCATTGCATAGATGGCTGATTATATCTACAATCAACCAAGGAATTTGCCATCAGAATGTGTGATGTTTTATCCAATCAGTTGAATGCCTTAAAAGAAGAAGTGATTTCAGCATTCAGAGGGACTTTTCCAGCTCAATTTCCGACAGCCATCATCTTCTGGGAACTCATCAAGGACCTTCAATGGAGCCCCTGGTTTGCAGCCTGCCTGCAGAATTTGGACTTGTGCATTGCCACAGTCACATGAGAGAATTTTATAAAATCTCATGCTATTTACAGATATCTCCTGTCAATTCTGTTTCCCTAGAAAATCCTACTAATACACAATCCATAACAAGAAACCAGATATTGTCGAGTCAAAGGAACAAGTAAGCTTCCAGATGACATAAAGGAGTTGAGACAACTGATCACAGATGATCAAAAAGCAAATCTTAATAAATTCAATGAGATGGCTTAAGGATATCAAGAAGACACTGGAGGAACACAAAGAAGAATTTGAATGCATTCATAGAAAATATTTTCATAGAAAAATAGCATTCCTTCTACAGGAAGGAATGCTGCCAAATGCATTTTCTATGAATGCATTCATAGAAAAATAGCAGATCTTATCAGAATGAAAGGCACAATAAATGAAATTTAAAATACACTGGCAGGAAGCAAATGTAGCTCAGTGGTTGAGTGCCTGCTTCCCATGTATGAGGTCCTGGGTTCAATCCCTGGTACCTCCTTAAAACAAACAAACAAACAAAAAAGCACTGAAAGCATATAACAGCAGATTTGAAGAGGCAGAAGAAAGGGTTAGTGAACTTGAAGACATGGCCTCCAAAAGTAAAAATACAAAAGAACAGATTTTTAAAAAATGGAAAAAATTAACAGGGTCTCAGGGAACTAAAGGACAGCAAGAGATGTGCAAACATACATGTCATGATGTTCCAGAAGGAGAAGGAAAAGGAGCAGAAGGAATATTTGAAGAAATAATAGTAGAAAATTTCTCAACACTATTGAAGGATATAGTTATCAGTGTCCAAGAAACACAACGTAGTCCCATCAAAATAAATCCAATAGACAAATTTCAAGACTCAGAACAGCAAATGCCAAAGATTGAGAAACCTGAGAGCAGCAAGGGAAAAGTGATTCATCACATACAAGATATGTCCTATAAGATTAAGTGATTTCTCATCAGAAACCATGGAGGCAAGAAGGCAGTGGTATGATATATTTTAGTTACTGAAAGAGAAAAACTGTCAGCCAAGAATCTTATATCCAGCAAAATTGTCTTTCAAAAATGAGGGTGAGCTTAGACTATTCATAGATAAACAGAAACTGGGAGAGTTTCTAATGAAGAAACTGGTTTTGCAGGAAATACTTAAAGGGAGTGATACAGTCATCAAACAACTCCCCAAAATGAGATGGCTTCGTAAGTGAATTCCACCAAGCATTCAAAGATTTAATACCAATCTTACTCAAACTCTTCCAAAAAATTGAACAGGAAGGAATGCTGCCAAACTCATTCTATGAAGCAAATATCACCCTAATACCAAAGCCAGATAAAGATATTAGGAAAGAAGAAAATTACAGACCCATTTCCCTAATGAATATGGATGCAAAAATCCTTAACAAAATACTCGCTAATCAGGTCCAACAACACATTAAAAGAATTATTTATCATGATTAAGTGATTTTTATCCCAGGCATGTAAGGGTAGTTCAACACAAGAAAATCAATCAGCGTAATACACTACATTAATAAATCAAAGAAGAAAAATCACCTGATCATCTTGATTGATGCAGAAAAGGCATTGACAAAATACAGCATCCTTTCTTGATAAAAATACTCCAAAAGATAGGAATCAAAGGAAACGTTCTCAACATGATAAAGGGCATATATAAAAAAAAACCTAACATAGTACTCAATGGTGAAAGACTGAAAGCTTTCCTGTTGGGATCAGGAACAAGGCAAGAATAACTACTGTCACCACTGTTATTCAATACAGTGCTAGAGGTTCTAGCTAGAGAAATCAGTTAAGAGAAAGAAATAAAAGGCATCCAAATTGGAAAGGAAGAAAACCTTTTTCTGTTCGCAGATGATCCTATACCTAGAAAATCCCGAAAAATCTACAACAAAGCTACTAGAGCTAATAAACGAATTCAGCAGAGTGGCAGGATACAAGATTAATATGCAAAAGTCAGTACTGTTTATACTAGTAATGAGGAGGAAGTCAGGAAAAATTTCCATTTACAAAAGTGACAAAAAGAATCAAATATTTAGGAATAAACTTAAGCAAGGACATAAAGTACTTGTATTCAGAAGCTACAATTCATTGCTAAAAGAAATCAAAGACCTAAATAAATGGAAGAACATTCCGTGTTCATAAATAGGAAGAATAAATATCATTAAGATGTCAATTCTACCCAAATTTATAGATTCAATGAAATCCTGATAAAAATTCCGAGAGTGTGGTCTACGATGTGAACTGTGGTCTATGCTTAGTGGCAAAGCCCCAGGCTGTGTATATCCATTGCAGGTGATGTGCCACACTAATGAAAGATGTTTATGTGAGATGTTATGGGAGGTATGGGAGGTGGAGATCATGGGAATCCCTGTAATTTTTGTGTAACATTTATGTAATCTAAGCATCTTTTAAAATATATATGAAAAAAAAAGAATAACATTTATGTAAGCAAATGCACATATATGCATATATATCTATATATCATTTTACAAATATTGGTTTGTATGGTGAAAAATTTGATTTTTACCCACAACAACAAAAAATTAAAAATTTAAAAAAAATAAAAATAAATGGAAAACATAATTAGCAAATTTATTTGGAAGAGTAAAGGGCCCCAAATAGCCAGAAACATCTTATAAAGGAAAATGAATTTGGAGAACTCTCACTTCTGGACTTTAAGTCATATTACTTAGCTACTGTGTTATGCATGGTACTAGCATAAAGATAGACATTTAGACCAATGGAACCAAATTGATGGTTCAGACACAGACCCTCACATCTATGGTCAAGTGATTTTTGACAAAGCTGTCAAACCCACCCAGCTGGGGCAGGCAAATCTATTGTGCTGGGAAAACTGGATATCAATATCCAAAAGAAAGAAAGAGGGCCCCTACCTCACATATTATACAAAAATTAACTCAAAATGGATTAAAGACCTAAACATAGAAGTGTGAACCATAAAACTCCTAGGAGAAAATGTACAGAAACATCTTAAAAACCTAGTGGTAGGTGGTGGTTTCTTAAACCTTACACCCCCCGAAACCATGAACAATGAGAGGAAAAAAAGGATAACCGAGACCTCCTCAAACTTAAACATTTTTGTGCTTCAAAGGACTTTGTCAAGGAGATGAAAAGGCAGCCCACTCAATGGAAGAAAATATTTGGAAACCACATATCTCATAAGGGTTTGATTTCCATGCTATATAAAGAGATCATACAACTCAACAATAAAAGAGCAAGCAAGCCAACTTAAAAATGGGCAAAAGAGTTTGAGACATTTCACTCAAGAGGAAATACAATGGCGAAAAAACACATGAAAAAATGTTCGGTATCACTAGCCATTAGGGAAATGCAAATCAAAACTACAATGAGATATCACATACCTCATAGAACTGTCATTATTAAAAAAACAGAAAACAAGTGCTGGAAGAGGATGTGGAGAAATAGGAACACCCCTTCACTGTTTGTGGGAATGTAAAATGGTGCAGCCTCTGTGGAAGACAGTTTAGCAGTTCCCCTGGAAGCTAAATATAGAACGGTCGTATGATCCATCAATCCCTCTCCTAGTAATATATCCAGAAGAACTGAAAACAGTGACGCGAACAGACATTTGCACACAGATGTTCATTGTGGCGTTATTCAAAATTGCCAAAAGATGGAAACAACCTAAATGTCCATCAACCAATGAATGGATAAACAAAATGTGGTTTATACATATGATGGAATACTAAGCTGCTGTAAGAAAAAATGAAATTGGGATACATATGATAACATGGGTAAACCTTGAGGACACTATGCTAAAATGAAATAAGTCAGACACAAATATTGTATGGTATCACTAGTATGAACTAAATCTGAAGAATAAACACATGGAGTTAAAACCTAGACTATAGGTTGCTAGGAGATAGGATGAAGACTGAGAAGGGGTGCTGATGCTTCATGTATGTAGAATTTTCAAATAGCTTGACTGTAAAAGTATAGAAATGGGTAGAGCTAATGGTAACACATTATAGTGAATATAACTAACATGGCTGGTTTATAAATGAGATTGTGGCTGAATGAAAGGGGTAGTCTAGGGATGTAAATGTCAATTGAAAGAAAGCTAAAGAATAATCTAGGGATTGAATAACATAGTGAACCTGGAGGTGGATGAGGATTGTGGCTAATAATACAAATACAAGAATGTTCTTCTATGAACTAGAACAAATGTATGTCACTATTACATGGTGGTAAGAATATAGTGCTGTGTGGGAAAGATACAATTAATGTAATTTATGGACTATAGTTAAAAGCAATATGTAATGTTCTTGCATCAGTGTCAAAGAAGGTACTTGTATCGACCCTCAGGGTCAATACTTGGGGGAGCGGTATGGGATTTTTTTCTTTTAGACTAAGGAAAAGTTCAAAGGTTTACTGGGGCCATGACTACATAATTAAGCCATGAAAGTGAATGCCACTGAGTGTACACTTTGGATAGAATGTACAAGGCATGGGGCTGTATAACACAGTGAACCATGTGGTGGGAGATGGACTGTGGTTAACAGTACAAATATGAGAGTGTTCTCTCATGAACTATAACAAATGTACAATACTAATAGATAGTGTTAATATTAGGTGTATGGGAAAAATATACCAAGTGTATGCTATGGATCATTGTTAGTGGTAATATTCTGATCATGTTCTTTCATAGTGTGTAACATGTTCCACAACAATGTAAAGTATTGGTGGATGGGGTGATGTATGGGAATTCTACACATTGTTTTATAAACTCACAACTTCTCTAATTAAAAAAAAAAAAAAAAAAAGCACTTTAGATATAGATTTGGCATAAAGAAACTAAGAAAATACAAAAGAAAGGAAAAAAAAAAAAATTAAAGACTGCTTCGGGCTCCCCACACTGGGGCCACGGGCGGTTTATCCTGGGTGGCAACTTGCATTTCCCCAAGGCCCGGTTCCTCACTACAAACGCCAAGGCAGACCAGGTGGCGTCACCTCTCCCGATCCCCCGTGCTCTGGCACCTGGGAGCTCCAGAACGAGAGGTGGAGCTTTACCAGGAAGCACTGCCCCGGGGCACGGCTGACGAGCAGCGAGGACCCCGAGGCGTCGCGGGAGAACCAGCTCGAGGGAGAAGGTAGAAAAGCCCGGGAAGCGGCGTGGCCCGGGCGGAGGCGGCGGAGGAAGGGGCGGGGGCTGCGGGTCTGAGTTGCAGGAAGCTACGCTGTCCGGGGTGCCCCCTGCGTGCTCTGCGGAGATGAGCTCGACCCTGCGGATCCTGCGGGCTCGGCCTGCAGGTAGGCGGAGATGGGTGGGCTAGGGGTAGGTGGGCGGCGCGGGCCACGCGCGGGTGGGACGGGTGCGCCGGCATTTTACGGATTTGCTAGACCGGAGTAAGAAGTTGTGGATTCTGAGGGAAGCACCCAGGTCCGGGGAAGGGGAACTTAGCTTTTGGCTTTAGAAAAACAATTCGGAAGCGTGCTCGCCGCCTCTGTGCAGTGCCCGGTAGCGGCGCCCGGCGACGGCCGCTGGGATGTGCCCCTACCGCCTTTGTCCTCCGGGCGCTGATCTGTTTCTTTGCGTTCCCCGCTCCCTGTCATGTGAAAAGTTGACTTTTCTAAGTTGTGTCTTGTTTCATTTTACTACTAATAAGTAAAAAGTAAAAAGAAGTAATTATATAAAGTAATAATGGAGGCATAAGTAGCCTCCGGGAGTGCCCGGCAGAGGCCCCTGGGTGTGCCCGGCAGAGGCCCCTGGGTATTCCCGGTCTCAAACGGAGGCAAAAGCCAGGCCTTGGTGGGATATACTGCCCCAATATACCGTGTCCTGCGTCCAGGAAACCAGCAAATATTTGTCGATTTGAGTTGAAAACAATAACTTTTTCTTTACAAAATAATCAACTTATAGAACTTCCTTCCTGTCCCTTATTAATTATATTATCGGTAAAATTTGGAAAACTCAAGCATGAGCTTAGCAAGATGAGACGCTAACGGTCGATTACAAAGTGCTTTTATTTCAGAGTGTTTTATTCTTTGCTGCTCAAAACAAGCCTTTTTGCAGAGGCAAGTTGTAGAAGTCCCTCTAGTCTTAACGGGAGACGCCTTGCCTGGACGGGCAGTGCAGCGCCCAGTGGCTGCTTCCAGCTTTGGAACAGCTGGTCAGGGGTGGGGAGCCGGGGCAGTGCTTACTGTCCCTCCCGCTCCTGCCATTCTTTTCTTTCTTCACTGGCCTGCTCCCTTTCTTTTCCTGCACCCCACCGTCACCCCTTTCCAGTGTTTGCTACAGGCCTGGCATGGGTTATTAAATATGGGCTTCTTAAACAGATTGCTGATAGGGAATATGCGTCCATTTTCATAGATACAGCAGTGAATGAAGACAATGACAATAAATACTGAAGAATTTTGGAGAAATGAACATTTAGTTTAGAAAGGTGACCGGATTCTCTCTCTCTGGTGGGAGAAGGTATAGCATGGCGACTGGGGATGCAGAAACTTTGGAATCTACAGGCCCACCTGGCTTCCAGTCCCAGCTTCACTGCTCTGAGCTTGGACAAGCCTGGCCCTGTGTTTCCATTGCTGTCTCATGGGGGTTGCGGAGCTGAGTGAAATTATCTTAAATGCCAGACCACAAAGGAATGGTAGCTGGTAGATTATTTGGAGAAATGATCAAATTAGGGTGAGGGGAGAAAGGAGTGATTAGTTTTATAAAAGTTAAACTGGATTAAGGAACAAAAAGGTGATGGTACATTATGGTAGAAAGTTAAAATGCTTAAGCCAGAGGCAAGTAGAATTGAGAAGAGGCCAAAACTCAGGTTTAATAACAGACAACATTTTTAAGTAGATTGCTGGTGAACAAGGATTTATAACCTCTTATGTAGAGTATCTTTCATTAAAATTTGATTTCTCTATGTCAAAGCCATTTACAATTTTAGCCAATTCATGCAGTATACTGGTGTTTGTTAAAGTGCATCCTTCCTCAAGGGTTGTCTGCTTGGTTCATATAGCACAAGGTGGCCACAACAGTAGTCATGATGTACTGTTTTCTCCAGAATCTGTAGACAGAGTTTATCACCCCTAGGTCATTGCTGGAACTTAAGTTCTAAAGTCTGTCTCTATGGCATTCTGTTCTGATTCAGCATTTGTTAGAATGGCAGCTGGACCTGGTTTCTAATTAGTGCTGCAGGATGCACATTTTTATTAGAATTTTAGAACATTAAAACTAAAATAGGGAAGCAGATGTGGCTCAAGCGATTGGGCTCCCATCTACCACATCCAAGGTCCTGGGTTTGTTTCCTGGGGCCTCCTGGTGAAGGCAAGCTGGCCCCACGTGGAGAACTGGCCTGCGCAGAGAGCCGGCCTGCGTAGAGAGCTGGCACAACAACAACAACAACAACAAAAGGACGAGAAAGAGAGACAATGAGAGACACAACAAACCAGGGAGCTGAGGTAGCTCCAGTGATTGAGTGCCTCTTTCCCACATTGGAGATCCCAGGTTTGGTTCCCGGTGCCTCTTAAAGAGAAGATGGAGAAGAGAAGACAAGCAGACACAGAGAGCACACAGCAAATAGACACAGAGCAGACAGTGAGTGCAAAACAACAAGGGAAATAAATAAATAAAATAAATCTTAAAAAAAAAATTAAAGTAGAGGAAGCAGATATGGCTCAAGCTGTTGAGTGCCTGCCTCCCACATGGGAGGTCCTGGGTTCGGTTCCCAGTGCCTCCTGAAAAAAACAAAAGCAATGAGCAAAACAAACGAAAAACCCAACTCAAGGAAACCAGTGTGGCTAAGTGGTTGAGCACCTCCTTCCCACATATGGTTCAATTCCCGACCCCTGGTACCTCAGAAAAACAAAACAAAACAAAAACAAAAATAGAGTTCCTCTCTTATTTTACAGAAGAGGAACTTGAAGTTCAGTGAGTTTTGAGTGGGTGAAGGTTATAGCCAGCCAGGATCAGAACCAGAGTTTCTAGAGTCCAGTTTCTACATCCATAGTATGAAAAAGAAAGAAAGAAAGAAATCCTCACAGAGATTGCGATATCTGTGTAAATTTGAAATGGAATGTCATTTTAAACAAATTATCTTGAGTAGGTGAGGGTACTATTTGAGACAACCCAAATTTACACCTTAAATTAAAGCTAGCCAGGAAGAATTGTGAAGTTCCCTCTTTGTGACTGAAATACTGACCCAATTAAGCAGACATCTCCAGTGCTTTCACCCTCTGGGACTTGAATGAGTTAGTGACCAATAATTTGGTGTCACCCCTGCCAAGTTTGGCACACCTTGAGCTGTCTTAGACTCAGCAACCAATGTGGTACAGAAGCTGGAGGTTGAGCTTACTGGGTCTGCTACCATTTTCTCACCAAGGAACACTCAGAGCTTTCCATGATGTGCAGGAGATTTTTTTGAGGCTGAGGGGATAGCTGGCTTTCAGACATGTAGATTTAATGTATTTGGTTTGAAGTATTCTACTTCTTTATAGTATAATTGTCTTGAATATAAGGAGGTGATATTTTCAAAATGAGGTCAATCCTGGATGTCTTTTGAAAATGGAAGGGGTATATATAAATCCATGTAATGCCTCCGTAGAGCAGTGTTGTGCAGTGGGACTTAGCAGGGTTACTGTGATCGCCCAGGGCACAGGTCAGATTCATGAGCTTTCTCCTTAGTTGTAGTTGCCTCTGAAGGAAACCTGAAGTTAACAATTCTGTGACATTAAGTACATTGACATTATTGTGCTGCTTTCACCACTGTCTATTTCCAGAACATTTTCATCATCCCAAACAGAAACTTACCCATTAAATAATAACTCCCCATTCCCTCCGCACCCTATCTCTTGTAACCACTAATCTGCTTTCTGCCTCTATGAATTTGCTTATTCTAAGTATTTAGTAAGTGAATCATACAATATTTGTCTTTTTGTGTCTGGCTTATTTCACTCAACATGGTATCTTCAAGTTTATCAATACTTTTTTTTGTGGCTGAATAATATTCTGTTAAATGGGTATACCACATTTTGTTTACTCATTCACCTGTTAGACATTTGGGTTACATCCACTTTTTGACTATTGTGAATAATGCTACTATGAACATCAGTATATAAATATCTGACTGAGTCCCTGCTTTAAATTCTTTTGGGTATATACCTAGTAGGATTGCTTGGTCATATGGTAGTTATAAGTTTCACTTTCTGAGAAACTGTCAAACTGTTTTCCACAGAAGCCGTCCCATTTTATATTCCCACCAACAATTGTGAGGGTTCCTATTTCTCCACATCCTTGTCAACACTTACTAATTTTCTGTTTTGTTTTTTTTTAAATGATAGCCATCCTTGTGGGTGTGAAGTGGTATCTCATTGTAGTTGTTGTTGTTGTTTTTTAAGAGCAGTTGTAGATTTACAGGACAATCATACAGAAAGTAGAGTTCTCATATACCACTCCACACGTGCAATTTTCTTTTTTATTAACATTTTGCATTAGTTTAGGCCTCAACTTTTACACTCACCTAAACAGAAGGGTCTTAGAGTTCCTGCTATGTTTTTACTTCTCTAAATTAGAAAGTAAAAGAATTAACAAAACTCAATTCTTTTTTAAATAGGTGAGGAAGAAAACATGACAGAAACAGATGCCTTTTATAAAAGGTAAAAATATGTCCTTTCTAATAAAAGTCTTTTCTGTGGTGGTAACAGCAGAGGGTCGTGAAATCAAAGCAAGAAAGTGACCTGAGAGCTGGAGAATAGGACTGAGTATGTCACATTTGTGCATTTGAGGGGCTGATTTGTAGATATGCAGGTTAGTTGCTGCCCCTGGTTGTCTAAGGGTGTGAAGAGATACCCAAAATATTTACTGATTGGTAGGATATGGGCCCTAAAGCTAGAGCTGGGGCCCAGGCCAGCCAGGCCATTGTCCTTGGTTTCAGGGAACTGAGATGCCGGACAAAGGTGGATTTTGATGGGTTGAGGGTGGGTGTTCAGGGCAGCAGCTGTTTATCAACTAGTACAGAAGTATTTCAGGACTTTCTCTACCAGTATGGCTGCAAGGCTTTCCCAGGGAGCCTGGCAAAGGAGAAAAGAGGAAGTAGCAGACTTCTATTTACTCTACACGTTGACCTCCTCTCAGAGGAGCTCATTATTTGATAAGACTGGAAGTGATTGCTTTTTAAAACTTTTCATTAACAGGGAAACGTTTGATCCAGCCGAAAAGTACAAAATGGACCACCGGAGGAGAGGAATAGCTTTAATTTTCAATCACGAGAGGTTCTTCTGGCACTTAACACTGCCAGAAAGGCGGGGCACCAGTGCAGACCGAGACAGTCTCAAACGCAGGTAACAGAATTACTTATCAAACTGTTAGCCCTGATGAGATAACAGAGCCAGAGTATTTTGAGGTTGGGCCTCACATGGGCTGAGTCGCTTTAGAACTTGCCTGAGTCCTTTCTTCCTTACCCTGTTCTATTAAGTGTTAACAGGTTTTGCCTTGTTTCTGATATATTTGTATGGCAGATGAAAATATTCTAAATAGAACTGGCTCTCATTATGATTAAATCCTTTTCTTACCATAGGTGAGCAAGGAAAACCATCATTATTTGATTTTTTTCTTTCTTCCTTAAAAAAAGTAAATTCCTATGTTATACAAATGTGTATTGATTTCTCATAAAGCGGTATTTGACAAAGTTGAAAAGCTTGTAAGCTAATACCAATTTAATATGTCACCAGGCTTTCAGATCTAGGATTTGAAGTGAAATGCTTTGACGATCTTAAAGCAGAAGAACTAATGCTCAAAATTCATGAGGGTATGTTCATATCCTATTAAGTTCATATCCTCTGATGGGATTGAGTAATTATCCTATCTGTAAAAACAGGTACAAATAATTCACTTTGTGTTGCAAAAAAAAATCTTGTTATTACTTTAGCATGGGCTATAGGTTTTGTTTGTGTATCTCTGCTTCTTATCTACCAGATTTAGAGACACTTGCAAAGTATTATGCCTCCAGAGTTTACATTTAGTATATACTAGTCACAGTCTACTACCCTAGAAATGACCAGAAGTACACTTCTAGGGTACTTTAGACATGTATGTCTAAAATGCAAATACTACAGGTTCTGGGCAGTCCATAAGCTCCATACCCCTCCATACTCCAGGTTTTCAGTGGCTTCAAAAGAGTGTTGATTTATATATACAGTCTTTTAATTTTCATATCACCATGCAGTAGGTATTATAAATACAATTTGTTTATCATAATAATAATCACTTCATACCATAGATTTTCAAGTCCTTTGCCAGTAGACTATTATGATATTTGCATAATTATTTAAAACTTTCTTCAGAGCTCTTCCTTAATCTGTAAATCATTTCCATTTTAATTGGCTGCTTCCCAGCTTTTCTATTTTCCTCATAAACTTTGGAGTATATCTAACTAATGTCTTAATACTTTTCTGGAAGTTTTAAATATTATACAGAGAGGGCTGTTGAGTAATACTTTCTGGGCCTTTCTAGTATCTGCTCTGAGAAGCTCTGCTGATATAAAGAAACATTTAATTTATTGCCAGAGTGACTCAGATCTTGAAGGGGGTTTCCCATGAAAATCCCTTTTATGTTTTCCATGTTATTACTCTGTTTTAGAAAAGCTGATCAACTTTGGCCACTCTATTACTCTGAACTTCAATAATTTGGATATTTAAAGACCAGATACAGTGTGGTATAAATTATCTTGTTTGACTAAAGACTAAAATAAGTTGGGTCTCATTACAGATATTTTACACTTTTAACAACAAAATTGCCCCCTTCCCCCAATCATATGTATATGACTTTATGTATGTATTAGTAATCAAGTTTTTATATGTAGTTGTTAACAAGCATCTTATTTTCATTTCTTTATGAATTTTGGGGGTCCTTTATAGTGTCTACCTCTAGCCACATAGATGCCGATTGCTTTGTGTGTGTGTTCCTGAGCCATGGCGAAGGCAATCACATTTATGCCTACGATGCTAAAATTGAAATTCAGACATTGACTGGCTTGTTCAAAGGAGACAGGTGTCAGAGCCTGGTTGGAAAACCCAAGATATTTATCATTCAGGTAAGACTGGTTATGTTATCACCTTTAAAGTCCATGGTTCTTGTGATTATAAGGGACTAAAGCCATTTTGAAAGTAACTTTCTCCAGTAATTGGAAAGACCCTTTTTGAATACTGGCCAACACAGTCACACTTTGAACTACTGGAACTTGGATTACATTTGAAGTGGCTCAAAAAATAACCAGTGTGCTATAATCTCTGGTCTAGCCTCTCAAGGCTTAACCACAAAGGGATCAAGGTAGACCTAGTACCAGAGAAGGTATCTGCTGAATTAAGAGTGCTTTGCAAAAGGCAGCCTGTTCAGATTAAGCTCCATTCTTTGTTAGCTTGGGAACATGTAAGTCAGTGGGAAAAATGCAGGAATTCAGAGGTCTAGTCCTAGTTTTGCCTCATCTCATTCACATTTTTCCTTAAACCAAGATGCAGTTTCCCCCTTGCCAAATTGGTATTACAGATAAAAATATTTTTTTTTTTTTGGCCAGAATAATATCATTTGGCACATCAGTAGATTTTGAACAAAAAAGAAACTAATTCTTAATTATCAGTGATGCGATTCTGTATTTCCATGACTAGTATGTCATCTGTTACTGGTAGGTTGTAAGAGAAAAAGAGGATTTAAGGATGATTGACTAGTTTTTGGTTTGGACAATAGCATTGGGCATTTATGGGACATGCACTTGGAGATACAGGTTTAGAACCTAACACAAAGGCTGGGCTGAAGAAATAAATTCGGGAGTAACCAGAAGTTGGATAGTAATAGAAACCACAAGAGCAGATGGTTCACTTATGTAGAGTATAGCCTGACAAATGAGTGTAAAACAAAAACTGAGGGACACCAATGAGGAATAAGCAGAGGAGAAAAGATACAGTAGAGCATGGTCCAAAAAAAGAGGAGGAAAATCAGAAGAGAATAATGGCAGATGATTATTTCATGGAAGAGAATGGCCAACACTGTCAAGCACAACAGAATTGGAAATAATGAATGAAGTACTATGGGAAGATAGCCCAAAAGGAGGGAAATATTTTGGCAAGTTACTCTCTCTATATATACATCAGATTCTTCATCTGTGAAGTGTGGATAGTAATGAGGTGGTTGTGAGGATAAAATGACCTAATGAATGAAAGGCACTTAGAACGATGCCTGGCATATGGTAAGCCCTCAATAAAGGGTGGCTTTTAGTCTTATCGCATTGATTTGGCCAGTGATTTCATAGAGTTACAGGTGCTCAATATTGTATTCAGGAAAGATGGTGGAAAATAAGATTTCAAAATAAGCCTGATAATACTAAATAAGATTAAAGGCTCCCTGTAAAAAATGGGATATTAAGGATCTCCTGTTTATTTGATAACTTTGAAATCACATGGGCTTTCTGTTTCTTTTGAAGCTTGTGATTCTTTAACCAGATCAATCAGAATTGATTGATGCATTTATAATGCTATAGTGAAAACTTGTTAGGTCACTTAAGAGTAGAAATTAATGTTAGCCTCTGTGGGAGTCACTATTAATAGATAAGAGTCTGAGACCTCACTTTCAAGTAGGAGCAAATGGAGGAAGGCATACAGATATATGTCTTCTCAGTCAGGCAAACGAAATCCAACCTGGAAACCTATTACCTGATTAAATAGAAACACTTAGGTAAATACTGTAGCCTTCAGAAAAGAGGGTGACTCTTGGTGCTGTGGATGTGGTTAATCCTTAAGTAAACCACAGGTACTTGCTCCTTTTCCAGTGTTTTTCAACCAACGTAATTTGGTGTATAGTTGGCGATGCCAATTTTTAAAAATAAATAAATAAAAACACATACATAGGGAAGCAACTTTGTCAGCTTTAGTCTCCTCTAAACCTGAATGCATTGTTTTTGAAGTGCCTAGAGGTGGCTCCTGTCAATGTGACTTGTTCCTTCACTGTAAACATTGAACACTGGGAAGGAAACAATAGGTAGAGGAAGTAGTTTATCTTCTCCTTCTCTTGCAGGCTTGTCGGGGAAACAAGCATGATGTGCCAGTCATTCCTTTGGATGTAGTGGACCATCAGACAGACAAGCTGGAAGCCAATGTAACTGAGGTGGATGCAGCCTCAGTTTATACACTGCCTGCTGGAGCAGATTTCCTTATGTGTTACTCTGTTGCAGAAGGTGTGTGGTGCTTAATACTAACATAATTGGCTCTTTGGCTAAGTTTCTTCAGTTTTACCTTCCATTGATTTGGGTCAGATTTTTGTGTTGGAACATAGTGATTCTATCCTGAAGCTCACAGGCTTAGAATGAATTTCCTTGATCACATGGCAGAGTGATAAATGAAAGTGTAGAAGACCTTATAGAAAAATCATTCCTGAGACCTATGTTAGGTAAAGCAGTAAGTTTAATTATATTAAATATTAGCAGCCTGCTATCAATTACTGATGGTGATAGTACCACTGTGGTAATATTCATGGGAAGCTTTTTTTTTTTTTTTTTTTTCCATTTATAGCCCCCTTCCCCACATAGTTCTCTTGTCTGTCTGCTCATTGTTTGCTCGCCTTCTCCAAGAGGTACCGGGAGCTGAACCCGGGACCTCCCACATGGGAGGCGAGTGCCCAACAGCCTGAGCCACATCTCCTCCCCCACAGGCTGTGGCATCTGCTCGTTTAGGCATCTGCTCATTGCAGTGCATGTGGTGTCTAGCTTGTTACAACATCTAGCTTGTTTTTAGGAAGTACCCAGGCCTGAACCTGGGACTTCCCATGTGGTAGATGGGCGCCCACCTGGTTGAGCCACATCTGCTTCCCTCATGGGAAGCTTTGCTGAAAAATATTTTGATGAGTTTCCTTTGCTTTTAGAGTAAATAATTTTCTGTTTTACTTCTGAAAAAATTTTGTCTCTCAAAACCATCACCTGGCTACCATCTTGGGAAGTTTTAGGAAATGGGGGAAATTATACAGAATTAATAACTAATCCCTTTCCCCACATGAGAATAGTTGATGGTTGGAGAACAGTTTTAAAACCATATCATGTATTGCATATATGACTGTTTTTACAAAATGTAAATACAGATAAACTAGAGAGAAGGAAACTGGAGGCTATGTGTGGCAGGGGAAGCATAGAGAGCTTGAGAGGTGATGGGGTTTGTTTGTTTGGTTTTTGTTTTTTAGTATTACTGGAGTAATGAAAATGCTCTAGGAATGATTAGAGTGATGGGTACATAACTATGTGATTATACCGAATACCCTTGATTGTACACTTTGGATGGATTTATGCTTTATTAATATGTATCAATAAAATTGATTTTAAAAAAACAAAACAAAACATATCATGGATGCATCTTAGTCTTCTGCAGAACATATTTGAGAACATAACCTTCTGTAACTGAATTATAAAGGTGTTTTTCAGTCACAGTAATTGAAAGCCAGGAAACTTAAGTGGGCTTTTTCTTCTTTTTATCTTTTTTAGGCTATTATTCTCACCGGGAAACTGTGAATGGCTCCTGGTACATTCAAGATTTGTGTGAGATGCTGGGAAAATATGGATCCTCCTTAGAGTTCACAGAACTCCTTACTCTTGTGAACAGGAAAGTTTCTCAGCGTCGAGTGGACTTTTGCAAAGACCCAAGTGCAATTGGAAAGAAGCAGGTTCCCTGCTTTGCCTCGATGCTAACTAAAAAGCTGCATTTCACTCCAAAATCTAAATGATAGGGGCTGTTTTGTTTTTTTGCATGTAATGTTTTTTGCTGTAATGTTTTAAGGTTTAATGTCCAGCAGAGAACTACTTTTTTTAAAAAATAGTTCAGGGAAGCGGCTGTGGCTCAATCAGTAGGGCTCCCGTTTACCATATGGGAGGCCCTGGGTTCGGTTCCCGGGGCCTCCTGGTGAAGGCAAGCCCGCCAGCACGGCGTGGTTAGCTGACCCAGCGAGCACAAGCAGCAAGGGGGGATAAATGAATAAATAAATAAAAAAAAAAAATCTAAAAAAAAAAAAAAAAAAAAAAAAAAAAATAGTTCATATTGGACATGATGAAAGGTTTGGTACATGGATAAATAAAAATCTCAGGGAATTACCATAAATAAAATTCTACAAGCCTTGGTGATAATTGATTTTTATAGTAAACTGCAAGGTTGCCCAACGTATCTGGCTGATTTAACTGTACTTTGTGACATTTTAAAATTTAAGTTTATTTTATAATGTTTTTAAAGGTTTTAGAAACCCAGTAATTAGATAATTGTCTTCTCTTAATAAAGTATTTGGGGTTCATGTTTTATTAAATTTTTCTAATTCACCTTCTTATTCACTTGTGTGATTTGTAGTAGATTTGTTTTTACTTGGTCATATAAATGTTCAATAATTCATTTATATAGGAATTATCACATTTGGTATAGAACTTTAACTCCTACTTTAAAAAAATCAGCCTTTAAGAACTATTAAATGGCATTTGGAGAATGAACTATGAAATAGAATTCTTGGCCAATATAGCTAAACACCTGCAGTATCTGTTTCTGTCAACATCTTCCATGTTAAGTTACTATACATTGTCCAGCAGTTATCAGTTTCACTCACAGACCACCATGTTAGTGGAATAGAAGTTACTTTTAAAATTCAATTCTCAATAAATGATATATAAAATTTCAATAATATTGTTAATAACCCTCTAGAGGCTAAAATGATTATTAAATTTGGGCTTTGATAATTGAAACTTGTGGATTGTTAATTCAAAAGCAACAGTTGGCATATGTTGTTTCAACTCTACTTCAAGGAGTGCCAAAGTATACTTTATAGTTAATAGGACATTTATACCTTTCTTGTAGCCATGGCAGGGGGTTCACTAGCAGAATATTTTACCCTTTCTTTAATCCTAACCCCCTATCAGTGAAGGCACCACAGGCCTTGCCATCTCCCCAGGCTCTACTTTCAAGAGCTAATGATTACAAAAATGCTTTTCAGTTCACTGAATGAACATTTGCCTGGCCCTCTAAGCAAAGACTGCACAATTCTGGTTACCCAAGATAAATTGGCTTATGTTATTGAAAAGCTCTAATAATAATTTTAAAAGTCAGTTTCCTTGAATGTTATCAAAGGGCTTATTTGATTAAAATACTCTTAATCAGATGCAGTAACATTAGTGCCCAAAGATGTGGGCTATCAAATATGAGTTGTATATGCAATAGGGACACAACTGAATTTTTATTATAACAGTAGTCTCAGAATAAGACAAATGCTTTTGTAATAAAAACATATAATATGATTATAATCCTTTAGTTTTGGTTCTAACCTGTTTGGCCTTAAACACAACTGGGCACTTGAGTAGAATATCAGCTGTTCATGTTTTAAAAAAACTGATCTATAAAGCTTAACATAAATGACATCTCCCATTTGGAGAGACAACAGTTTAAATATAAAAAGGTTGGAGTGTCCTGTGACTTATCACTGAGCTTTTATCCCCTGAATACTCAGAAATCAGTTTCATTGGTCATAAACGAAGGTGACCTACACACAGCTCCTCCTTTGGAGAATAAGAATTACTCTTTTGGATTTTAATTTGTGAAGTGGGAAGATACAAATCGAAGCTATGTTTCTAAAGAGTTAATTCATTTTTCACATGACTCATTTTCTGAAGCACTAAAAAGGTAGAAGTACTCTTTGATAACTGTCCTTCCTATTCTAGTTCAGAGGGGAGCAAACTTTTTTCTGTATAGGGTCAGATAATATGATGGGCTTTGCAGGCCATGCTTTTTATATAAACAGGTGCTGGTATTAGGTTGCTGACGCATGCTCTAGTTCACCTCATGTTGCAGATTTTCCTTTAGACCGTTTCAATTCAGAAGCCATCCTTTCCATTCTCCCTAGCCTAGAACGTTATCCCTGACAATGACACAGGCCTTTTACCCACCTTTTCTGGGTTCCTAGAATGGGCCAGGCATTATTCTTGGTACTTGGGGCACATCAGTGAACAAAGCGAATGACACTCTCTGTCCTCCTGGCACTTACATTCAAGTGTTGAATATCTGCTTTAGTCAGGCACTGTTTTATCTCATTTTATTCTCAATAAGGTCAGTGGTATTATTTGATAATTATTTTGATGAGGAGAGGTCAGGTTAATTGTCTAGTGTGTGGCTAATAAGTGGCAGGACCTGCCTGATCCCACAGCCCACTTTCTACAATAAGCTGATTTTCATACCACACCATAAACTTCAATCTGCACATGTTTTCCATGTTAAACCCAGAATTCTGATCCCAGCCTCCCAGTTCCACCTTGTTTCAATAAATCTATTTCTCTTCATCGTATATCCTCTGCTTTAAGGAAATATCCCACAATTACACAATCAAGACCTACTCCTCAGGGCTTTTCTTCCTATGTTGTATTTTCCCTGCCTGAAATATTTTCCCTCATTCTAAATTCCATCTAAAAGGCAAGGTTCACTTCTTTCATCTGATTTTCTTAACTTTTATTATATTAGTGGTTTTATCGTCATCTGGGAATAGAGTTCCTCAAAGGCAGAACATTTCTACTTAACAAAAAGTAATTTTAAGAAGTCCGTTCAGGATTTCAAAACCTGATGAAAAACAGAAAAATATATTGGTGCATTTTCTTAATTCAGTAATACTAATATATTGATAATTCAGAATCTCTATTTCAGAGACATTAATATAAACAGCAAGTATCCCATTTTTATAATGAAGAAACTGAGGTTTAAGGTATAGAAAGCTTGAATGTGATTTGACTGAACTATAGATATACCCTGCAATGGGTGGGGCTTTTTGTTTGGTTGGGTTTTTTAAAAAGCAAATCTCTAACACCAGAGTATCATCATTACCCTTTATGCTTGCTTCATAGTCAAATTATGAAAACAGTGAAATCTTGGATAGTTTACAATGTCACTAGTTGTAAATTTACAATGATTTATGCTTTGTAAATTATTCAATCTCTCTAAGCTCAGTTTCTTCATTATAAAAACGGGATTAAAAATAATAAATATGTAAGGTGTCTAGAATAGCACCTGACAGTATGTGATAAAGGTCTACAGTTTTTATTTTATTTTAAATATTAGTTAATAAAGTGACTATTTAAAAATGATCATTTTATAGCTTTAGCTATATTTAACACTAAAGATCTTACTTCCAACTACTACATATTAAAAAGAATTTAAAAGTGAATGAATGAATAAATAAATAAATAAAAGAATTTAATAATAAGACTATTCTAAATGCAGCTAAAGAATGCTAAGCACACTGATCATTTCATCTCCATGCAGGGAATCAATACGAGACAGGCTGACAAGAACTTTTAGCTAAAGGGCCAAACAGAAGCAACAGCCACTTTGATTTCTTTCCAAAATTAAACCTCAACAAATTATGAAAATCCATAATTTAAAAACCTCAAGCAAGAACTTCAAAGAATACTTGTATTTTACAAGAATTTTTTTTATTAACTAAAAAAGAGATTTAAACAGTCAAATTGAAATGAACTAGGGGACCCAAAAACTTCCAGTTTCTACATTGCAAAATCAACACATAATGGAAAAATTCAATGACATTTAAAAACGTGAGAGTAATCCTTGCCATTGTGTTTCTCTCCTGGCAATCGCAAATAGAGAGAATGGCGCACATGTTTCAAGGATTCCTGAGCCTGTCAATGAGAAAAAGAAGTGTGATCAGAGAGAATGAGAAACATATCAGCATACTGCAAGAAGACTTGTGTAAGTGTAATGTGTCCTGGGGCAATAAAAATATTTAAACTACAAGTGGCAAATGCTTAAAATACTTCAATTTTATATGAACCCTTTTTTTAAAAGATGAGTTTATGGTTTCTAATTCATCCTTATGCATTTTAAAATATTTGTTTATCCGCTTCATAATGTCTTTTTCCAGTTGATATAAAAAAGACAAAAAGAAAAAGCAACCCATGACCTATTAGTTTCCCTTTTTACTCTCAAATTTTTTACCTTAAAAAAAGAACATTTCACAAGGTGTTATTTTAAATCTTAAATGCCCATTCCTATAAACTAGCTAGAAGAACATTCCTTAGCTTTCTTGAATTGTAACATTAAGATGTAAGTATATCCACTAAATTTCTTTTTAACAAGCATTATATTTTTCCTATTTAGTAAGTATATGAAATAAAATATAAAAAAATAAAAAGGCTCCTATCTTCTATTTTTGGATTACAAATATAGTTCCAGCTTTTCTTTTTTATTATTTCAGGTATGGTTAGTTTAGAAAGTACAAAAGATATGATGATTACTGACTATTAAATAAGCATTCACTGAGCAAAAGATATTCACTTTTTACCTAAAACTTTCTTGTTATAAAATTACTAAGAAAAAAAAAAATCTAGTTATGTTACTGAGAAGTCACCATCTGATAAAAGTTAATGATTAACTTAGGAGGCCAAAGGAAGAAACTGCCTAAGAGACAGATTGTAATGATATACTCTTAAGAGCCCAAGCTCCCAAGTCAAACTTTTGGGTTGGTAACCCTGATTTTCCACTTTACAGTAGTGTATACTAGAACAAGTGACTTTAAGATCTTCTGTTTCCTCATCTAAAAGAAGAGGAAAAGATAAAAAGAGCAGTACCATATTGATTCTTCTGTTTTTTTAAGGAAAAGAAACTTGTAAATACCATTAGAGAGTTCAAAGTTCTTTACCAGAGAGTTCACCTTCCTAAAATTCTCTTTTCTATTATTTTTGTTTAATAGCTACAAATCTGCAGTTGAGGTTGTTATTGGATAAGATACCTCATCAAGGTCTTCTTTTAACTTGTTGTATCGCTCCACATCAAATTGTTGTTGCTTTGATTTATTATGGAAGAAGTGAAGAAATTGCCTACTCTTAATAGCTGAGTAAGTATAATCCTAAAAAAAGAAAGAAAGAAAAAAAAAAAAGAACGTATTGGATGAACATAATGCCTTTGTGAGAAAGACTTGATTCAGCAACACCAAAGCAAATGTAGACAGATGAATAAAATAATATTTGCAGTGGCCATCAGAGCAAGCATAAGTTGACACAAGTAAGACATTTAGTTTCATTTGAGATCAGCTGCTACTTCGGGGCTCTTTTCAAAATCAGGCTGCTGGGAAGAGAAATCACACTGGGGAAGAATGGAAAAAAGGAAAAGGGAGATTTTTGGCAAAATAACCATGAGACAAAGCTGAAGTCACTGTGTGTTTTGCATTACAAATTCAATTTTATTTAATAAATGAGGGTACAGGGTAACATAAATTGGTATTTATCCCAATAGAAGAATTTATGAGGTGTATTAATTATTTCTCTACAGAGGCTACATTTAGTTTCTCTGTATATATGTCTCCTTCTAGCCTCATGAAAAACACCAAAAAAATTACCAAAAAAGGTATCATCTTATATAAACCCAGATAGCAATAACATGAAATAAAGACTTTATTGCTCCTTACTTGATTTGGGTAAGGAATTCTTTGCAAAGATGTTCTAATTTACCATTTTCCTAACAAACTACTCACCTGTCGTGTGACTATAAAGTATGCAAAAAAGACCATGGAATTTGCAAATGTGATGAAGTATGTAACTGGCTCCATGATGTCCCAGGAGTACACCCACCACGTGAACCAAGCCAGTGCCCCACCCTGAATGGACAGCAGTGCTAACCCTGTCCACAGGAGTCCATTGGTTTTCACTTCGGAGCGAGCTTCAATTCTAGCTTTCAGCTGAAGAGAAAAAAGCAAAATAACTGTTAAAATTCAGTTTAGAGGGCACTAGCTTAGGGAAGAAAACAATAAAAGAAGAAAGTGGACAAATACATACCTACATTACTTTAAAGAACTCGGATATATGGAAAAACAGAGTTTACAAGACACAATGGCACTGAATTACACACTTAAAAATTACAATTTTTAAGTAATATATACATGCTACCACAATTTAAAAATATATGTACATATATTAATGAGTGATGACTCATTAATGACAACTCAGTTAATAAATAAATCATTTTTTTAAATTATGAAGTTAATACATGCTCATGGAAAATATTTAAGATAGTAAAGAAAGATATAACAATGAAAAACTCAGAAGCCACTCTCTGGAGCCTAATTAAAATCACATGCCTATCTTCTTTGACTCAGTAAATTCTCCTATGAATTTATCCTACAGGTACACCTACACATACATGGTTCATTATGGATTCATTTGTAACATTAAAAGATCAAAAATAATTCATATGTCCATCAAGATATTATGCAATTGTAATGTAACAATATGAAGAGATTTCCATGATACACTGTTAGTAAAAAAGGTAAGATTATTGTGTATAGAATAGTATGCTCCCTTTGCTGAAAATGGGCACAAAATAAGAATATATTTGTATTTCTTTGTATATAGATAAAGAAACATTGAAATGATTCCTAAGAAACAAAAAACAATGGTTATCACAGGTGGGGGAGATATGGGAACTGGGAGGACAGAGTGGAAGGAAGACTTTCTATTGGGCACCATTTTTATAATACTCAATTTTAACCCAAGTAAACATATTACCACTTTTTAAAAAAAGAAAAATGTAGCTAAACAATCTAATCACTGTTAAACTTTTCTTACATCTCCAGAAACTTTTCTATTCATATACCAAGATATATATAAATCCACCCATTTTTTAAAAATCACAAATGAGATAAGGTTTATAGGATGAAGTTCTTTCAATTAAAATGGACCCCCCAAAAAATTAAAGTTATTTTTTCCCACCTTTGATTAACTTCAGATTTTGGAAGCTATTACTACTTTTCCAGCTGTAATTCTGTTAAGCAGAGTTGGGGCCTGTTACAGTTGGGCAGTTTGATATAATTATGAATTCCAAAAATATAATTGGATCATGCTTGTAAACTGATCTGTTAAGCGGGGCATGATTAAGTTATGATTAGGGCGTTGACTGGGCCACGTCAGTAGGGCATTGAGCCCCACCCCTTGGTGGGTGGGGAATCGAATATAAAAGGCAAGGCAAAGAACAGAGTTGAAGCAGTCTTTGAGAAGCAGTTTTGATGATGGAAAGAAGGCCCCAGGAGAAGAGAAGCGAGCCATTCGCCTGCTGACCTTGTGGAGGAAACAGGAGCTAAGGAGCTAAGCCCGGAGAGAAACGCAGCCCCGGGAAGAGAGGAACCCCAGAAGCCTGAACCCTGGCAAACGGGGCAGCTGTCTTGCTCCAACACATGAGAGAAGAAACTTAACGCTTTATGGCCAGGTATCTGTGGACTTCTACCCCAAATAAATACCCTTTATAAAGACCAACCCATTTTTGGTATTTCACATTAGCACCCCTTTGGCTGACTAATACAGGGCCCTAGTTCCACTCTCAAATATTAACAACAAACAAACAGGGAAACGGACGTGGCTCAAGAGGTTTGGCGTCCGTCTACCATATGGAGAGACTGGGGTTCGATCCCCGGTACCTCCCAGTAAAAAACAAACAAACAAACAACAACAACAAAAAAAAACTGAGGCAACACCCCAGCTAGTACATCCCAGCTCATATTATAAATTTTCCATGTTGAGAGCAAAATATTCAAGTAGAAAATGAGCATATCAAACAAGAAAAATGACTATAGGTATTATTTTCACCTAGACTCAATTGTGATGCTTCCTAACCTGTTCAAGCGAATGCAGCTCTTCCTTAAGGCAGTCAATTTTCTCCAGTAAATGGTGCTCTCTTTTTATCAGAAATTCTTCCAAATGTAATATTGTGAACAGTCTATGAACCAACGATCTCAAGTTTTCCATATCAGTAGCACGCTTACTACTCAGTTTTTCTGAGAAAAGACACAAAGGAAAGACAAGGCAGTCATCACATTTCTCCCTCTAAGATCTGTAAGCCCAGGAAACCATCTGTAAGCCTTAGCAGTGGGTGCTAAGGCACCTGTGGCTGGCCACCTGAGAGCTCCTGACTCTTGGGGAGACATTTAGTGTTAGCCTTTCATCCTCTCAGATGATTCTATTAGTCTCTTTCCATATAAAGACAATCTAGAATAATAAATCACAGATAGTACATTTAAAATTCATTGCATTTTTGTTTGTTTTTCCCTTTGAAAATAATGACCTTTGCTATTTCTTTAAAAATCTGCATACAGGAAAAGTAAGGGGAGTATCCATCTACCAGAATCCAGGTAAATACCTCAACTTTGCTCTTAGACATTAGTTATGAAGGTTCACTTTTATACCTAAGTATAACCTAATGTCCCTCCTCCAACGTTCAACCATCTTTCCAAAAACTGTTTAGGATCTACAGGGGATGGAAACAAGGAATACTATATATTTGAAAAGCAATTCAAATGTACATTTTAAAAATCAAGGGGTGTCACAATAAACAACAAAGTATATATCTGAAAGGAGGTTCATATACACATTTGAAAAGAGAGTCACAATTTTAGAGTTTTAACATAGAGTTCTTTTGATTATGAATTTCTCTTCACATTCCCCCTTTGTGGATCTATAAATCCACATAAAGTTAGACTACAATTATACCTTTATGAAGGTCATAATTGTTTACCATCACTATAAGAGAACCTTGAAGGAGGTGGACAAGGTGAGAGGAAGGGAGAAGGTGAGAGGATGGGAGAAGGACCTTCCCATCAGGGAGGAACAAATGACAACTGCACCAAGGGAGATTTATGCTCCTACAGTCAATATCAGCCAGAGATTTCCTGGTTATTTCTATTCCATCTCTACCCTGTTTTTCAAGACTCCGTTGTGGTCTTTAACCACTTTCACATTAACTAAGAGATCCTTTCCAGGCTACTGAGGTTTTTAAGTGGTAGCTGAGATTTGTAGAAGACTCAGATTCTTCTTGTTTTGATGAAAAATCCAGAGAAGGTGTATAGATAGGACACAATTTTGTCCAAAGCTGTAGATTGACATAAGATGCTTATATGAATTAAATGACTAGCCCTCCTGGCTGTGCTGTTTTAGAAATATGTGCGCACCACAGAACTCACAGCTGTGTTACCAACCTAAACAGGCTCATGACCTTTGTCTGTGGCCTCTCCTAACAAAGGCCAAAAGTGAGACAATTAATCTTTTTCTCCACAAGCTGTTTTTTTCTTTTCTTTTTTAACTTTTTATTTTGAACTACTCTAAAACTAACAGGACAGTTACAAAAATAATACAAGTCCTATACAGAGAACTCCAATATACCTCTATCCCCCACAAATCCAGTTCCACCAATTTTGAAGTTTTGCCACATTTGTCCTTCCTATCTATCTATCTATCTATCTATCTATCTATCTATCTATCTATCTATCTATCT
>JAKSZT010053767.1:5945023-6175584 GCA_026826555.1 Tolypeutes matacus | reverse complement strand
ACTGGGACAGGGGTTCTCAAGTTGGAGTGTGAGGAACCCTGAGAATCCCGAATTGTATGAGAACTTTTTAATTCAGTTTTTCCTTTTGGCTGATCATCTAAAATAAATGGATACAAGCATATTCTAAATACTGGCTTCTCAAAGGATGGTCTCCAGACCGGAAGCATCAGCATCACCGTGGAGTTGGTTAGAAATGCAGAATCACAGACCCAGCCCCAACTGAATTAATCAGAATTTGCATTTTAACAAGTTCCCCATGGAATTCATAATGCATATTAGTTTGACAAACATTGGTCTAGATCTGTTTAATATGGTAGCCACTAGCCAAGCAGAGAAAATGTGGCAAATGAGACTGAGGAATAGAATGTTTAATGATATTTGTTTTTAATTAATTTAAATAGCTATATGTGGCTAGTAGCTACCAAGTTTTATAGCACAAGAAAAGAACATTACTGTGTGCAAAAAATATACCAAGTGTAAACAATGGACCATAGTTAGTGGTTATAGTCTGATGATGTTCTTTCATAATCTGTAACAAATGTTCCACAACGATGCAAGGTATTGGTGGAGGGGTGATGTATGGGAAATCTGCACAGTATGCATGATTGTTTTTTTAAGTCCAAACTTCTCTAATAATATATATATATATAAAGAATAAAACATTTCCATCATCGCAGAAAGTTCTACTGGACAGGGTTGCTGAGTCTAGAACATCTGCATGACTGCTCTATTATGGAATATGTTTTTAGCATTTGCATTGGTGTTTGTGTTTACAATTGCACTAGTGCTTAATGAAGGCCAAATGACATCATGGTGCACTGTGTGAACAAAGATATTGCAAGAATAGAAAGAAAGGGCACCGAAGAATTGTTCCTAAGTAGGTGGAACTCAAAAGAACTTGTGCCAGAGCAATTAGTACCATAGTCACAATGATAGCTATTTTATATTGATCTGGATTTTTAATGTATCATTAATAATAGCTCTGCCAGTAATTACACAATGAAGAACTTTTTTGTAAGTTGTATTTTTCAAACTCTCAGGATTTATTTGAAGTATACTATTAAATTAAAATAATAAATCAGTGGTTAAAACTGTGTTTACTGCTACAAAGGACAAAAATAAGATGGCACTGATTCAAATGATGTCTCATAATGCTCAAAATAAAAAAAACCTCAATAAGTGCAATAGCTATATGTTCAAAAATATATTTCTAGTATTATTATTATTTTTTTTTTATGACTTCATTTCTTCTTACAGCTGCAGATTTCTAGTATTAAACACAATGTAGACAGTTTCAACAAAACTGTTTCTATCACATTAAATAAGGTTAGTCATTTGAATTTTATTTCTAAAAATATAACTCACAACTAAGTTGAGGAAGAAAAAGGCAGGTTATTTTTAAAGTAGATACAATTCTTAATAAATAAAATATGTAGAAGTTCTCCAAGTTTGGATAATACATATTATAATATTGTCTACTAGTTTTAGTGAAGCTATTCAAAATTGAGAAAAAAAATAGATCTACTTGAGAACACATCAGAATTAATGCTCCATCAAAATATTTCTTTAAAAATATTTAATTATATAAATTATTCTCCATTTATAAAGTCAAATATAGAAATATAGAGAATAAAAATTAAAGTCCCTCCCTTTACTTCCCTACAATCGTACAACTTTCCCCTCCCCAAAAGTAATTACTGTCTGTGGTTTGATGTATATCTTTACCACTTTTACATGAGTTAAATTCTATGCTAGAACCTGAACAATGCTAAAGACAGTTTGTGAACCAAGTTCCTAGGTGCCAATGATAAGTCCTGATCACAAAGTACTTATTATTTAATGTCCTGATGAAGTTTCTAGGGTAATACTGAGGAAGTCATTTTAGAGAAGCACCCACTTGACAACAAAGAAATGTTGAAGAATGCAGAGTGGCCAGAGAAAAATAGGGCTTCTCAAACTTTTTCATGCCTAAGAATCACCTGGAAGCCTTGTTAAAAACAAGAGATTCCTGGGTCCTGCCCCCACCCCCTACCCCCGCCCCAAGATTCTCAATTTAGTAGGTCTGAGGTGGGATCTGAGAATTTGCATTTTAATAAGCTCTAGAGTTACACTGATGTTGCTGGTGTGAGGACCACACTTTGAGTAGCTGGGCTCTAGTGGGGGCGCTCCCCTGACCCAGTCTTCATAGCCCCATGTTTAATTTCTGCATAAAAACATTTTGAATTCCAATTTTTAATTCAGGGTCAAGGGTTACTGCCTTGAGTATTCAGTGTCAGGACAAAAGATGACTCAGGCTTTTCTTTTATTACTTATCTTTCCTAAAAACAGTTCTAATCACTTCCTGGCCTGTGCTTCAAACCCCTTGACCTTTAAAGATTTATATAAAGTAGAAAGAACACTAAGCCTAGAGTGGAAAAGACTATAGGGTTTCTAAACTCAGTTCAGCCACTTAACAGGTGAGAGTTAAAGGCAAGTCATCAGACCACCCTGTGCTTCAGTTTTCTCGAGGGTCAGATGGGGATAACAATATCTATCTTGCAGAGCTGATATATTGTGCTAAGCAAGCATAAGGTATTGTTTACGAGAGCCCCGCATGCAAAGCATGGGTCTATGATTCACCTTTACAGCTTTATCTCTTGTTCCTTTAGAGCAGACATATAGACACTAGCCAAATTGAGCTATTTGTCACTAACATCTTAAAGTGCCTTTCTTTATCCACTGCTGCCTAACAAAATCCCATCCTTCCCTCAAGGTCCAACTCAAATGACATTTCCTCCTTAAATGTTCCCAGGGGCAATAATGGCCAATGGTCCAGTGGAAGTACCATAGGTTCTGCAGGCACAAACAAGTTGGAATCCCAACTTCAAGCCAAAGTTACTGTGAAGAAATAGGTTGTAAGAAAAAGAAGGGGACAATTTTGGCAGTGAAAAAAATGGAGTCAGGGATATAGTTATAAGACAGCAGGAACACATGTAAATGTCATCAATAAGGGTGTGATCTGTTTGAGCTTTGAAATAATGATCACACACTGGAGCCAGTAACAAGGCTTCAGTTTGCTTCTAGACTATGTCATATTTTAGATTAAACATGTTTATTTTTATTAATAAAAGAAATATATAATTTCCATTCAAGATAGTGGTATAAGTTAACACTTAAGGGCCCCTCAGCTCCAAGCTCAAAAACAACTTTTGTATCTCCATGTACAAAACAAAAGCAGGAGAAGCAGATGTGGCTCAAGCGATTGAGCTCCCACCTGCCACATGGGAGGTCCAGGTTCAGTTCCCAGTGCCTCCTAAACAAGACAAGCGGGGCAGAGAGCTTGTGTGATGGGCTGGCACGGCAAACTGACGCAACAAGATGACACAACAAGAGATACAAGGAGAAAAACATAATGAGCGACACAACAAAGCTGGGAGCAGAGGTGGCTCAAGCCATTAGGTGCCTCCCTCCTACATGGGAGATCCCAGGATCGGTTCCTGGTGCCTCTTTAAAAAAAGAAGATCAGCACACAATAAACAGAGCAAATGCAAACAATGAGGGGATGGGGAGAAATAAAGAAATAAATCTTTAAAAACAAAAACAAAAACAAAAAACAAAACACCATGTGACAAACAGGGCTCAAGTGAGGGTAGGCTAGGTTCTGGTTCCTGTAGAAAAGTAAATGTGAGGGAAGCGGCTGTGGCTCAATCAGTGGGGCTCCCGTTTGCCATGTGGGAGGCCCTGGGTTCGGTTCCCGGGGCCTCCTGGTGAGGGCAGGCCCGCCCGCACGGCGTGGTTAGCTGACCCAGCGAGCACAAGCAGCAAGGGGGCGATAAATGAATAAATAAATAAAATCTTTAAATAAAAAAAAAAAATAAAAGAAAATGTGTTTCAGTAAAAAAAACTATGCACCATCTATAGCATACTTTTCCAGGTTATCAAATTCTAAACCTGCTCATTATTTTTGAGCAATTTTTCAACTTTCTTTAAGTTGTAGGTAACAGATAGATATGTAAATTCACGAAAAAGTGGTTTGACTTCTTTTCCAACATCCAACTCAGAAAAAATTGTCTTCAGTTGTAATTCATCTCAATATTTATTTATATAAATTTGTGCTGTTTGACTATTCCTTTGAACCAGTTAAGACATCTGCTTACTTCGCCCATATTGTATGAATAAAATCAATTCTTTAACTTGTGTTAATTTTTATATCTATGTGAGAGTCGTTATTTTACCCTTTTCTGAAAATTATCTTTTAACAGTTTTGGAGGGTTTCCAATGAGATGATCAACTGAGTCACTGACAGGAGCCCGGTAAACTTCATCAGAGAAAAGTGTTCTATGAGGGTGGTTTAAGCCCAGACTAGTCTTTCCTTTGGCTCCCACAGGTGAATCCAAAGTGGCAACAGAACTTTGCTGACATTGTTTGACATTTCCACTTTATCCATTATATCCACTATTTCTAACTTCACTGTTTTCCTCATCACAAAAGTAATGCATGCTTATTTTAGAAAATCTGTAAATCACAGACAGCAAAAAGAAAATAGAAGTCACCACTAATACCATCATCTAGAATTATCAGTTAACATACATTAATATATACCTCACAGTTTATTTGCTATGTGTTGTATTCAATTTTTCCCTACTGCAACTAAGCTGATTCTAACCACCTTTGCACATAAATCTTTGCATTTTTATTTATTTCCTTAGGGTAGATGTAGAATGATTGGATCATAAAGTATTAACAATTTTAGGATCTTGATAACTATTACCAAACTTCTTTTGAGAATATATATATATTTTTTTCACATTGCTTTTCTCAATACAAGACCAGATTAGTAATAGTCTGAACCAAAACAAACAACTGTTTTTAAGTTCAGAATCAAGCAAACAATAACAACACATTTGGGCATCCTTGAAGCCTCCTCCCTCTTGAGGCTCACCCCCCAGACAGCCTCCTAGATGTCACCCTTGGAATGGCCAACAGGTACCTCAGACAATACCTCCTAACTGAGCATAAGCCTGATCCTCCCCTTTATTTCTTTTCTTGATGAACTGTCACCACTAATGACCAGTCATCAAACCAGAAGGTCCAGAGACATCCTATACAACTTATTCCATAGAATCAACTTATAAGCTGTACCAGTAGGCGCAAGTTAACTATGACTTAGGCCCACAGATTCTACTTCATAGAGAGCTCTCAAAACCATCCTCTCCCCTCCATCTCCTCCTCCACTGCCCTAGTTAAGAGCCTCATCATCTCACTTGGATTACTGTAAAAGTTTCCTACCTAGCTTCTCCCACAAATCTATTTCAATCTTCTAAAATCATATAAAGTCAAACTATTTTCAGATTTAAAGACCCCTATTGGCTCTCTATTGGAAAGACAAACAATGCCAAAGAAAACTTTCCATGAATTGATTCCTGTCCATTTCTTCAGTTTCACCTTATCACCTCAGCACCATCCACCTCCCAACCCTCTATTTCAGACATGCTGAAGTAGGGAACCTCTTGGCTATGTCACCCTACTGCACGCTTCCTTGCCTTTGCACTTTTTCCTCTCCTGTCTGGAAAGCCCTTCCCAGTATACTTACCTTGCATTGCTAATTATTACTCTAAACTCTTTTATCTTCTATCATAAAACCTATGGAACTCTACCTGTATAGATAAATGTTTTACATGCAGTATCCTAATTTTCTTAGCAATTACATAAGCTGCATACTGTTATTTCCCATATTTTAACTGTTAGAATAGTGGAACACAGTGAGATTAATTAAGCTGTCTCAAGTAACATGGTTAATAAATGACTATAGTCAAGCAGTTAAGAGCTCCCACCTTTTTAACTGCTTCATTATACTGTTACCCTGTGGTAAAGGGAATGTGCAACTACATCTGACCCAAGCTGTCATGTGTCCTCACCCATGGGAACTAATGGGATCTGTTTGAGATAAATAGTAAGAGTGGTGTCTGTTTCCAAATGAAGATGAAGTTTATATCTGGGCAGATATAAACAGTGGCCACTAAAACTAGCTTCCACGCTATTGAAATCCACGTAAAAGAATGCACTGAGGTACAAGTAATCTGAACTAGAGGAAAACATATTAGGTATGTCTATTACAAACAAATCCTGAGAAACTGCATTCACAGTGATGTTCTTGAAACCAATTTATTAGTAGTAAATAATGTATTTCTTATGTAAGCCAACATACTCTAATATTTCAATGTATTTTTCTAACAGATGATAGTGGGAACAAGCAAATATAGTTACTATCTTCTCTGGAGTGTAATCATTCATTATTTGCTCTCAAGAATTTCCCTGTTTAAAAATGGAAGAAAAACATTGGACTCGCCCAGGACAAGTAACAAGGAGGTGATGATGGACAATCACCATACCAAGGAACCGAGAGTCTACAACGGCAAGCAAGAAAGTCCCATCCATCGGTAGTATGGGGTTGAAGGCCCCCTCTCAATTAGAGGTAGATTAGGCATCACCATCCCAGAATCCTCAGATTTGGGAATAAAATATGGACTAAAGTAGGCTTACTGATATTCTACTATAGACTTACTGTGATTCTAGCAATGGAGGAAATTATATCATTGATGTGGAGACAGTGGCCACTGGAGGTGCTGAAGTCAGGGAGAGGGAAAAAGAGGTGTAATATGGGGGCACTTTCGGGACTTGGAATTGTCCTGAATGACATTGCAATGACAGATACAGGCTATTATATATCCTGCTATAACCTAGAGAATTGAGTGGGAGAGAGTGTAAACTGCAATGTAAACTTTAATCCATGCTTAGTGGCAATGCTCCAAAATGTGTTCATCAATTGCAATAAATGTACCACACTAATGAAAGAAGTTGTTAATGTGGGGGAAAGTGGGAGGTGTGGGGAGTGGGGCATATGAGAATCCCTTATATTTTTTTATGTAACATTTTATGTAATCTAAGTATCTTTTAGAAAAAATAAAGAATACATTTAAATGGAAGAAAAAGAGAAGAAGGAAAGAAGGGAGGGAACAATGAGAAGGGAGGGGAGAGAGGAAACAACACATATTTATACAAGATTAGGGGTCCTGCTGAGGTCACTGCAGAGCATGAAGAAATGACTGGATCAAATGCCAAGTGCCAAGAAGGGATTTATGTGTGGCTTGGCTGAGAAATTATACTCAATATGTAGAAGTTATTGTTGGTTTCTAGCCAAATGCTTTATGCATTAGTTCTGTTTCTGTTCTGTTTCAATCACGTTGTGGATTAACGACTTTTCTTGGACTGTCCAGAGCAAAAAGAAAACTTAATTTTAATAGTTATAATTCATATAGCACCTGAGCAAAAGTGACACATTAGATAACTGCCAAGTGTGCTAGCATGTGCTGCAAAATGCAATTCTGTTAAGCAGCCTTAAAAAATATATGTAGAGGCAAGTAAGAAAAGTTCATCAAAAGAGATATAGCAGTTTGAGATTTTCTGTGTATGAGAGAGAAGCAAAAAGATACCATGAAAGCTTGGAGCTCAGCATGAGGTTCTACAAAAAATCATGATGCACCACAGGGTGGAAAACTAATGAATCCAAGGATAAGCTTCAAAGCAAAACAAATGATTATCTAACCAAGGAATTTAAAAAGCAGCTTAAACACCCGAAGCACCATTTTGCTTGCTTCACATATTCCATAGACATACTCCACATTAAATGGCACATAAAACAGGGTTTGGGATAATTGAATTTTTATTCATTTCTTAATGTTTATATTTTCCAAATTTCCTTGTTCAACATTTCTTTTGCATTCATGTTCCTTCCGTGTTAAATTTTGTCTACTACAATTTTGATTAAACTCTCAAAAAAAGTCTGTGGGCAGTAAACTTTCAGTTTATGTTGTTATACATTCAATGATTTATGTCTTTTTAACTATTCTAATTATCCTGATTTCTTTTGCTTTTCTTTATCCTTTCTAGCCTCTAATAAATTGATTGTTTATATATATGTATCTGTTTTAGTTTCCAGGCTGCTATGACAAATACCATGCAACAGGTTGACTTAAACAACAGGAATTTATTGGCTCATTGTTTCGGACGTCAGAAGTCCAAATCAAGGCATTGCTTCCTCATAGGACTGGTAGCGTTCTGGCTGGTTCTTGGCTTTCCTGTCACATGGTGATAGTCTCTCCTCTCTCTTCTATGTTTCTATTGACTTCCAGCTTTTGGCTCCTTCCTGTAGCTTTCTTTCCTAAGCCTGAATTTCTTCTGCCTTTAAAGGACTCCAATAATCTGATTTTAGGGCCCAAACTCATTCAGTGGGGCCACACCTTAACTAAAATAACATCTTCAAGAGTCCTGTTTACAATGGATTCATGCACACAGAAATGCAGATCAAGACGATGAACGTCTAAATTGGGGTAAATAATTCAATCCACCACAATCCCCTTTACTTCTATTGGTTTGTAAGTATATGTTTTTTCTCTATTCTTTCCATGCTTACCCTTTACATTGTCATAATCTTACTTGGTTTAGAGTCTAAAGTTAATCTCTCTACCCTGCTGCTGAACAGGATCTTAGAAAATATCCATCACAATCAAGAAGGAATTACTTCTACCTTATTTTAGGAGCCCCAAATTTTCATCATGATTACTGTTTTATACAGTTGATACGCCTGTAAGCTTTCTAATTTTTTTGCTTTCTAGTTCTTCTTACCTACTGTTTCAACATGTGTTCAGTTTTATTCGTCCTGAGAAGAGCTTTCAGTAAGAATATGTTAGTCTCTCAGACTTTATTTTATTGAAAAAAAAAAAAAATGAGAGTTTACCTGGATATAGAATTCCAGGTTGATTGTTACTTTCCCTCAGAACGGTGAAGAAACTCCTTTGCCTTCTGGCCTTGTGTATTGCTATTAATGTATCTTCTGTAAGTCTAATTGTTTTTCCTTTACAGGCAATCTCTCTTTTCTTTTGGGAATGTTAAGATCTTCTTTCTATATCCACGGTTCTGCAATTTCACTACAGTGTATCAAGTACAGAGTTAAGTTCATGTACCCTACTTGAGACTCACTATTTTTTCCCCTGGTGTGGAGCAAAGTGAGAAGGACACTCATGGGATGGGTTTGAGGGTGAAGAGGTGGCCCATTGTGGGGAGTCTGAACCCAAGTGTGGTGTGGAGAGCATCCACATACAGGGAAAGCCCAACATGGGGCATTAGACCCTAAGCAAGACAAGGGGAGGGGTCCACATGGTAAGAAGGTGAGCAGTGTGTTGTGTCAGAGCCTGAATGGAGTGAAGAGGGCATCCACATGAGAGGAAGGTTCAGAATGAGGCACTGGAGCCCAAACGGGATAAGGAAGGCATCTATGCAGGGGAAGGAGTGGTGGCAGTGATGAGAGACGGTTACATACAGGAAGACTGACCAACTAAGTAAATATTTTAAGAATAATAAGAGCCAGATTTATCCTGTCAAAGAAGGGAGCTACAATATGGAGTGGGAGAAAACTAGGATGAGCTTTGTGGTGTTGGGTTAGAATTAAAAGTATTGGTGTGGAGGATTGTGGGAAGATGGCGACAGACTCACAGGGAGAGCTGAATGTTTTCACAAAAACAACAGAGAAAAAGCCAAAAGTTGTCTGAGGGACCTGCTTTGGGGGTCAGCAGAACAGGACAGTGCTACACAACTCCCAGGAGGGTGAGGAATGGAGAGAAGCAGCAGCCAAAATGACAAACATGAGTTACCAAGCACCTGTGCCAGTCGGGAAGGGCTCCTCTCCCCCACCCTCAAGATATTAAGCTGGGGTAAAACACCTGGCTCACTGCAGCCGACTGAGAGGGGAACAGACACCTTCCTCCCTGACAGCTGTTTCAATGGAAAAGGGAGGAAAGGTCGGGGTGCTTTTCTTCAGTGAAATTGGTCAGCAAAGCCTGCTTTGAATCTCGGCTCTGGAGATTCAGCACAGGAAGACAGGAAAGCTGAGACTGAAACACCTCGGTGGAAAGGTACGCTGACGAACGCCATCTGTTGGCCAGTCTTGAAATTGCATGGACAAAGACTTAACTGTTCTCTGTATCCAACCCTTGGGAGAAAATCTGTGCCCCATTAATGAGTCTCTAGCCCAATTTTGAAAACTTAAGCTGGGCAATTTTAAAAACTTAGAATAAATTGAAACAAATATCAAAGAAGAGCTGTGGGGAAAAAAATAGGCAAGAGAGAGAAATTGGCCATCAGACTAAATTCACAAACATATTCAGATAACTAGACATCAACAAAAAATTACAAGCCATACTAGGAAACGCGAAGAGATGCCCAGCCAAAAGAACATACCAAATATCCTGAAGAGATACAGGATTTAAGACAATTAACCAGTGATAATCACACAACTCTCCTAAATCACTTCAAAGAATTTAAAGAAAATATGACTAAAGAAATAAAGGATATTAAGAAGACACTGGGAGGGAATAAAGAACAATTTGAAAGCCTGCAAAGAAAAGTAACACACCTTATGGGAATGAAAGACACTATGGAAGACATTAGAGGGGAAGCGGATGTGGCTCAAGTGACTGGGCTTCCGCCTACCACATGGAAGGTACGAGGTTTGGTTCCTGGAGCTTCCTGGAGAAGGCAAGCTGGCATGGCGGGCAGGCATGGTAAACTGACACAACAAGATGATGCAACAAAAGACACAAAGAGGAAAGACAATGAGAGACACAACAAACCAGGGAACTGAGGTGGCTCAGGTGATTGAGCACCTCTCTTCCACATGAGAGGTCCTGGGTTCTGTTCCTGGTGCCTCCTAAAGAGAAGACAAGAAGATGCGTAGACACAGAGAGCACAAGCAAATGGACACTGAGAGCAGACAGCGACCACAAACAACTGGGGGGCAGGGATAAATAAATAAAATGAATCTTAAAAAAAAATACATTAGAGGCACATAAGAGCAGATTTGAATTGCTTGAAGGCAAAATTAGTGACTTCGAAGACAGAACATCTGAACTAGAAAAGACAGGTGAGCAGAAAGAGAAGAGAATGGAAAAAATGGAACACGGTCTCAGGGAATTGAATGACAATGCAAAACACACAAATATTTGCATTATTGGTGTCCCAGAAGGAGAAAAGAATGGAAAAGGGACAGAAAGAATATTTGAGGAAATAATGACCCAAAACTTGCCAACCCTTATGAAGGACATAAATATCAATATACAAGAAGGACAACACACCCCAAACAGAATAAATCTGAATAGACCTACCCCGAGACAACTACTATTCAGAATGACAAATATCAGAGATAAAGAGAGGATCAAAAGCAGAAAGAGAAAAGAAAAGCATCATATACAAGAGAAACTCAGTAAGATTAAGTGCTGACCTCTCATCAGAAACCATGGAAGAGAGAAAAAAGTGGCATGATGTATTTAAGGTACTGAAAGAGAAAAACTGCCAGCCAAGAATTCTGTATCCAGTGAAGCCATTATTCAAAACTGAGAGTGAGTTCAAAGTCTTCACAGACAAACAAAACCTGACAGAATATGTTACCAAAGACCAGATTTACAAGAGATACTAAAGGGGGTGCTGCAGCCTAAAAGGAAAAAACAAGGGCAAGAGATTTGGAGAAGAGTTTAGAAATGAAGATTATTAGGAAGGGTAAACTAAAGGATAAGAAGACAGACAATGGAACAATATGACAACAAAGAACTGAAGGACAAAATGGATGAAGTAAGTAATGCTTTTACAGTAATAACACCGAATGTTATCAAAAGACATAGACTGATAGAATGGATAAAAAAATGAGCCGCCTATATTTTGTCTACAAAAGACCCACTTCAGACATAAGGAAACAACCAGGTTAAAAGTGAAAGGTTGGAAAAAGGTAAAATATGCAAATAGTAACCAAAAAAGAGCCAGAGTAGACCAGATAAATGTAAAATAACAACATTATAGGATATGAAAACTAATTACTCAGTGCAACTGGCAAATTGTTCCTGTGATCAATATTCTGTAATTTTCTTCATACAAAATAAAACTTGCTTTAAATTGAGGAACACTGGAGAAGAGATATATTTTTGAATAGTTCATTTTTCTTTAACCCTTTCTTATTCATACTCTTAAAATAATCTATCTGGATCAATAATGATTTTAGCATGACTACTGTTGAACAAGATTTTGAGTTTTTCTGCCTCATAAAATTATGAATTGGCAAATTGTTATCTGCTGTAATTCATTCCAATAAGATGTGAAGAATTTGATTATCTAGAAAGAATTATGACCTAAATGGAAATTAAATAACTAAACCAATAATTTCTTTCATTCTCAGAGATTATTATGTCCAATAGTTAGAGCTGTAATATAAAAATTAGAATTATGTTTTAATTAATTTTTATTATATTTGAATTATTATTTACATTTATAAATGTTTGTTGCTATGCTATCTATTTTTTATAATTGATTAAATCTAACCTGGACTTGCACTCTCTTAAAAATTGTGATTTCTTTCAATCTATTTGTCTATTTATTTTACAATTTTACAATAAAGGGCTTTTTAATAGCTAAAAAAAAGCCATTGATTATACACTTTGGATAGATCATATGATATGTGAATATATTTCAATAAATCTGCTTAATAAACAAATAAATAATTGTGCAAGAATAGCCAGAAATAGCAGCTGGGTACAGAGGGGGAAACAGAGATTGAAAGGTGAGGAATTTTCTTGTTTGTTTGTCTGGTTTTTTGTTTATTATTATTATTATTGAAATAATGAAAATGCTTTAATAATGATTGAAGTGATGAACGCACAACTATGTGATTGTATCAAATACCACTGACTGTGTACTTTGGATGAATTGTATGCTTTATTAATATGTACCAATAAAACTGATTTGTTTAAAAAAAGTATTGGTGTGAAGTCATGGTTTTTGATATATATACATAAATGTAAAAAAAAAAAATTAAAAAGATGCAAGTGTGTTATGGATTGAATCATGTCCCCCACAGACAAGTTTAGGTCCTAAAACCATGGTCCTATGAATGAATTCATCTGTAAATAGGATCTTCAGAGATCCTGTTAGTTAAGATGAGACCAAACTAATCAGGACTGGCCTTAATCCAATATGACTGGAGTCCTTATAAGCCCAGGAAATTTGGACATAGCAGGAAAAGATAGATGGGGAGAGAGGCAGCTATGTGATGGAGGCAGAGACTGAATTATGGATACCTGACAAGCCACCATCAGAATGCTACATACTTCAGGGAAAGCATAATCCTGCTGATATTTTGGACATCTAGCCTCCCAAACTGTGAAGCAATATGTCGTTTAGGCCAACCAGTTTGTGGTACTTTGTTATAGCAGTCTTGGCAAACTAAAACAAAGTGTTTGTGTATATGTGCATATAAATATAAAAATTTAAATTTCATATATTTATGTTTTTATGCTTATATATGTATATATGTATATGTTTATATGTGTTTATTCTCTCTTTCTGAGAGTGCCTGTGAGCAGCAGCACCCCAATAATGGGAATACCTAGCACCCAGGTCTTGGCATTCTTCTACAAGAGGAACAAGGTCTCCTTGGAGAAATAGCTGATTCCAGGGCTGGGGAATGGAAAGGGTAAGATGAGCCTGTAACATTACAAGAAAACAAGCAAGTACTAAACGAATGATGACAAGTATATCAAAAGGACAGAGAAGTCAGCTTGAAGGGGCTCCCATTGGCCAAATCTGGAACAAACTGAGCATTAAAATAATGACAGTAACAGACTATAATCCATTTAAGAAAACAGAAAACCAAGAGTTCATGCTGATATAAATAAGTAAATGAATAAATTGAATGTCTGATAAGCAACAAGATATACACATTGTTGCAAAATGCCTCCACAGAAAAACATTAATTCCAAAGGAAAAATATTAACTTCAAAGGGAAGTCTGGGCAGATACCACCTTAAGAGATTAAAATGAACATTATCAACAATGGGCAAACTGAAATCATGCAATGAGAATACATGCCACACTTTTGTGAAGTTCCTGCTAAAGATGTATAATCTGAATTATACTGCCAGAAAACATGGTCTGGTTTGTCTAAACCCAAACTGAGAGACATTCCACAAAATAATTGTAATCTTCAAAAGAGTCAAGGTCATGAAAGTCAAGGAAAGAATGTGGTAATATTCCAGCCTGAAAGGGATATGATAGCTAAATTCAACTGTGATTCTGAACTTTTTGCAATAAAGAACATGAATGGGAATATAGGCAAAATTTGAGTGGGGTCTCAGAATTGGATGGTAAAATGTATCAATGTTAATTTCCTGATTTTGATGGTCATACTGTGGTTATGTCAGAGAATGTTCTTGTTTGGGGGTGATTGGCATCATGTCAACAATTTATTCTCAAACAGTTAAAAAACAAAGCATTATTCCTATTACATTTAAAACTTTTCCAAAAGTATGAGACTCTTTCAAAATAAAAAATTCTAAAAACAATGTTTAGACAAACACTCAAATTACTAATTAAAGAGGAGTTACCTAAAAGGGGTAACAAGGGGTCAAACGTTAAATAAACCTTTCTTCCATGCTATTAGACACTATGATTACTTAGGGAATTGAAAATAAAAATTAAAAAACAAGCTCCCCAAAACTTATGTACTCTTATTTAGAAACTCCAAGAATATTGGCATTCCTCAGACATGTCAGTGAAGCTTAAAAGAAAAACTGTCATACTTGTCCTATAACAATCTTTTCTTAGAGGGAATTATTAGAAGACCATCCTGAAAATCTTAGAAGAACCCACCACATATGCAGAGCTGAACCATTTCAAGATTGAACCAATCTCAGCTCACTCTTTTAGTTTACACTCCCTCCCCCATAACTCATCTTGAGAAGTTTATCAGTTACTAATCTACTTAGAAGGTTCACATTTCCAGGACATCATCAGTTATTTGTAAAGTAAATTTATCTACTTGTTGAAAACTCATACTGAGAGTAGTGTCAGATAGAGTTCTTTTGAAGCTGAGTAATTAAAGTACTGCTTCTCTTGGATGTTAAGAAATGATAAATTGTGTTCAGTATTAAAATCTAATCGAGAGTGTATCAATAACTCCAGTACTTGCCATTAACCAAAAAAAAAGTATTTCAGGGAGACAGAAAGAAAAACTCAATGTTTTCATCCCTTTAAAGTAGGAAGAACAGTTTTTTTTGTGATCCAGCCTTACATTCTAGGGGCATTAGGAAAATGTCAAGTATCAAGAAGTCAAAAGCATAGCCTAAAAAGAAGTCCAGCTCAAGATGAAAATGAAAAAGATGCAGCAAGGTGACTTCAAAAAGAAACAACTTTTTGACCTATGGTGAAGAAGAGATACTAATGTATAATGGACAATAGCAGGAACTAGCACAATTTGCATAGTGAATATAAATCAGAGAGTAGCAGTTTATAGTGAAATTTCTTAGTTGAAAGGCAACAAAGAAACGATACAAAAAAGTAAATAAAAGCAGTGTACTCCTAAATATAAGTCTTTGGAGCAGACTTTAATTACCCAGCTTCAAAAGAACTCTATCTGATACTACTCTAAGTATGAGTTTTCAACAATAATATGGTGCTACAATTTGCCCTTTCCACATCCATGAGTGAGAACTCCATTATTAATGCTCTTTTCAGGGATCTCTCAATTGTATTCCAGAGAGATCATTAGACCATGTAATTTACTTTAAAAAGATTTCCAGAAACAAGCCGGAAACCAGATAAGAAAAAGCAACAGACTGGTTCCTAATACCATTTGGTTGTTCAAAATTATCAAATTCCCTTTGGAAGGATGAACGCTTAACACCACTAAAGATGTTCAAAATAATGTGGCTCAAGGTCTGAAGACAACTCCCAAACTGAAGTGTCACAATATTTTGCAAAGTCAATAAAATTATCTATTCTCCCAAACTGAAGATTACTTTACTTAGAGATGTTAGATTTAGTGTACACACACACACACTTATTTAGATCAGTACCTATGTTTACAGTCACAGCGTTCATATATTGCAGAAGTACCTGAAGATCTTTCCATGACAAAGGTGATAGTTATGTATTGTAGAACAAGTAGAAACTATATAAAGGAACACATCCGGATTTCTTTAGCATTCAGATAATACAAAGATATTATGCCTTCTGTTCTGGGAACTGTAGAAGAGAATGCTCCCCTGTGTAACATAAGCTATGCAGCAGATCACTTTTTATTGGAGATCTGTATACTCAGATAGTGATCAATGAAATTGCAGTATACAATTCCTGAAAGTATAAAGTCATTCAGTCAACAATTCAACTAATATTTACTAAGCATACATTATGTGTGAATGAACAGGGCTCCTTCAACCTTCTGCCAAACCACCTACCCTTCTCTGTTACAATGGAAGATATGTTTCTGTGTCCTCCTAAGTCTAGCACATTTCCCCTGAGTTTGGGATTCCATCCCCTCAAAATGCCTTAGGGACCTAACTTAACCTGAATATTTTCTCAAGATCTTTCCCATAAGTACGTAAACATGCTCAAGCCTCTACTGCTTCTGACCACCTTCTCTCCATCCTTGTTCCCTGTGTTAGTCAGCCAAAGGGGTGCTGAGGCAAAGTTCCAGAACTCTGTTGGCTTTTATAAAGGGTATTTATTTGGGGTAGAAGCTTACAGTCACAAAGCCCTAAAGAATCCAACTCGAGGTACCATAAGAGGTACTTTCTTACCCAAAGTCAATGGCCACGTGTTGAAGCAAAATGGCAGGCGATGTCCATGGTCCCAGCTTCTTCCAATCTCAGCTGTAGGCTGGCATAAGGCTCATCTCTCTTCCCAGGTCTCGTCTCTTTATGGGCTCAGCTTCTCTGCTCTCTCTACAAGGCCAGCTGTAAACTATCAAGCAAATGGCTGGGCTCTTTCTCCCCGGGGCTCCAGCATCAAATATGAAACTCTGTATTCTCCTTCTCAGTGTATTTTCTTCTGTCTTTGATTAAGCATCCGTTTATATAGCCCACAGCTATAGGCGGGACAAAGTGAGTTGCCCTAATGACATGGTCAAATAAAAGCCCTAATCTTGAGTTAATGAAGTAAAAGTGAAACCTCTGAGTCTAATGCAATCTAATATGCCCAGAGGAACAGACCAGTTAACAAACACAATCCAGTATCTATATTTGGAATTCATAAACAATACCAAAGTGCTATATTTCCTTTTCCCTTTTTAGCTAAGTGGCTAAAAGGGTAGGCCACATTCATCATCTTAACTTCCTCACGGTTCAGTCATTCCTCACTCACTGAAATCTGGCTTCTGCTCCTTCATTTTGCTGAAATCACTCTCAGGAAGCTTCAGACTGCCTGGTCCCTAGATCCAATAAAAACTTTTTAGCCATTGATCTCTCAGAAGCAACTGCCACTTTTGATCAATCACCGCCCACCCCTACCACTTTCTTCATGAAACATTCTCTTAGCTTGCATGACACCACATTCTGTTGCTTCTCTGATCACACCTTTTCAGTCTCCTTCAGGGATTCTTCTTATCATCCTTTAGTCATTGGTGTTTTCCAGAGTTTTACCATAGATTGCCCTTTCTCACCTCGCTCTATGAACTCTCCTTGCACAAACTCACGTAGTCATGTTGCTTTACCTACATTATTCTGATGACTCAAAGCTGTACTTCCAATCCAGAGCCTCTTTTTGTGCATCTATCTTGCATATATGTGTGGTAGAAATCATTTACAGTATCTACCCATTTATGCAATCCCCCATTTTCTAGGAACAGCCTCTACTTTCACCTAGAGGGTAGCAGTGCCGAGTTCCCCAGAACCACGTCTATAACTATGGGACCCCAGCTACACTCATTGTAACTGAGCAGGCACCTGATTCCAGCTGGACCAACCAGATTCCCATTTGAGGAACTGAGAATTGAGAATAAGAGTTTATATTTAAACTGGAACTCTTGTACAATCTGGTAGAAGTGTATACTACCACTTCAGAAATCTGGTAATATCTCTAAACATACACATATCTGATGGCCTAGAAATTATACTTCTAGGTATAAACCAAGAGAAATAATTGCATATATACATAAAGGTAAGATATAAGACTGTTCATAACAGCACTCTTGATAATAAGCAAAAACTGGAAACAACACAAATATGAATAAATTGTGGTACAGTCATTGAATGGAATACTATAGCAATGCAACAACATGGATGAATCTCAAAAACATGTTAAGCAAAAAAGATAGGTACAAAAGAGGACATGCTGTAAGATTTCATTTATATAAATTTCAAAAATAGGCAAAAGTAACCTATGGTGTTAGAAGCCAGGGTGGTGGTTATACTTCAGGGTGTAGGTAGTGACTAAAAGGGTGGGTAAGGAGTGCTTCTAAGGCACTGGTAATATTCTGCTTCTTCTTTTTTTTTTTTTTTTTACCGGGAGGTACCAGGGATCGAACCCCGGTCTCTCCATATGGTAGACGGACGCCGAACCTCTTGAGCCACATCCGTTTCCCAATATTCTGCTTCTTGATCTGAGTTCGAATAACATGAGAATGTTCACTTTGTGAAAATTCATTACACTGTACACTTGTGAACTATGTACTTCCTATATGAATGTTATTCTTCAAGATTCTTAGCTAACTCTAGACTAGACTCTTGAACTGAGATTTAAATTCTCCTTTGTAAGAATTCTTTACAAAACAAGTTTAGGGTGGGAATAATACAATGACAATAAAGTATAATAATGGAGAGATTAAATAAAGTGTAATAGAAGCCCAGAGAAAGAAATAATCTAGAAAGGAAAGCTTTACATGGGGGTGGCTTTCAGATAAGAACATATACAAATTTTCTGCTCCTAACCTAAGCCAATCATTGTCAAAAATTCTCTCAAAGGAAGAGAATCAGCACTTTTGAGGTCTAGCTAGACGGTGCTATTAAAGTTGTCTTCCTTGCTTTGATGGCTGGTGTTTGAGATGACAGAAGGCTGAGAGCCACATGGGGTAGCACAGTTGGCAACACTATTCAATTTGTGCACATCAGCACAAAAAATGCTTTAAATTTTTTCTACTGAAGGCATATTTAATGACCTATTTAAAATTTCCTTTACAAAATCCTTATAAAATATTACATTCTATTCAAATAAATGCAAAACAAAAGGCTTCAAATCAAAGTCTGAATCATTCAAATTTTATTTTTTAGCAGATATTTCTTCACTTCTCTCATTTCTAATGTTATGAATTTAGAATTACATATTTATTTTTGGACTCTTCCTAAAATACAATGTATGCATTTCTATCTCCTCTCTGCTCCTTCTATACTTTCTAACCTCACTCTTCATTGCCTACGTTGTACTTTTATAGTCATTATTTTGGAGCACCAGCCTCAAGACTTGACATTTACCGGACCACCATACCCGAGACCTATCAAAATAATGCTAATACAGAATTTGTCAATGACAAAAGAAAGACTCAAAGGGGGAAAAATCACTACTCAGTCACCTCTGAAAGTAACTAAACAGAAGAACACATATTAAAGTAAGTAGCTCTTTTAAATCTACTGGTGGCCAATAATTTTTTTAGGAGAAAAAGCAATAAAAAAGAAAAGACATGAGGATCTAACTGAACCTAGGAAAAATGACTTTTTTTTTTTTTTAAAAGGTGGTTCACCAAAACCATAACATGCAAAGCAATGACAACTAATTCAACAAATAATGGCAGAGGGAATACATGAGTCTAGGACCATGATTGGACCACATGGGAATGGAACACCAACTGTGCTCTTAAGAAGTCAGCCCTCCGACCGTGAAGATGACATGGCCACAGAAGAAAAAGAGTGCATAATTGATTGCTAAGTGGCATGCAACAGATGACACGTCCAACAGTTCAGAGGAGAAATAATTCATTGAAAACATTGGAAGCCACTGTGCTGGGCCTTGAAGAAAAATAGAAGTGCAAAAAAGAAAGGCCTGGGGGAAGAAGTTATGAAGGTGGGGCTAAAAGATGGAAAGCAGGCACTCACAGGGTATACAGGGTATGAGGGTATGCAGAGCAAAGAAATGATGGGTCTGAAGAAGGAAAAGATGGCAAAGTTTTTAAGAATACTTTGGTTTAAATTTTAATCTATACAGGTCAAAAGAACATCATTTTTAACAATAGAAACTCATTATTTTCGGTATAGTAAAACCTCATTAAATTTAGATTTCTTTAATTTTGAATTTAGCATGGTTCAGTTAAAGTTTATTTTAATATAATATAAGATTAAAGGGTTTATAAAGGAAAGAATGGCAAAAAAAAGAATTCCCTCAGAAACTGTTTAATCTATTGAGAAAAAGCATAGTGACACAGAAAAATATCATGGGGACAGTAGGTTATATTATTATATATTATTATTATATATTATAGGTTAATATTATTTTATTAATCAAATCCATCTGAGAAAACTACTCAGCTGCAAATATAGGCTACTTTTCATGGAAAAGGAAGCATAACTCAGGTGGAAAAACCAAGAGCCACAAAGAACCATTCCCAGGCACCAGGAGAACAGAATCCTAATAAAAGGTCCTGTCAATATATACCTGGTTAGATTTCAGAATTGTTATGAACAACTCTTGTGTGCCTCCCATTTTTTCCCCTTTTCTGAATGAGGTTCCATGGCAGTTATCCCTGTATTTTAGGTGTATGGGAGACAAATAACTTGTCTTTTTAGTTCACGTCTTCAGATTGAGAGGAAACAAATTGATGAGTTATAGTCCAGAAACCACATTTGGGTTGCCTCAGCTGTACCGAGACCTGATTTAGATGATGAGATCCTGGACTTTGAGCTGATGCTTTAAACGGATGAAATTTGGAGGGGCCTTAAGAGAAATGAGTATATTTGGCTTATGGAAGGGATATGACTCAGTAAGGGGCCGTGGGTAGACAGTGGTAGCCAGACTTCAAGATTGCCTGCAATGATTCTTGCCTACTGGTCTTTATGTCCTTGTGTAGTCCCATCCACAAATCTAGCAGGGCTGACCAGTGTGACCAGCATAACACTATGGAAGCGATGGTGTATGACTTCTGAGTCTAGTATATAAAAGGCATTAGAGTTTTTACCTCTGTCTCTTGGATCGCTTTCTCTAAGGAAGCCAGTGGCCAAGCCATGAAGACACTCAAGCAGCCATGTAGAGAAGCCCACGTAGGAATGGAGGTCACCCACCAAAAGCCAACTTGCCATGTGAGTAAGCCTCTTTCAAAGTTGTTCCTTCTCCCTCAGTCAAGTCTTCACATAACTGTGGCCCAGCCAAAATGTGACAGCAACCACAAAGGAGACCCCAAGCCACAACTCTCCAGTCAAGATGCTTCCAAATTCTTGACCCGCAGAAACTGAGAGATAATAAATGATTACTGTTGTTTTAAGTTTTGAGGTGATGTGTTAGGCAGCAAACTATGACAAGTTTCAAAATCAGACCTCTCATTCTTTTAGATTAGACTTCTCTAGTTTGAAAAATTAAGAATTTACTTTATCCATACTCTAAACTAGGGGTCAGCAAACTACAGCCCGTTAGCTAAGAATACTTTTTACATTTTTAAAAGATTTTAGCGAAAAAAAGGAAGGAGAATATACAATAGATACCATATGTGGTCACAAAACCTAAAAATGTATTATTTGGCCTTTTACAGAATGAGGTTGCTCACACCTGCTCTAAATATATTCTAATAATTTAGGGAGGTATTGTTTCAATTTTATTCTTTGGATTTTACTGCTCTTTAATAACATTTGTCTAGGGTGAGGAAGAACGTACAATGAAAGAATTAAGGACTTGGGAGAGGCTCCTCTCCCTCAAAAGCTGAGATTTCTACCTCTTAGAAGAGGATGTGGCTATGGCTACTGCAGAAACTTTCAGCCTGCTGTGGCAAAGAAATGTAGCCTAAGTGGGCAGTGAATGAGGGTGATAGTGGTACAGTGTTGTGATTGGGTTTGACAGTGTTGGAATATGAGAGGGAGTAGGGTGGGGGTGGGTTAGACAATCCATGGAATTGGGGGAAGGGCTGGAGGAAGGAACAGTTGAATTCTGGGTATTTGTAGATCTGTGATTAAAACTAAAATGCCGGGGAAAAAAAAAAAAAAAAGAAATGTAGCCTAAGGAGAGGCTGGAGCTGCCTCAGAAACAGCCGCAGGTGGGGAGAGAATGGCCTGAGAATACTGCCTAACAGTCTATGAGGATCCCTGGACTCCTGCACTGAATAAAGAAAGGAGAACCAGAACTAGAAAGTTCCTTCCTGTTATCACCTTGCAGTGTCTCCCCAATATCCTCCACTGACAAAGGCTAACATTGTGCCAGCTGGCTAAGGTGATAAATTTATAGGCCCAACTTCAATATCACAAAGCAGGACAAAGAAGGATAGATTTAGAGCTGAGAGATAATAAACTGACAACTGGCATAATCATTAAATTATACTTACTCTTTTTTCCACATCCACTTTGTCCTACATCTTTTTTTAAGGAAAATTTTGTAAGCATGTTATGTCTAATGTAATTAATGATATTCAATATTTATCACTATACTTAGTACGCATGCCACAGACACTCAATTTCACTCTATTAACTTATTTACCATGTAAAAAAAAGAGCAAGTTGAAGGAGTTTCATATTCCTATCTAGTTATCCAATGTTGGAAAAAAAAAAAAAAAGGAAGTCTGATAGTTGAAAAGAAAAACATATTCCAAAACATAAGACTGGGTGATGCTTTAAAACTAGAAATGTGTTTTTTTGTCATCAAAAGCCACAAATCAGGTACCTAATGTGTGTAGTGTGTGTAGCGTGGCATTAAACATTATACCAAACAGAACTATACAAATTGGATGTAAACTCTTTAGGAGGCTAATAGTTTATTTAGCAGAAATTATTTATATAACATGCTCTCTCTGAAGGAATATCCTCTATGGCAATATCCTTTTAGTGCTTTGTCCCAGCTGGGATACCATTGAACACTATCCAGAGGTTGAATATCAAAGCAGAAAAGATGAAGAAGAAAATAAACTATCATATAAAGAACTGAAAGGAATTCGTATGCTCTGTGTGGTAGGTTGAATTATGTACCCCCAGAAAGACATGTTCTTAATCTTATTCTATTCCTGTGGGTGTTAATAGAACCTTTTGCAAATGTTATTTTTAGCCAAGGTGTGGTCCATTGAGTCAGGATGGGTCTTACTTAATCCTATTACTAGAAATCTTATGGAGAAGGCCACAAGGAGAAAGCTACTAGGGAAGAGTAGAAGCTGCAAGTCAAGGGAACCTGGAAAAGAAAAGGAATCGCCATGTGGCAGAAAAGCCAAGGACCAAAGGATCGCTGGCAGCCAGACCCACAACACCACAGTCTTTGGGGAGAAAGTATTGCCTTGCCAGTGGCTCAGATCTGGACTTCTCCTAACCTCAAAACCGTGAGCCAATAAATTACCATTGTTTAAGCCAACCTCTTTTGTGGTATTTGTGATCACAGCTGGGAAACGAAGACATTCTGACATCTATGCAATAATGAAGCCCAGGAACTCTTTTTGTTTGTTTCTTTATTTTATATTTTAAAAGATGCTTAGATTACATAAATGTTACACAAAAATTACAGGGATTTTCATGTTCCCCACCTCCCACACCTCCCATAGCCTCCCACTTAAACATCTTTCATTAGTGTGGCACATTACCTGCAATGGATATATACATTCTGAGGCTTTGCCACTAAGCATGGACCATAGTTCACATTGTAGACCACACTCTCTCCCACACAGTTCTGCATGTTATATGCTGATGTAAAATGGCCTATATCTGTCTTTGTAATTCACTCAGGATAATTCCCAAGTCCTGAAAAAGCCCCTGTATTACAACTGATTTTCCCTCTCCCTGCCTCGAAAGCATCCAGGGGCCACTGGCTCCACATCTATGTTGTAATTTCTTCCATTGCTTGAATCACAATATGTCTACAACAGAATACCAGTAAGTCCACTCTAGTCCATAGCTTTTCCCCTAATCCTGAGGAGTCTGGGATGGTGATGTCCACTCCACCTCCAAGTGAGAGGGGGCTCAGAAACTCTTCAAACAAGTCAGCATACAACAAGAAAGTCCAGGGAAGGCAGTATATATAATGTGAGAAAAAAATGACAACTTTTGCATCTGAAAATAACCTAAGAAAAATTATTTTAGAAGATTCTCCTTTAATCTGATTTAAAAGAGAGAGGGGGAGGGGGAGGGCTATGTTTCCCAAATCTAATTTATAGTAAACAGTTTAAGCTAGAGGAAAGCTCTAATTTAAATTCTTAAAAGTTCTAAAGACAACAAACTGAATTTATTCAAAGAATTCATGCTAAAAGAATGAAGAAGGAAACTTGATCTTCCATTCTCTAAGACCCTACCTAATGCTTCCACAAATAATTCTCTAGCAACAAGTACAAAACTACGGTTCCAAATATTTCCCACTTTGTTGGCTCTATGACTTTTTCCATGGTTTCCTTTACCTAGAATTCCATCCTTCCTAGACTCTATTATAATTCCATCCAAGGAAGAGGGTGCAAATTTCAGAGCTAGATTGCTTGAATTTGAGTCCTGGTTCTAACTGCAGAATATTAGTCCATGTTCTTAACCTTTTAAAATTACTTTCCTCTCCCTTTCCTTAAAAAACAAACAAACAAACAAACACATGCTTTCCTCACCAAAGTTTATTGCCATGTGTTGGAGCAAGATGTCTGCCGATGTCTGCGAGGGTTCAGGCTTCCTGGGTTCCTCTCTTCCCAGGACTTGCTTCTTTCCAGGCTCAGCTCCTCTGCTATCTCCACAAGGTCAGCTGTAGACTATGAGGCTCTCTAGGCTTTGCCCCTCTCCATAAGGCCAGCTGTAGACTATCAGGCAAATGGTTCATCTCTTTTCACAGGGCCTTTTCTCCTTCCTCACAACCAAGCTCCTCTGTATGCTTGCTTTGTCGGGCTCCAGCATTAAAACTCCAACATCAAAACTCCAACTCTGTCCTTTGCCATGTCTTTTATCTTTGAGACCCCACCCACCAAGGAGTAGGGCTCAATGCCCTACTGATGTGGCCCAATCAAATCCCTAATCATAACTTAATCATGCCTAGATGAACAGACCAGTTTACAAGGATAATCCAATACCTATTTCTGGAATTTTTTAACTATATCAAACTGCCAAACTGCTACAAGCCCCATCCCCTAGCCTTTCCCATCTCCATAAATGGTGTCACCATCCACCCAGCTGCCCTGTCTAGGGTATAGGGAATGGGGAGTTAGTGCTTAAATTGTACAGTTTCTATTTGAGTTGACTGTAAAGTTTTGGTAATGGATAATAGCACAACACTGTGAACAGAACTCACAGCACTGAGTTATATATTTGGATATAGTTAAAAGGGGGAAATTTTAGGTTGTTCATGTTACTAGAATAAAAATTAAAAAAACAACATAGAACTATACAACACATACATTAAACTCTATTATAAATGATGAACTAAAGTTAATAACACAATTATAAAATGTTCTTTCATGAACTGTAACAAATGTATGGCACTAATGAAAGGTGTTAATAATAGGGGAAACTGTGTGTGTGTGTGGGGGGGGTTCTATGGGAACTCCCTATACTTCATTATAATTTTTCTGTATATCTAAAACTTCTCTAAAAATAAAGTTTAAGTTTATTATTATTTAAAAAAAACAGGGTAGCATATGGGAACTCTGTATTTTGTGAATGCTTTTTCTGTAAACCTACAATTTCTCACATAAAAAAATAAAACTTGGAAAAGTTGAATTTGGAAATAAAGGTAATAATGGCCAGCAGATTAAAATGAGTGCATCTTGAGATATGTTAATTTTATTTGACAAACAAAAGACTAACCTCTCTAGCAAAACTGCCTAATGGAATAATTTAATCATTACTCCAACATGTAGTAGTATATATTTTTCACATATTAATTCTCACATTTCTTCCTCCTTTTCTCATTTCACCCTTCAATGTTTGACAATTATCCCCAAACACAATTTGTTTTGTGATGGAGGGAAAATAGCAACCTGTTTTAATCATAAAATAACAAAACAAAGCAAATGCACCCCAAATTCTTCAGTACAATCATGCAAGAGCAGATGCTAACTACAATTAGAATTCTTCTTGGCAACACAAATAATTAACAGCAAATCCCTAACAGTTCTGCCAGCTTCCATTTAGCTTTATATCAAAATCCAGCTTTAACTTCAAATAGCTGCAGACAACAGCATACATCCTCTTTTACCTTCTTTGAAACCCAAACTTTAGCTCACAAAATGAAAACGAGTTAAGGAAAGCACTCAGTCCTCAAAGAAACTCCAATATCCTTAAGAACATAATTAAGTCTGACCAACTGAAAGGATAACTGTGCATATGTTTGGTAAATAACATTATACACTCATGTATTACCTTAATGACTTCTTAAAGAAAATATTAGGTATTAAGACAAAATTTTTAATCAATTAGAGAAATGGGGTGTCCATTCATTTGATGATAGTAAGGTATGGTATGAAAATTTGGTCCAGAGAATTTTACTATCTGCTATATCTTCCTATTTCAGAGGCCTTTTATTTCTGCTCCACCCCAAAGTGTTTGAAAAATTTCACACATGAAGGAGGAAAGGCTAAGAGACTAGATTGAAATGAATAAGAGCTTGAGAACCAATCCTGACTCTAAGGTAAAATGCATGACTTTGACATGCTGCCTAACCTCTTTGGGCCTCAATTTATTTATCTGAAAAAGACGGAATTGGACAAGGTGATCACTATACCATTACTATTATCTTTGAAACTACCCTTGTGAGAAATCCTAAATAATTACAAAAATTAATATTATAATTAGATGCAGAAAACAGAAGTTTAAAATAAACAAAATCAACATTTACTAAAAAAGAAATGGAGAATTCCTGCAAGAAAATTGGGATGGGAAAGGAGAGGGCAGATGAAAAGCAGATTGAGGGCCTATATACAATCAATTAAAAGTTAGTTGAACTTCCTGGCAAGTCAGATCAGAGGGAAGAGCTTAAAAGAAACTCTGACCTGACCACTGCCCTTCCCAAAATTTTGGGTTCCATAACAGAACCACTCTGTGATAGATACACTTGGTTTTGTAAGGCAGGATGAAAATATGGGAAGTTAATTTGAAATTAAAAAAAAGATATCTAGAAATCTCAAAATGTGAAAATTAAGAACTACAACTCTAAATAACCCATGGGTCAAAGAAAAATTACAAGGGAAATTTAACAATTTTTGAACTGAATAATAAAAATTACATATAAAAATTGTGATATGGGAAGCATAGAGAGATTGAGAAGTGATGAGTTTTTGTTTGTTTTTTTGTTTAGTCTTTTCAATTATTATTGGAATAGTGAAAATGCTCTAATAATGATTGAATTGATGAATGTACAACTATGTGATTATACCCAATACCATGATTGTACATTTTGAATGGATTGTATGCTTTATTAGTATGTATCAATAAAATTGATTTTAAAAATTGTAAAAAAAAAAAAAAAAAGTTAGTTGAGGGAAGTGTATATGGCTCAAGCAATTGGGCTCCCGCTTACCATACGGAAGGTCTCAGGTTTGATTCCTGGGGCCTCCTGGTGAAGGCAAGCAGGCCCATGCAGAAAGCTGGCCCACATGGAGAGCTTGTGCAACAAGATGACGCAATAAAGAGACACAACAAGGAAACATAACGAGAGACACAACAAGTGGGAGCTGAGGTGGTTCAAGCAGTAGGCGCCTCCCTCCCACATGGGAGGTCCTGGATTTGGTTCCCGGTGCCTCCTAAAAAAGAAGATGAGCAAACAACGAACAGACACAGAGAGCAGACAGCAAGCGCAAAACAACGGGGGTGGGGGTGGTTTGAAATAAATAAATAAATAAAAACCTTTCAAATAAAGTTAGTTGAGGTAGTGGATGTGATTCAAGCAGTTAAGCACCTGCTTGCCGCCGGGTTTGGTCCCCAGTACATTCTAAAAACAATAAAAAAATAAACAACGAGCAAGCAAAAATGAAAAACCAACTCAGGAGAGCCAATGTGCCTCAGTGGTTGAGTGCTAGCTTCCCACATATGAAATCCTGGGTTCCATCCCATGCCCCCAGTACCTCAAAAAAAAAAAAAAAAAGTTACTTGACTTGTCTCTTAAGCAAACTGCAGAAAAATTAGACTGCTACTAACTACATTTATCTCAGTCCTATCATAAGTCCTTACTCATTTGTGAAATCAGGCACAGTGCACAGCACATATATATTTGTTGAATAAATGAGTGAACAAATAAATAAATGCTTTAATTTCCTATCTCAAGGGCCAAAATGTTTTATAAGTTAATATGAAAAAAAAACTATTTCAAATGTTATCTAGAGGGTACACAAATTGGGCAACAGACCTGTCCACAGTGATCTCCCGATGTCAAATTCACTCTGTCTACCTTTTTTAGCTGGCCAGGGATGACTGATCCAAACTGGGCCAATCAAATTCTCCTGGCAATATGAAAACCTGACCAAGTAGGAAGTGATTGAAGTAGCTAATGATCTTATAGCAGTGACCTAGAGAGACGCACTAATCCCTGCTGCTGAGTTCCCAGAGTTGCTCTGGTTCTAGTTCTTCAGAAGTTGGGCATTCAGCTCTTCTTTTTAGAAGCTACTACAATATTCTCCCAGTAGATTTCTGGTTGTTTATGATGGCCAGACTTGGTTTCTCTTGTTTGCATCAATATGAATTTTAATTAATACAGAAAAGGCACAGGACAATACAAACATATTTATTGCTTTAACTCTAACATTAAAGTTGAGAAAGGAGCTACCACCTATTGAAAATCTATGTCCCAGTGAACCACTTGTGTTACATGACTTAACTCTCAAATAAAATCCCATGAAATAGGTGATTTGCTTCCTATATCATTAAAGCTGAGGGTTAAGTAACATGCAGGGTCCAAGTTACAGGGACCAAGTTCATACCCAGTTCTGTCTGACTTCAATGTCAGCAGGCCACACTGTCTGTAATATTATTAATTTTATTTTTTAAAATCCTGGTATTCAAAGGAATTTTCCTAAGTCTGAGTAATCAGAATTATAACTCATCTGTGAATTAATAAATATACTACCTATGTACGATAGCTATGTTGTTAATATGAAATTTTTAAAGATTATATGTACTAAATATCTTCTATAAATGCCCTTACACTCTTCTTAAAAGTAGCTTATTTATAATCACTGGAGAAGGGGATTTGGATAAGAATTTCTTTCCTTGTAAGTTTTCTTTGCTAGGAAATCTTCAAAATTTTACATATTTTCTGTAAGATATTCTAGAAGGAATTCAGAGTGAGGAAGAACTATGAAATTTGTCAAGAAAGAAGTGAGGTAGGAGAGAAGTGAGTGTCAAGTGTATACAGTGCCAACAAGACAGAATTGTCACAGCCTAGGGCATCTAAATTTCATTTGGGTGTTGGCTCAGAATGTAGGGCATTGGCCAATAGGAACCTTAATCCAGGACACTTGTTTGCAACTGAAAGAACAATGGAAAAAGGTTAAAGCTCAATCCTTTTTGAACTTTTAATACTGAAGACTGGTGCATTTTGGAAAGGGCATGAAGAAAAAGACTAGAGCAGGTAACATAAAATAATAACGTAAAAAGACTGTACCCAGTGGGAAAACTGCTTTTCATTCATCTTCTCTCCCTTTCTTCTCCAAACATTTAATGAACACTTTTTTTGTTTGCCAGATAATGTCCTAGGTTCTGGAGATATATTGGTAAACAAGATACAGTCCCTACTCTGTGAGACAGATGAATAACAGACAATTATGAAATTGTATAATAAGGTCTATGATAAAGTTTAGTTCCCATCCATTCAAAACTCTTTGCTAGTGTATTATTGGTTATTTTACATATATTTTTCCAAATTTCAGAAACATTAGGTTTTTTATTCCTTATTTTTTAAAAATCTGTCTAAAATAAGCAAGCCTGTATTACCACCCAGACTCTAAGAGGAGTCTTCATTTGTATAATTTGGAATAGTTATAGAATCAAAAACACCTTTCTAGTCTCTTGGTCTTTCCTTTTCATCCCATTCTTCCTTGTCAACCAATCCAGCTCATTAATACAATAATGGAAAAACAAAGGAAAAACATTCAGCCAAACTTGTAAGATTTATTACAGCTTAAGCGAGAAAAATGTTGAAGTTCCAGCTCCTTGAGCAAGTTGTTTATCCTCATCTCTCTGAGTGTCAGTCTCATCACCTGTGAAGAGGGGATAAATTGCTTATTCACCACCTAGAGTTCCTTAAAGGCTCAGAGGAAGAGGCTTTTTAAATTATAAAGCATAATAAAAACATGTTACTAATGTAATAAGTATTCTTTACTCTTCATCAATACCCAGCCTCTTTAACATCAGTAACAAACAGAAAAACATGTATTTGTTGCCATCAAATCATTGATGCACAAGAACCAGTGATGACAAAAACTGAACATTATTTTATATGTTGTGAGATTCCAATGCCTGGCACTCAGAGGCTCTCAACAAACAATCCTTTCACAACCATCTTCTCTTATTACATCTCGTAAATTAATTTGTGTTTCTTCATAATGACTCTTTAGGGCACATGTATAATAAATTGAAGGGGTGAGGGGAGCCTACTAAAATACTTCTATAACTTAGAATAAAAAGGTTAGAGAAGGAAGACCATTAATTCTATTGCAATAATAGTTAGTACTATCAAGTGGTGAACTGTTCCCTGCCCACAGCGTGCAATAAAGAAAGAAATCAGTTAGAGATATGGGCAGGCCTCACTCATGACCTGTTACTGGGATTCATGAGCCAGAAGAGGTCCCTCTGTAACCCCTATTGTGGGGTTTCAGAATTTAAATTATCTTAATGTTAGAGGTTATTAAGGCATCTTCGGACAGTGTTAGAGGCAGTACTGGGTGGATTCACTATCAGCTACCATGAGTGCTCTCTGTTCCTTCACTTTTTTGCACACATTACAGACTAACTCCACAGATGCCCTAAAAGTTTAGTTAATTTCCAGAAGAGCACACATCATAAAAAGAAACTCAATATTCAATAATGGACTTGAAGCCAGCTGGGATTTCTAGTGTATCAATTTGGGGAGAGCAATAAGTGCATCTTTTAAGAAGCTTATTGACATTTATGTTGACAATTTTCTTTGATGCTTGTAAGTCATAAGCAAGAAAGGAAGAGCCTATGGAAAAAGACTATTACATTTAAGTACAGTTTAGACTATGCAACTAGTTAAGAATAATGGTGTTTACTAGAAAATAATACCCTCAGTCAAGTCATAGGATATTTTATTTCCCTATAGGTCCTACTTACTTTGGCCCAGTGGTTTTGCATTTCTGCTAATCATAATTTGTTGCTAAACTGTGTTCTAACTTGCCATTTTATTAGGTAAAAGGACAAAATACAAATTTAGTAAGAAATAAAGTAGCCCAAAAGGTCACAATTATTACATGAGTCTTAGTTTGGGGGTCCCTGAAAGCAGAGCCTCAGACAAGTATATGGGTGCAGTATTTTATTTGGGAGGTGATTCTTTGAAGCAGAAATGAGAGAGTGGGAGTTATGAGACAGGGAAGGGAGAAAAAAGCTAATGTAAAATTGTTATTGAGGTCACTCCTATAGGCAACAAGGGATTAACTGTGCCAGAATTTATGAATCTATGAGAAGCATTTATATCTCCTAGAATTGTCCACCTGCAGGCTGGAGTGTTTTTCCAGCCTGGTTGAGGATTGCCCTGGGGCAGGCATTAGTTAGGACGGGGAAGGGGGCATTAACTCCACTGCCTTTACAGGTTGCCCTTGGTACACAGGCTCGGCAAACCCCCTAGTTCCTGTGCTTCTGAAGAAGGTATCAGGGTAGAATGCAGAAAGACTCAGGGTAGGGTGAGTTAGAGGTGACAACAGCAATGACAGGTGAGTCTGAACTTGCAAGAAATTGTCCACCACAGTTACAAGTGAAATCAGAGGTGGGCAAGGGGATATAGGCAGGCAGCAGAGGCATCTGCTACACATAATGTGCCAAGAAGTTATATGTGAAAACAAGAAGTTCTTGCTTTTCCAAGGCTTTTCCAGGAATAAAAGGAAGTTATTCTATCCTGAAAAATCCTAAAGAGTTTTGAAAGCATCTTTATCTAAAATAATATAAAAATGGATCAAAAGTAGAGAGTAAAATTTTTGTATATTCCTTATTGTAGGCTTGATTAATAGCTAATTCGAGTATATCTCTACACAGAAGTTAATTGCAATATTATTTACAACAGAAAAAAAATTGGAAACATTCCAACTGTCCAATAATAGTGGAAGAGTTAAATAAAATATGAATCTATAAAACGTGATTATTCACCCAATAAAATTGTTTTCGGGAAGCAGATGTGGCTTAAGTGACTGAGCTCCCACCTACCACACGGGAGGTCCTGGGTTCGGTTCCTGGTGCATCCTGGAGAAGACGAGCAAGACAGCGAGCTGGCGCAATGGGCAGGCATGGCAAGCTGATGTAACAAGATGACACAACAAAGAGACACAATGAGGAAAGACAATGAGAGACACAACAAACCAGGCAGCTGAGGTGGCCCAGGTGATTGAGCACTTCTCTTCCACATGGGAGGTCCTGGGTTCGGTTCCTAGTGCCTCCTGAAGAGAAGACAAGCAGACACAGAGAGCACACAGCAAACGAACACAGAAAGCAGACAGTGACCGCAAACAATGGGGGGGGGGGAGAATAAATAAAATAAATCTTAAAAAAAAAAAAAGTATTAATGACACAAGAAAAAAATAAATGATGATACCTTGAAAGAAGTTAGTTCCAAAACTGTACATAGTGTTATTGCAATTGTGTAAGCATATAAATATGTAGGTGGTCCTCATATCTCTTACATTTTAAACTACCAGCACTTTTGCAATTGTACATTTACACTTCTAAACTACTTTTACACCAAATTTGGACTTCAGTGCATCAGCTAACTATGTGGTTTCTACACTCCCTCACCCCACTACCCATTTGCAAATGTGTGGGAACCTTTATTGGTTGTCATGTTGAATGGTGGTTTGTCCACCTGAAAGACAGACAGTAGGCCTGGAGCATTTATCCAGCCTGCTTGAGGGTTGCCCCATGCGTTACAAACATGTGGTGGCCAAGGCCAGAGAGGCTAAATGTTCTGCAATGCACAAAACAGAACAAAAAATTACCCTACCAAAATGTCAACAGTGCAAACACTACAACCACTGAGCTGAAGACCATGCCAGCCAGCAGGTCAGTTTTGTAATCATCTGTACCAGAGTTGAGATGAATTGGGACTATTAATGTGCTTTATCATTATTATTCTATAAAATTGAACAGAGATGGGTAAATCAAAATGCTAATACTATTGTTACAAAGCAGACAGATCACAATACAATTGGGACAAAAATAGGAATCAACAAGGGTGCAAAGAGGGGTGAATTTTTAATGAGAAACTTGACATTTAGGCTTAGGTCAACTAAATATGTATACTTTAATTATAAATTAAAAGAACAAAATTAAAGTCCATGTTCCAAATACTAGAAATTCATAATCACATACTGTATCTGAAAGGAGAAGTATCATTTGCAATTTTGTAACATATTCTTGCTTTCTGGGAAGAGACCCAACCCAAATAAAGTATATTTTTCACTTTTTTACTTTTGAATGTGGTAATTATTTTAAAGAATCTATTACATATGAATAGTCCTGTGCACAGAGGAAAAACTAGAAGGAAAAAATCAAAATATTAATATGGTTATTTCAAAGTAGTGAAATTATAAGAGGTTTTAGTTTTCTTCTTTACTGAAATAAGGTGTTTTAAAGAAAGATATAAGTCTACAACTCTCTCAAGAAAATCTAAGAGTCAGCAAGACAGGCTGTCACACATGTTTAAAGTGAGTGTCAGGTTCAAGTAAAAACAAAATAAAGCTGGGGCTGGATGACAGAGGGGATGACAAGATTTAAAGCTGTATTATTTCCTCACAGTTTCTTATTCTGTTGGGTAATAAATGGCTCAGGACATAGACAATACAGCCCCATTATTTATAATCTACTAGAGATAAGGTACTATGAAAAGAATTCTTCCAAAGAACTTCAAGATACATAGAAGTTAAAAAAGGTACATTAGTAAAAGCAGTATACATAGTAAAGACATAAAAGTTTGTCCTATTAGTAATATAAAGCAGTGAAAAACAACCCACAGGATTCCCTGGCAGGAGGTAGTTACAATTAAAGCAAAGCTGATCACTGGGAAAGGAAATAAGTTAATTAAAAAGGCAATTTAGATGTTCTGGGAAGATGGCGAAAGTGTCAGAGCTTTACGATATCACTTGGGAAGAAATGTGAGATAAAATGAGAAAATGGAGAGAAGAAAACTCCTGAAATGGTGAGTAAATTGTGGAATTTGGAGAGGAGTTAATTAATGAATATGCTTCTAAGCTTGGAGATGATATTTGGATCATATATGAACAGATGATGATTGCAACCCTAGACTATGCTCAGGATGACTTGGCATTGTTTTGTCTTCAGGAGTTGAGAAGACAGTTCCCTGGCAGTCACAGAGTCAAGCAACTAACTGGCATGAGATCTGAAGCCATGGAAAGATATGATGATGCTATACAACTATATGACCAAATTTTGCAAGAAGATCCAACTAACAGTAAGTTCTGGGTTACATAAAGGTTACGTCGAAAATATAGGGGATTCCTATGTACCTCACCTCCTGCCCCTCTCACACTTCTCCCCCATTAACACCATCTTTAATTAGTGTGGTGCATTTGTTGCAATTGATGAGCAGGTATTGGGTGTTGCTACTCAAGAGGCCCCTCTTCCTTGGCAGGATATACAGCAACTCCTAGCTTATGTGCCCTTGGATGAGACAGTCTTCAAAGATAAAGGAAGATTATTCTTCTTTGAGGAGTATACTTTTCCTAAAACCACCTCCTTTAAATTACATCTGTCTTAACTTTCTGAGACCTAGCAAATAAATTCATATCTATGACAATTATATTTTTTAGGATTTTATACAATGTCAGCATCTTCAGGTATCTTCTTTGGGGTTGACCAGATTCCCCATAAAAGACTCATCTAATCTGCTTAGCGAATATAATCCTGGTTTTCCATTACAGGATGAAAGATGGCTGGGAGTCTCAACATTTAGTAAATTAACTTTCACTCAGTCCTCCTGTTTTCCATAGAGTGAGTATTCCATCTCTCGACTGTACCTGATGTCCCCAAGTCCAAAGAAATAAAACTCTGAGATTCCTTCCAGGTAGAAGAGAGGACACTTGCCCAGCTGTACAGATTAGGAAAGAGAATTGGGTGTAACAGCTTCTTAAGCAGACTTTCAACCTATATTCATGCTGATAGCCTATAGTTTATCCTGTATTTCTGGAAGTATCTGTTCCACCAAATCCTAGGCATTTTGGAAGTTAATGGCATAAACTAGTTGTTTCTTGGCTTTTCCCACTACCGCCTAAGGATTATTAGCTTTCTGGACTGTGTAACAGAGGGGATTCAACCTGAGAAGCATAACCACTAGGAAAATGTGTTTGTGTGTATATGAAGAGATTTGTTACAGGGATTTGGTCTTAGGCAACTGTGAGAGCTGCAGAAACAGTCTCTACAAGACTTGTCTTTGTACCTGAAGTCCAAAGAACAAGGAGTCAAGAAGGGAAGATGGATATAACATGAGGGAGAACATAAACAAGGTGAAAATCACAAGCACAACCTGGAGCTTGTGAGGATGGATGAAGCCCGTGTCAGTTCATGTTGTCTCTGATCTTTTGAGAAGGGTGCCCTGCAGAAGCTGGGACCCTTCCTCACAGAGCTAAACACATGCACCTGGCCCAGGAGTCAGGAGGAAGAGGAAGATCCCAGAGGAAGGTAAAGCAGTTGCAGATTCAACAACTGCTTCAGGCCAATAAGGTGAGTCATCAGATAAGCAACCATGTGTGTTGGGGACAGATAATTTGTCTCTTTAGTTTCCCAGGTCTACAGATGGAGAGGGACCATACTGGAGGAGCTGTATTCAAAGATCTACAGCCAAGGTACATAATCCACACCTGGACCTGATTCAAATAAAATGATTCAGGACTTTGAACTGATGCTATAATGGGATGAGACTTTTGGGGCCTTGGGAGGGTGTGATTGTACTTTGCTATTGGGGGTGTATGAATCATTGTACAGACTGTTATATGCAGCTTTTAAAGATGGGCCTCCAATACAAGGGATCCTTGGTTGTGATGGTGTATACATGAACCTACACATGTGACAAAACTCTATAGAACTACACACACACAAATGGGTAAAACTAGGGAAATATGAATAAGATTGGTGGACTGTATCAAGATCAACATTCTGCTTGTGATATTATACTATAGTTTTACAAAATGTTACCATTGGGGGAAACTGGATAAAGTGTATAACGGCCCTCTCTGTATGATTTCTTACAACTCAATGTGAATCTGCAACTATCTCAATAAATATTTAAATTTAAAATATAAAAAAGATTTTTATTTAAATATTAAAAAAATCAATGATTTCCACCTCCTGGTATTTCCACACTTGGTTGGTGGGATGTCATTTCTGTGATTAGATTACAAAAGGCTGGCTTCTGTCTTGCAGAATTGTCTGTTGCCTTCTCAGCTTGTACTCTTTGATGTAACAAGCGGCCATGTTGGAGAGGCCCACATGGCAAGGATCTGAGGACAGCTTCTGGTCAACAGCCAGCAAGAAAAGAAGCCCTCAGCCCAAGAGTCTGCAAGGAACCAAATCCTGCCAACAACCAGTTGGTGAGCTTGGATGCAGATCCTTTCCCAGTTGAGCCTCGAGATGACTAGAACCCTAGCCAACAGCATAGCTGCAACTGGTAAGAAACTGTGAAGCAGAGGATCCAGCTAAATTATGTCCAGATTACTGACTCACAGAAACTGCGGGATAATTAACGTGTGTTGTTTTAAGCAATTACATTTTGGTACATCTTATTACAAAATAGTTAACTAATACAGGTTCGTTACTATTTGTTCCTCTACTTTCTAGCTCCCATATTTTGTTACTATTGTCTCCTTTCCCATCCTCTTTATCCCTATAGACTTTTGTGTTTTGTTTTGTTTTGTTTTCTATTCCTGCATTACTGTTTTGTTAGACTTTGGGGAAGGGCCCAGTAGATTTTCTTTACCCTCCTCTCTTTGCCATGTTTACTTTCACTGGTTCATTTACTAGATTAGTTAGTTATCGTTTGGAAAGTGAAAGGGAGAAGAAGATCTATCAAGTGCCAAAATAAAAATTCTGGTGGTTAAGGGGGAGCCTGACAGAAAAGACTTTGAGTTCTTGGAGAACCAAGAATTTGTGGGGCAAAAAGTCCTGATATTTTTTCCACTATAAGACATAAGGGAAAAGGTGGTGTCTGTTAAACCTCAAAGTTTGTCTTAAAGTGGCCTAGGGGTTAACTGACATTTGAGTCTAAATTAGACAAAAGGCTCTTCTTTCTCTGTTGCTAGGTTTTTTCTGAAAAACCATAGGACATTTTAGGTCCAGAAATTCACATTAGTTACAGTTTATAAAAATTTTGCCTGCTTTTACACAGAACACTTTAAAGCCTCACTTGAAAACATCATGAACATGATTGTAAAAGCCATTTTCATCACTAGTACAATAAACTGGGAGGCCATAAGACCTAGAAAATTAATGAGAAAAAAAATTAGTGGTCACTTTTCAGTAACAATTATTTTATTTTAAAATTTTCACATCACGAGTCTAGTCAAGGAGACCAGGAGAAATTCTATGTTACAAAATATACCCCTTTCATTTTAATCACTTGATCAATGCAGCATAATCACAGGGCTTTATTTTCATCTTATGGCTTTTGCTAGCAGTGGAATTAAAAATGCCCCAGTTTGCCATCTGCTTCATTTTCACTAGCATGAACCATACCAATAAAAAGAAATAGCCTTCCAAACATTATTAGCCTTTTTTTCAGAGGGAAAAAGAAATGCATGCAGAATCTATTTGAATCACAGTGAGGTTTGGCCCTAATTTCAGAAATCCAAACTCACATGATAGCTAAGCAACTGAATTGTTCCTTTCATCTTTCTATTAAGTTGTTACTTTTTAAAAATTAATAGGGAATGTCAGAATTATTTAAGTATCCTGGGTGGATATGGGGGGGGGCTTCTCTGGATTTCTCAGTGCTCCTGTTAAAGCTTTAGCCTGCTGAGACATGGAAATATTTTATATATGATATAAAGATAGAGAATGCTTGCTTTTACTTCTCTTAGAAACATTTTACTTCTCTCACACCATGAGGATTAGATCTATAGCCATTTATCTAGTTAACTGCTCTAATCCAGAAGGATAGTAAAACTATCCCTTAACTGAACCTAATCAAAAGGTTCTGTCTACAATAGGTTTACACTCACGGGAATGGATTAGCTTAAGAACATAATTTTCTGGGGGCCACAAAAGACTCAAACTACCACACTCTTTGAAGTGGATTTTAATTCTGTATTCATTTTACTGTCATTTTAACATAATAGCATGAAAAAGTAGAAAGTAGAAAATACATGAAACTCCTGGCATCCGGATGAGAGTGTACCTAGTGAGGGAAGGAAAACACTGAATCTGGCATTCAAAAACTCATATACTTTAAATGCAAATTTAGAGGTCATCTAAATTCTACTCTTTATTTTTCAGGTGAGGGCACCAGGACACAAACAGGTAAAATAATTGCTACAGTTGCACAGGTAGTATATGACAAAACTAGGATTAGAACTCAGCTCTCTTGAAATATAATAAAGTACTTTTCTCATTTAATCACTGTAAGTCTTCATTCCCTAAAGAGGAAAGGGATTTTCATCATGGCCTAAATAATATATTCCTTAAGTTTTTGTCCAACAAGCAACCTTCTGATTGATCTGAAGATGTTGGGAAAGAACTGCCCTGCATATGACATACTAAATTTCTAACTATAAATATATGCTAACATGATTTTAATGAAAGGTAAGTTTGGCCACCACAGCTCAGTTTAAAACTAGGGCCAGACCACTCTAGTGGTCTTGATGAAACGAAGATTTTAAATCCTGGAGACTAATCACAGGATCCAGCAGAGAAAAGTCTAGGGTAGAGCCACCTCCAAGGGCCTTCTAGATAGCCTTCCCTCAATACCACTGTAGTATGAAGACCTCTGATTCTCTAAGACATGTTTTGGACCTAAAAATATTTAACTTCAGCAAACAGTAAAGGCTATAAAGTTGTTTCCTGACATTCTGGTGGTTCTACCTTATATATGTAAAATATATAGCCATAAGATGGGGAAGAGAAACAAAGCTGGAAGAGCTGAAATGGGGTTTTGAGTAGATACTATGTAAAACAAGCACCACCTGATTTGACATTCAAACCTAAACAAAGCTCAGCACTTATTAAGTTAGGCTTTCAATGCCTCTGTAAACCATGATACCCAATTCTGTTCTTGGACCAGAGAGCTTAAATATCCATAGTTAAGAATACCCTCTCTACTTCCACTTTATTTTTCTCAAATAGAACTGATAGGTTTTTTTGTTTTGTTTTGTTTTTGAGATATTGGAGCCGGGAATTGAACCTGAGACCTTGTATGTGGGAAGCCAGCACTCAACTACTAAGCCACATTAGCTCCCGTTTTTCTTTTTTTAATATATTAAATGTCAAGGAGATTCAATTCTTTTTCATCAAAAAGTTAAAAACTTAATCACTCTTCTGAGATGATTAATGCCCAGCCTATTAACTGTGACACATCATTTGACTGATATAAAATAAATGACTGACACATTCTGAGCAGCTTAATAAATATATTGGTATACTGAACTACTTCCACAATTATTTCTTTTATGCTAATTCAAAGAACAAAATAAAATTAACCATTTTGACTATGGAAAGACTAACTTTATATACATAATTTTAAAATAAAACGATCTCAGTGAGAACAGTCTCATTTTGAAATTCTCAAACAAATCCTTTATAACAGGCCTTATTGGCAACATGAAAATCAAGGGCCCCCATGATATTTAATTTAGACTTTGACCCAATTTTCCTGGGATTTAAACTTACTAATTCTCTCTCCCCTGTCCTATTTGATGATACCTGAGGCAGTTTCCCATGCTGATAAAATATCCCAAATCTCTTTCTTCCCACTTGTGATAGTTAGGCTAATGTGTCAACTCAGGCAGGTAATGGTGCCCAGCTGTCTGGTCAAGCAAGCACTGGGCTAACTGTAATAAAGGGGCATTTCATGGACTTTGGTCATCAGTGAGTTGATTGCATAGATGCCTGGTTACATCTACAATCAACTGAGGATTGCCATCAGCAATGAGTGACATCTCATACGATAGATGAACTCCTTAAAAGGGGAAGTGATTTCAGCATTCAGAGAGGGAATCCCAATCTCTAATTCAGATAGCCAGTGGCTCCTGGGAACTCATCAAAGACCTTCATCAGAGCTCCTAGTTTGCTGCCTGTCCTACAGAATTTGGATTTGTGTATCCCCACAGTCATGTGAGACAATTTTGTAAAAAATCTCATACTATTTACAGGTATATCCTGTTGGTTCTGTTTCCTTGGAGAACCCTAATATAGCTTGGTACCAAGAGTGGTCCTTGAGAAACAGAATCTTAAAAATGGGATTTCTGAATTCATTCTGGGATTTTTGCAATTGGCTCTCTACTCTGATTAGATTCAAGGGCACTATGACTCCATTTCCAATAATCAAAAGGCCACTGACAGTCCATGGTGTGAGTTGGCAACAGAGATACACAAAATATCACCACTGGATATGACTACTTCCATGCTTATAAGAGGCAAGGATCAGGGTAAGAGTGTTTTTGACACCTTAACAGAGTTTTGTGGAGTTAAGAGGTACTATGATGTTGGCTGGCTGTATGTAAATATGCTGGATACAGTTACAAAAGAAAGGGATAAGCTGAAGGCTTCAAATTTGCAACTTAAATGCCACATAAATGATGTGAAAGTTTCTATGTGTGCTCTGAAAGAAAATCTTGTTTCATAGAGCTGCAGACTTGAGATCTCTGAAAACCAGACTCAGAGTCTCATTGTATGCGTAGCAGAGTTACAACAGAAAAAAAAATCTCAACCTTGTAGGGTGTCTGCTGTTATAGTGAGGGCATTGATTGGAAAGGAGTGGAACCCTGAGGATTGGGATAGAGACATATGGATTGATGATGATATGGGTGGGGACACTGAAACACTAAGTTCTGCTGAGACTTTCGCCATATAAACCTGTAATGTTCTTCCCTGTGAAGATCACCCAATGTTAAGCTTGCATCATTCAACCTCCAGCCTGCTCCAGAGAGTCCTGACCTCTTCCCTACCTTGAGGTAGGTACAACCAACTTTAAACTTGCTCTGCCCAATTTCCAGCCCCAAGGGGTTTCTACCTCTTCCCTGCCCTGAAGAAACCATCACACCACTCGACAAACATAAGGGGCAGCCTACTTATGGTAAAGCTGTGGGACTCTTACCTTTGGGGAGTCTCTTAAAAGCCAATGGTCTGTACCTGAACTACCATGCTCTCTTCTGGTTGATAAATTAGAGGAGTATCCCACTCTTGTCCCTGCTGCTACCCAGTTCCAAACCACTATTTTCACATATTTGTCCATATAATGCTTTTATTGATTTAATCTGTCCAAGCTGGAGATAAAGAGATGAGTAGGGCAAGATTGGTGCCCTGCAGATCCTCACAGCCAAGAAGAAAGACAAGTGGCTGCAATATAGTATAACAGATAAATGTACAAACTGGACACAGTGTGGCCACTAAGGTGGGCATGCTCAATTTCTACCATTGTTTGAGTGGTTAAAAACCACTCCAGAGACAGCCTACTTAACCCTGTCCCACAACTTGTTAAGTGGGTAGCCTTGGACATATACTTAACTTCTCAGAGCCTTACCAGTAAAATGTAGCTAAAAGTAATGTGTATCTCATAGGGTTCCTATGAGGATGAAATGAGGTACTGCCTGATTAATAATAAATGTTCAATGAATGCCAGTCAAATATTATTACCTTTATTATTCTTGCCAAATATCAAGGCACTGCTGCCTCCAAGGAACAACAACAGTTCTAGCACATGATCTAGAATAGTCTGGCAGGTTTATAAGCTTCTCTTTTGGGCTCTAGAAGATCCTCTTTTGTGTTTACAATTACAACCCACCCTGTCAGTAAGTTTATACTAAAGAGCTAGGGTGGGAAGTTGAGAGTGTGGAGCCCCTCCATGCTGGAGCAGTCTTCCTCCACCAACCCTGCCTTTGTCCTAATCTGGAACACCTGTCCTTCTGGTTTCCCTCTTCCATCCTCATTTGGGGCTAAGCTGTATAGTCATCTTAATCATCCTCTCCAGGAGATAGTAGAGGCTGCCTTTCACTCCCTCTTTTTAATGCCAGCTTCTAGTAACCACAGTGCCCTTCACAACTCTATTGGAAAGTTTAGGGAATCTCATGCAAATAGGCCACTAGGTAGAGGGCCATAACATTCCTGAAGGACATATGCAAACAATACAACTAAGTTTTTCAACAATCTCCACAGACTCTACGAAGCAGTTTTTCAGGCAAACATTTACTGAGTGCCCAATATTCACACGGATTGTATCCCCTGGTAGAAGACTCTCTGTTTTAGAAATTTTCAGGTATCTGTTGAATTTAGAAGAGAAATGACAGCCTATTGGATAGTAGGTGCTATTAAATATAAATGAAAGCATCGAACTCCCAGAACACTATATCTGAAGTAAGGCTATACATTTTCCCTCAGGCTTTTCTCTGCTGGTGAGACTGAGCAACATTTTGCCAATATCCCATGTCTGGGAATAAGTTAAGCTGACAAGTACTTTTGGAGTGCTGACATTGCCCTTGGACTGACTATCCTATTCAAAAGGTAGAAAGGCAGAAAAAGGAAATTTATACAGCCTTAAATTCTCTTTCTTTGACTTCCTATTTGTGATACAATCCCAGGAAGATATAGGACTAAATAATCTGGAAAAATAGGTATTATATTATTAGAGATGAAAAACTAAAGAAAAATTCAAAAATGCCAAAACTTCTGATGTGGCATCACCTTACCTTATAACAAGATCCAAAATAGGAGATATAAGTGTATATTGCATTGACTATCTTAAGATAATCAAGTTTTCTCAATTACAGAACCAGTTTTCAAGTAATTCCTTTCTTTCTTTCTGAATAAGAACATTCACTTTGTTGCTCTAAATAAATTCTACTGAAATAATCATTTCATACTTTGGGCACTTTACCTGGTGATCATTATACATGCAGACATAGAAAGGAATGGTGTGTTAGTTTGAATCTTTTGTGGACCCCAGAAAATCCCGTTTTTAAATTTAATTCATTCCTGTACATGTAAATGTATTGTAGATGAGACCTTTTCATTAGACTCAGTTAAGGGGTCTTTTTTATAGATTATTTTTTATTAGATCACTTCAGTAAGGCATGACCCAGGGTGGGTCTTAATCCTCTCATAGAAGTTGCAGGTACAGAAAAAAGCTGTAGAGACAGAGAGAAGCCTCCAGAAGTTGACGAACCCAGGAGAAAGAAAAGCCACAAATGGAGCAGCCTGAAGCTGAAGGCCATGAGGATCAGAGGAGAGAAGAACGATGAGCAGATGTCACCATGTACCTGATCACCCACAGGTTGGGGAGAAAGGGAGCCTGGAGCAGAAGGCAGAGACTGGCAAACGCCACCACTGTGTCCTGCTATGTGTCTGATGGCCCACAGCTGCAGCTCAGGGAGAAAGCATCTCTGATGATGCCTTTATTTGGACACTTTCATGGCCTCAGAACTGTAATCTTTTAACCAAATAAATCCCATTGTAAAAGCCAACTCATTTCTGGTTTAGTGTTCCCAGCAACTTTTAGCAAACTAAAACAAATAGGATACTCTTACTTCCTAGAATGTTCAGAAGTAACCTCAAACAATCATTTAGTCTCTCAGTCTTGGATATGCTTGAAAAGCCAGAGGGTAACATTATGTGGGGCATAAAGTTCCAACAGTTGCTTTACTCAACTCTGTGGGAAAATTGGAAATAAAGGGCCCTGGGTATCTCTTTCCAAGCTTGCTTTTCAACAAAAGACTGGACTGTAGTCTCTCCTATCACACTACCCCCAAACTCTGGGACAAACTCTTTTTTTTTTCAATTATGTAGGAAAATATTGGTTGACATAAAATAAGTAAGATTCCTAAAATACTGTTAGGTATTACTAAATGGTGCCCTTTTTCACCCCTCCGTCTCCCACACAAAAAGATATGTGTGTGTTTATATGCACATTCATTTGGAGTCAACTTGCTCTAGCCTTGAAGTGAGTGTTAGTACTTTGAGCAAAGAAAGAAAGAACTAACTGAAAAATTTAAATCAGGATTGAAGTTTCCCAAGTAAATGACTGAAAAGAACTGAATTTACAACACAGAACATACCTGAAATATGTTTTCCCTTGGCTCTCTTACTCTCAGTATATTTATGTGTATATCACTGCTCTTAAATTCTTCCCCAGGACTGACTGAAAAAAAATACAAAGGAACTTTCTGGTGTGATAAAAATATTATGGGTTAAACAGATCTATGTACTTGTCAAAACTCATAAAATTGTTCCTATAAGATTTGTGTATTTTACTATATGCAAATTTTATCTAAAAAAGAACTATAAACAAATATTAACTTTAGTGAGTAGGTTTGCTTCATGCAATGGCATGGTTTAGCAATTTAAAATTTATTTTCTGTGTATCCCAGGGTTGAGCAAATGATAAAATATATTGAAATAATGGCAGACAGGTCTCTCACTGTTAGAGAAATCAGTTACAAATATGGAAAGGGGAAAGAGGAGAATGTAACCTGTGATGTTGGATTGGAATTGTTGGCATCAAATATGAACTCATGGGAAGCAGATGTGGCTCAAGCAATTGGGCTCCCGTATACCATATGGGAAGTCCAGGGTTCAATTTCCAGGGCCTCCTGGTAAAAAGCAAGCTGGCCCATGCAGAGAGCTGGCCCACGCGGAGAGCTGGCCCATGCAGGAGAGCTGGCTCACGCAGGAGTGCTGGCCCACACAGGAGTGCTGGCCCAAGCAGAGAGCTGGCACAACAAGATGACACAACAAAAACAGAAACAGAATGGAGACAATAAGAGATGCAGCAGACCAGGGAGCTGAGGTGGCGCAAGAGATTGAGCAGCCTCTCTCCACTCTGGAAGGTCCCAGGATCGGTTCCCTGCAGTCTAAAGAGAAGACAAGCTGACATAGAAGAACACACAGAGAGCAGACTGCAAAACAATGAGAGGGGTGGGGAGAGAAATAAATAACTCTTAAAAAAAAAAAATGAACTCATGGTATATATGCTCGTGTGTATTATATAAAATACATGTAGTGTGCTGTAAAAGATATAGGAATAATATTTAAAACATGTATTAATTATTATTTACTTACTAGCTTAGTCTTTTAAGATAGTGCTACAACTGGTAGCAATAACACCTAGCCACCAGATTTTGGTTCCTAAATACCATTATCCAGTAAAAGCAATCAGGGCTCTTGGAGAAGAGGCTGATTCCAAGATCAGGGTAGGGAAAACACAAAATGAGCTGGATCATCTTCCTGTACTAGAAAGTAAGGAAGTGTCTAAAGAATGATGGGAAGACATGAAAAGGATACAAAAAGTCAGGCTGAAGGGACTTCCACTGGTCAAATCCAGGACAATTTGAGCAGCACTATAGTGATAGAACTATATTCTAACCCACTCAATAAAATAAGATCCATGAGCTCCTACTGACGTTGGCACTTAGAACTTTTTAGATTTTGGAAGTGCAGATAAGGAGTTGTGCACCTATACTCAAAAGCATTTTCTGAGCTAGGCTGGAATGAAGTTTTTCTGCAGATAGACTCACTTTATGTTATTCCTAGAGGGAAGATTAATGCCAACAAGAAGATAATGTGTTACAGCAAGGAGCCAAACCAGCTTTGCCCTGCCTTTGGCAAAAAGGGTTTCCTGGAAAACATCTATTCTATTCAAGGAGGAACTTGTTGGGCCAGGCATGACCTTCACCTTGAGTTAAAAGAAGTGGCTAAAACCTTATACTTTAGGCTCCACCTTCCTAAGAAGGTTATAAGTAACCCTTTGGAGGACTATCAGAAGAATACCAATATGGCTACACAAAAACTCTAAAAGGAACAAAAAATTCACCTAAGTCCTGAGACTCTCACTACACCTTTACTCTTTTTTCACCCAAGCATTGTTACTATTATTCAATGGTTTTCAAAATGTGTTCCCAGAAATCTGCAGAGGAGTTCCATGAACTGGGTGGGGATGACCAGAAGGAAAAACTAGACAGACTAAGGCCAGGAACCCCAATGCCATTTACCACAGATGCCCATTTTTATCTGTTTTATATTTGGGGTTTCTCTAAACATAGCCTTTGAAAACTGGATTCCACTGCTTAAATCTGTAAATCTTTTAATTCTAAGTTGTCTAAATCTTGTTAGATTCCTGATAGTTTATCACAGTACTCACACATAAAATGGGGTCACAAATAAATTGGTAACAACAAAATAATTCCATTTAAAACATTTGAAATAGCAATGTTAAAATGCAACTTTAAAAAGTCATTTGTCAAGCTAATCAGAATTTCCAAATGTGAAATTCCAAGAAACAAAATTATCTGGATAAAAGGGTCTTCTAACTTAACATCCAGTTTTTCCTGGAATATCTGAACCGGTTCAGAATATCATGTTTTGGAAAACCATAAATTCACTCGTGGATTTCAGGAATTTTATGTGAAACCTGAAATATAATTGAGAACCATTATGTAAATAGTGATACAGCTGCATGATGGATTATGTAATCATTAAAATTATGCTAATTATGTGTTTTACTAATATAATCAGTAACTGCACAAACATTAAAAATTTTTTATTGGGGTGGTTGTACGTTTACAGAGAAATCATGTAGAAAGTACAGAGTTCCCATATAACTCCCTCTCCATACCCAGAGTTTCCCTATTACTAACATTAAACATTAATGTGGTGCCATTGTTACAAGTGATGAAACATTATTATTATAATTATATTATTACCCATAGTCCATAGTTTACATTAAGAGTCACTCTTTGTATAGTTCAGTTCTATTCTGGTAACATATATGCAACTCAAAATTAATCATTTTAGCCATTTTCAAGTATACAATTCAGTGGTATTAATTACATTCACAATGTTGTGCTACCATCACCACTATACATTACCAAAATGTTTCCTTCACCCCAAACATATTCTCTATCAACTGAGCATTAACTTCCCATTCCCCTCCCTCACCCCTGCCCCTGGTAATCTATATTCTAATTCTAATATTCTAATTTATGACTCCATGAATTTGCATATTCTAATACAATATTTGTTCTTTGGCATCTGGCTTATTTCACGCAACATCATGTCTTTAAGGCTCATTCATGTTGTCACACGTATCAGAATTTCATTCTTTTTATAGTTCAGTATTATTCCATTGTGTGTATACACCATATTTTGTTTCCATTCATCGGTTGATAGGCCTTTGGGTTACTCCACCCTTTTGGCTATTGTGACTAATGCTGGTATGAACATCAGTATACAAATATCTGTTCAAGTCCCTGCTTTCAAGTCTTCTGGGTATATACCTAGAAGTGAGATTGCAGGGTCATGTGGTAATTCTATTCTTAACTTTCTCAGGAACCACCAATTTGTTATAGTGGCTGCACCACTTCAAATTCCCACCAACAATACAAAAGGATTCCTATTTCTCCACTTTCTCTCCAGCACTTGTTATTTTCTGTTTTTTTTTTTTTTGTTTGTTTTTTAATAGTAGCCATTCTAGTGGATATAAAATGGTATCTCGGGACAGATGTGGCTCAAATGGTTGGGCGTCCGTCTCCCATATGGAGGGACCCGGGTTCTATCCCTGGAACCTCCCGGTAAAAAAAAAAAAAGGTATCTCATTATCATTTGCATTTACACAAAACTTTTAAAAACTTTCCTTATGATTTCTTTGGTGTAATTAAGTTTAATGGGAAACTTATCAATATGTTCATTTATACCTTATACCAGAGATTATAAATATTCTATATTTTCTTCTAATACCTTTATCGTTTTTCATGCTGAGTTCTTCAGATTATATGGAGTTTATCATGTGAGTTTTTGAGATATAAATGTATACTTCCATATTTCTCCACATGGACAATCAACTATTCCAAAACCATTTACCAAATAATATACCCTTTTCTTACTGATTTGAAAGGCCACTTTATAATATATTAAATTTCCATTAAAATATACTGTTTCTCCTACTGTTACTTCCATTCTCTAAACCATTTTGATACTCCTGGATCAATAGTAAGCTGTCTTAATTATAATAGCCTTAGATACATCTGTCAGAAGTCCCTTTTCATTGCCCTTTTTCAAAATTTTCTTGACTACTCTATTCTTTTCCTAACTGAATTTCAAAATTAGTTTGTCAGGTTCTAAGAAATATCCTATTGAGATTTTGATTAGGATTGCACTGACTTTATAGATTGATTTAGCAATCATTCTTTATATTCCAACCAGTGCCTACAAAAATAAGGAGTTACCAAAAATGACAGATACAATTTGACATTTCAAAAAATAAAAGCCAAGATTCCTCAAAAAGTTAAACACAGAATTACCATATGACTTGACAATTCCACTCTTAGATATATACCCCAAAGAACTGAAAGCAGAGACTCAGATATTTGTACACTAATGTTCACAGCATCATTATTCACAATAGCTATAAGGTATAAATAACTCAAGTGTCCATTGACAACTGAATGGGTAAACCAAAATGTGATATGTACATACAATGGAATGTTATTCAGTTATAAAAAGGAATGAAATTCTGATACGTGCTACAACATGGATGGATCTTGAAAACATTAAGCTGAAATAAGTCAGACACAAAATGACAAATATTACATGATTCTACTTATATGAATGTTTTTAGTTTCCTGGGTGCTAAAACAAATACCTTACAGTAGCTCGGCTTAACAACAGGGATATATTGGCAGTTTCAGCAGCTAGAAGGCTTGTTTCCTCCTGAGGTTGGTATCTTCTGATTGAATGGCAGTCTTCGAGATTCCTGGCTTTTCGGTCAACCTGGCAATGCACATGGCAATATTTTTTTCTTTCTCCTCTAGGTTCTGTTGACTTCTAGCTTCTGGCTGCTCCCCGTGGCTTTTCCTTCTGTGTCCAATTTCCTTTGCTTATAAGGATTTTAGCATATTGGATTAAGGTCCACCCGCATTCATTTTGGACACACATCAACTAATAACACTTTCAAAGGTTCTATTTACAAATGAGCTCACACCTACAGGACCTGAACATGTCTTTTGTAGGGAACATGATAAAACCTCAACAATGAATATCTAAAATAAGCAAATTCATAGAAATAGAAAGCAGATTAGAGGTTTATCAGAGGCTGAGGGGAGGAGGTTGGGGAGTTATTGCTTAGTGAATACAGAGTTTCTGTGAGGGGTGATGAAAAAGTTTTGGTAAAGGATGGTGATGATGGTAGCATAACATTGCAAATAAATGCTATAGATTGTACCTTAAAAAAGATTAAAATGGCAAATTTTATGTTATACATATGCTACCACAATAAAAAAAGAAAAAAAAAAAAAAAAAAAAAAAAAAAGCCAAGGCTTAGTGGTGTGGGCTTTTAGAAACTGTGACAGAGAGACACAAAATTTGGTCCATGTCTTCTTGATAGGCATAAAAGGAAAAAAGGTCAGGTTGATTTAACTTTGTACTTATTACCTAACAGAAATATGTCAGTTTGTCAGGAGAGGAAGTTTTCCTAGTACTGAAATAAGGACTATAACCCTTTAAAAAGAATAAAAAAGACAGATAAGGATTCTTGAATTCTGGGGGAGGAGGGTCACAGTAAAACAAGATTTTCTTTCATTTGGCCATTTCCAATATCAAACTTTGTATATATGCAATAAAAAGATTTTAGCATCAGAGTACAAACATCAAAATCTCCACAGAAAACACAGAAATGACTTTGTTTAGCTGACATTGAATAAAACACAATTGAATGTGAATATTCTTGCTGTCCTGATTTTGAGATAATCAGGGTAGGCTAAACATTAGCTATATTAGAAACCATGCATGTGTCCCCATACCTAGTTTTTCTCCCTAGGTCTGGTTTTTAGAATGCTGGTGATAAACTAAGCCTGATTTATTATATGACCATCCTGTATGGGAAAAGACTGTAACTCTAGGTTATCTTTGGTTGCGAATGGGTGAGCCGCCAGGCCCCGTGAGCGGGTGAGTCCCCCAGGCCCTGTGCACGGGTGAGGCCCCCAGGCCCCGTCTGCAGGTGAGCCGTCAGGCCCCGTAAGCCACACAGAAAAATCAGGAACTAAGGTGGTGCAGGCGGTAGGATGCCTCTCTCCCATGTCGGAGTTTCCGAGGATCCAATCCCAGTGAAGACAGGAGGAGAAGGATGAGAAGAGAGGGCAGGAAATGGACACAGAGAGTTGCCCAGCAAATGGACACAAAAACAGTTGGGGGGGAGGGCGGTTAAAAATGGATAAAAGTAAATAAATAGATAAATTAAATCCTTTAAAAAAATGTATAGGGGAGTAAGATATGGACTATAGTTAGTAGTAATACTTTGACAATGCTCTTTCATAATTTGTTAACAAATGTTTCACAACAGTGCAAAGTATTTGTGGTGGGGTGATATGTGGGAGCCCTGTATGATGTTATGCATGTTTGTTTTGTAAGTTCACAATATTTACTGAACACTTATAGTTTATGTATGTTCATGTATGAATGATATACTTCAATAAATTGTTTGAAAAAAAAAAACACAATTGAATTCAGTGACTTAAACACTAAACTCATTCTCATTGCAGTCATCCAACAATTTTGTTGCTACTGCCACAGCAAACAGAATAATTTACCTGATGATTTGCATTACCATAGCAGATTGAGAAATGCACAGCTACTGACTGCAAAATTTTACCCTCACATCCATTTCATCCTTTAGCATGGATATTTTTAAAGATGAGGAATAGATGATAACTTTTTAAAGCTGCCTCCTTGTCAGTTCAGCCACAATTCTACCTTGCCCTCCAGTCAGGGGAAGAAACAGTCACAAAACACTGATTTGGTTCTATAACTGTCAAGGTGAAGCCTACTGCTATACTAAGCAATTGAAACAAATGATCCTTTTTAGATCTGCCCATTAGCTACAGCATGCAACTCTATAAGGTTTTTTATTTTAGGTCATTTAACAGCCATTAACCACTTAGGATTTTGCTTTTAATTATTTCAAAGCTATCAGATGAAATAGCTAACTAGTTTTCATTTCTACTGTGATTTTTTTAGTACAATGGCAATAGCAAAATTACTATTTACAATATATGTGAAAAAAAATAAATACCTTTAAATTTAATTCATTTATAAAGCTTCTAGCATAGGTTTATAAATCTGTTATCTTTGCATGGGCCCATATCTCAGAAAAACTTAAGATTGTAATCTCAGTAATCATGTAAACTTAAAACAAAGCTTTATAATTGGGTCATTTATTGTTTCTATTAAAAGCTCCTTTTTTTAGAGAATATTTTCACTTCCCATAAACTTTTCTATCAAGATTATTGTATCAGTAATTAAAAAAAAAAAAAGTTTTATGTTCCTTTACTCCTTTACTGAGATTTGGTTCCTTTTTCTTCTCTCAGCTAGTTGCCATTTTCAGCCTAACATTAAATATCCTCTTTATGTCAACTCAATCTCTTAAAAAAAAAAAGAAAAGAAAAGAAAAGAAAAGCATCATAAGAAATTTCCCTGTCCACAATGTCTACAAAACAAATGGCACCTCTTACATGTAGCACCCTTAGGTAATCTGCACAAATCTATGTGGTGGCCCTGCTATTTTTTTTTTTTTTTTTTTTTTTTAATGTATGATTGAACCAGAATGCCATCAATTAGTATACGCTGTAAAGGGGAAAAAAAATAAACTCACACATTTTGAGTTTTTAATCCAGACCTAGGTATTTTAAGAGTATAGAACAGAAGTAGCACAAGTGGTTCCTGACTTAAGAGAATGTCTAGTCTAATTGCATTAACAAATACAAATGATGGGGAAAGTCAATGACATGCATAATATAATCAACTACAAAGAAGACCATGGAATCAAGTGTTGTTACTTCCTACCAACCAAAGCTATGGTGTGATTCACCCCAGATGGGTAAAAGGAAGCAGAGATGTTAAGGAATGGTAGAGACAAAACTGGTCTGAGATGGACAGAAAGGGCAGGATCTAGATACCAGATGGAAGCAATCTGGAATATGAAAATCAGCAGCCAACCAACCAACAAGTTGCTTTTCCTTGCTACTTGTCTTACTCATTTTTATCAACCAGGAATCTTGGGTTTGCCCAAGTCTAATTTATTATTTCACCTTCTATACTCAAAAAAAAAAAAAAAAAAAAAAAGAAAGAGAGAAAAACTGGGGCAATGTTTACTGAAAGTCTGGGATCCACCATAAGCGCATCGGGATTTAAGTTTTGGCCCCACCACTAACTAATTGTGTGAACAACTAACTTAACCTCTTGGGGCTTCAGTTTCCCATCTATAAAAGAGTCATACCTATATGACAAGGTTGCTTAGAAATTACATAAAACAGTATGTATATTCTTAATGAGTTTTGAAATTTTCATACACCAACCAACCATTCAGATTTCAAGATCTATATTACTAAGTATTTTATGAGCATAAAACTTAAGACACTGATCTGCTTTCTTAGGAGATGAGGAGAAAGATGGGATGGGGGGAGAGAACAAATGATTTTAAGTAACAGGGGAGACAGCTATGTATTAGTTTATAATCTTGCTACAAAATATGATGATGACTCAAATTGTGTTTGTTTGGTTTTTTTTGAGGTACTGGGAGCGGGGATTGAACCCAGAACCTCGTACATGGGAAGCCGGTGCGCAATCACTGAGCCATATCAGCTCCCAAGTTGGTTTTTTCATTTGTTTGCTTGTTGTTTGTTTTTTGTTATTGTTGTTTTTAGGAGGCACTGGGAACCAAACCCGGGACCTCCCATGTGGGAAGTAGGCGCTCAACTGCTTGAGCCACATCTGCTTCCTCAAAGATGTCTTTTGAAGTTCCTTGCCCAATGATTATTGGATAATTTGGAGTTGTACTCAACATGTGACTGAATTTGCAAAGAATTAAAGTCTCTTTAATTAACTGAAGTTAATTAACTTAATTTCCTCTTCTGTAAAGCCAACTGCTGTTTATTTGGAAGCCTTAAAAAAGTTTTAGGAAACTTTATACTCCAAATAATAAATAAGTGTTCCACATGAAACTGGTATGGCTAGGTCATCATTGTGGAAATATTTAAAATTTAATCTCATAAGCTCTTACAGAATTCAAGTATCCATTTCAGGTTATAAAATAATCAGCACTGTTCAAAGTTCTTCTTCAACTGAATCAGCATAATCCAAGCCTGAAAAGATAGAATTTTTTTCCAAAATAAGAAAGAAAATACCTGTGGTGACTTGGAGCACCTCAGAAAAACATGTTTTCAATCTATATCCATTCCTGTGGCTGTGAACCCATTGTAAATAGGACCTTTTGATAATGTTACTTCAGTTAAGGCCCAGCTGCATCCGGATGGGTCTTAATCCTATGCCTGGAGGCCTTATAGGAAACACCAAAGAGAGAAAAGCTGGACAGAGCAGCCAGAAACTGGAGGTTAATGGAACCAGAAAGAGAAAGAAGCAGGAGAGGCCACCATGTGCACTGCCATGTAACAGAAATGTCAAGGATCAAGTATCACTGGCAGCCAGCCCAAGAACACCAAAATCTTCTGGGAGAAAGCTTCACCATGATGACATCTTGGTTTTAGACATCTTCTAGCCTCAAAACTGTGAATCAGTAAATTCCCATTGCTTAAACCAATCCATTGCATGATATTTCTTTAGCAGAAAGGAAATTAACAATACTTCATCAACAAATCAGACCAGCTACTGGGAGCTCAGGCCTTACAGGTGGACAGACCAGTTTGAACCTCAGTTGCTTCATCAGTTCATCAGTAAAAAATAAGTAATATCAACGCCTATCTCCCAGGACTGATGTGAGAGGTACTGAGTAAGATAATGTACCTAAAGTGCTTATGGCAGTGTTTGGCTATCATTAAGTATATCATTATTAATCAAACATAAGGAGTGCTGACTTCAATAGCTGCTGTTATTTAAAAAAAGACTTATCGGCTGACATTGAAAAAAATAACTTCTTCATTAAAAATGATTTAATAAAGTACCTGACATCTTAACCTGGAACAGTAAGATTGAGAATTCTGCAATTTCCGTTTTAATGAATGTTGACATTGAACGGAATAAAAAGGAAATAATTTTGGATTATCTGGCAGGGTCTCTGACTCGGTCAGAAATGCTCTCATGGTGGCCTCAGGTCCACAACGCTCTCTCCTTCTGTGCCTCTCCCGGGGCTCCACTGCTACTAGCCCTAGTTACTGCACCATCCCTGATGGTTCCCCTGCAACCACACCTCTTTAAATAGTCCTGTGTATATAAATTCGCCTCTAGTTATCCTAATCTGACGGGGCCATCTGTTTCCTGTTGGACTCTGAATTATACAACCACTTTCCACTCTCAGCAGCAGTCCAGAAGAATTTCTACATCATGACATGCGCCTCGCTTTGGGTATTATCTTTGCTTTTCTTTGCCAATTTGATAGGCAAAAAAAAGGAAAATGGTGTCTGTTGCACTGTTGCTTTTGCGTTTCTTTGACTATCAGTGAGGATGAACTTTTTTCAAAATTTTTAAGCATTTTTGTTTCCTTTCCTGAGAATCATTTATGTTCTCTGCCCATTTTTTCTACCGAGATCTTAGTGTTTTCCATATGAATTTGAATGCCCAATTTGTGTGTATGTGTGTGTTTGTATATATATGTGGATGCAAGGAACAAACACCTACTTGACTTAGCTTAAACAAGAATGGAAATTTACTCTAAGGACATAGGGGCGTCTCTCATGAAGCCTAAATGGAGGACTTCATCTAAGCCGCAGGAATGGTCTAGACCCAGAGAATGGAGCATTATATTGAGGTTGGCAAGTTCTCTTGATCCATATTTCATTCATCCTCTTCTCTGCACATCAGCATCATTCTGCTTTATCACTATAAAATGATTCCTCCTTTCTAGCTACAAGATGATCATACCAAACAGCTCCAAGTCTACAAATCCTCTACTCAAAAGAGCAGCCAGCAGAGAGAGGGCTTCTGGACCCAAATCCAAATTCCTGGGCTAAATGGCCAATTGAATGAAGCTCATGTCATACTAAGATGGTCAATTCTGCTATAAACATGTAAACAGAAGAATGGAGACATTTCCAGAAAAGCAAGAGACTAACATAGTCCACAAAGATGTTTTTCACAATTTTAAAACCAAGAACGTTCCTATGCTAAAATGTAATAATAATTTTAATGGTCATTGTTTTACCTACGGAGGACCTTTTCTAATGTCTACTGGCTAAAGCCAGTAGTTTTAAGTAACAGAAGTTTTACTTAAAAGTAAAAAAGGATAGCTGTAAATATTAAGATAATTCATCCTAACTCAGTTCCGAAAGTACATTCAGGTAATATAATTTCTCTCCAAGAGTCTGGAATTTGATGTTTCCACATAATTGCAGACATAACTACCGTTGATTACAATGCTTAGTCACTGGCACAAAGTCAGACTTCATTAATTAAATGGCAGCACAATCTCACTAAATAGAATTAATTAAATTAAACTGCGTGGATTTATTATAAAGTGAATAAAGTAGAGCAGCCATGCTTAAGCTCAACAATAGTCATGTGTAGCACATCTGTATCACTTCCAAGCAAAACCTCATCACAAACATTCTAAACTCAAACCTTTTACAGAAAGATTAATAACATATAAATAAAAGGCTGAAACAAATCACTCCAACTAAACAGCTATTACACTATTTAGAGGGAGGCAGAGGGTAAGGGGTGGACAATAAGCAATGAAGAGTAGTTGAAACTCAACTGAGTTTATCAATCTCCAAATTTTGATGGTTTCTGATTTTCTGATAGATGTCAAAGTCCTATATATCTAAGTGACCTCACAGAACATTAGAGACAAAAGAAGCCTTAGTGACCCGGCGAGCACGGGCAGCAGGGGGGGGATAAATGAATAAATAAATAAAAAAATAAATAAAAAATAAATTAAAAAAAAAGAAGCCTTAGCATCTAATCTCACCTGCCATTTTGACCTGGGCCAGTCACCATATCCATAGTATTTTTTAAAATTTTTATTTTATTATTATTATTTTAATTTATTGAAGTATATCACTCATACATAAAAATACATAAACAATAAGTGTATAGTAATAGTTGTGAACTTACAAAACAAACATACATAACATCATACAGGACGCTCATACCTCACCGTACCATCAATACCTTGCATTGTTGTGAAACATTTTTAACTAATGATTAAAGAGCATCCTCAAAATATTGCTAATAACCAAAGCATTCTTCTCTCAATCCACCCTATTATTATTTTTTATATCATTTTTACATAACATACATAAACAATAAATGTATAGTAAAAGGTGTGAACTTACAAAGCAAACATGCATAACATCTTACAGGGGTCCCATACATCAATCCACCACCAACACCTTGCATTGTGAGATACTTGTTACAAATGATGAAAGAATATTGTCGAAATCTTACTACTAACTATGGTCCTTATCTTACACTTGGTGTATTTTCCCCCCAACCCACTCTATTATTACTTTTAAAATATATTTTTATGACAGAAGTTGTAAATTTACAAAACAATCATGCACATGGGTATAATTCCCAAACAACACCCCTCTATCAATACACCACACTGTGGTAAAACATTTATTACAGATTATGAGATAATATCATCAGATTATTACCAAGTCCACAGCATACATTTGGCACACTTTTTCCATACTTCCTCATTATCAACAGAGTACATCTTTGGCATAGATGCAAGAATATTACATTATTACTGTTAACCACAGTCCATAGGTCACTCCAGTTGTATTTTTCCCATGCTTCTCCACATTCCCACCACCCTGTAATAGTGATGTACATCTGCTCTAGCTCACAAAGGACACTCTTGCGTCTGTCAACCACAATTCTCATCCACCTCTGGGTTTACTGTGCTATTCAGTCCTTAGATTATTCTCTGGCTTTCTGTCATTTGGTATTTTCATCCCTAGACTACCATTTTCAGCCACATTCCCATTTATAAACCAGCTGTTACTCACTATAATGTGTTACCATCAATTCTGTACATTTCCACACTGTTACAGGAAAGTTAATTAAAACTTCTACATACATTAAACATCAGTAGTCCATCTCAGTCCTCCTCTTAACTTCTTTAAGAATCCACCACCTACCACCAGGTCTTGAAGATATTTTCCTACATTTTCTTCTAGAAGCCTTATGGTTCTTACTTTTATATTTAGGTTTTTGATCCATTTTGAGTTACTTTTTTTTAATAAGGTGTGAGATAGGGGTCCTATTTCCTTCTTTTGGCTATGGATATCCAGATCCCTCAGCACCATTTGTTGAATGGACTGTTCTGCCCGAGCTGGGTGGGTTTGACAGGCTAGTCAAAAATCACTTGACCATAGATGTGAGGGTCTGTTTCTGAACCATCAATTCAGTTCCATTGGTTTATGTGTCTGTCTTCATGCCAGTACCATGCTGTTTTTACCACTGTAGCTAGGTAATATGATTTCAAATCCTCCAACTTTGCTTTTCCTTTTTCAGATGTTTCTGGCTATTCAGGACCCCATACCCTTCCAAATAAGTTTGATAATTGTGTTTTCCATTTATTTAAAATATGCTGGTGGAATTTTTATCAGGATTGCATTGAGTCTATATATCAATATGAGTAGAATTGAAATAATGATATTTAGTCTTCCAGTCTGTGAACATGGAGCAGCAAGAGAAAAGCAATGCATAACATGTAAGGGATACCCAATTATTTAGGTCTTTTTTGATTTCTTTTAACAATGAGTTGTAGTTTTCTGAATACAACTGTTTTACATTGTTGGTTAAGTTTATTTCTGAATATTTGGGTTTTATCAGTCATATATTATTTTCACCACTCTTTTGACACTTTTAATTACTTTTATTGATATAATCTTCATTTCTAGACTCTCTTCTAGTCCTCTCTCTCCTGACTTTTCTTTTCAGGCTGTAGCACAGCCTTTAGTATTTCCTGTAAAACTGGTCTCCTGGTTACAAACTCTCTCAGTTTCTGTTTATCTGTGAATATTCTAATCTCGCCCTCATTTTTGAAAGACAATCTTGCCAGACATAAGATTCTTGGCTGGAAGTTTTTCTCTTGCAGTATCTTAAATATATCATGCCACTGTCTTCTTACCTCCATGGTTTCTGATGAGAAATCGGCACTTAATCTTATTGGGTATGCCTTACATGTTACGCATTGCTTTTCTCTTGCTGCTCTCAGAATTCTCTGTCTCTGGCATGTGACATTATGATTAGTATGTGTCTCATAGTTGGTCTATTCAGATTTCTTTGGATGGGAGTACATTGTTCTCCTTGGTTATGGATATCTATGTCCTTCAGTAGGGTGGGAAATTTTCTATCAGTATTTCTTCAAATATTCCTTCTGCCCCTTTTCCCTTCTCTTCTCCTTCTGGGACACCCATAACACATATGTTTGCATGTCTCCTGCTGTTGTTTAGTTCCCTGACACCCTGTTCAATTTTTTCCATTCTTTTCTTCATCTGTTCTTTTGTTTGTTCACTTTCAGAGGCCATTTCTTCAAGCTCATCAATCCTTTCTTCTGCCTCCTCAAATCTGCTATTATATGATTCCAGTGTATTTTTAATTTCATTTATTGCATGTTTCATTCATATAAGATCTGCTATTTTTCTATGTATGCTTTCAAATTCTTCTTTGTGCTTATCCAATGTCTTCTTAATATCCTTAATCTCTTTATCTATCTCATTGAATTTATTAAGGAGATTTGTTTGAACATCTATGATTAGTTGTCTCAACTCCTTTATGTCATCTGGAGGCTTATCTTCTTCCTTTAACTGGGCCTAGCTTCCTATTTCTTGATGTGGATTGCAATTTTTTGTTGGTATCTTAGCATCTGCCTTACTAGAGTATTTATTCTGGGTGTAATTTCTCTTTTCAGTTTAGGGCTTTCTTGCTGTTTGTGTAGTAGGAGCCAAGGATGCAGTTGATGCTGTAAGCTGTGGAGGCTCAAGCTGCCCTCACTGCCCCAGGGACCGATGAAGCTTCTCCCAACTTTCTCCTTTGCAAGGGGCTAGGACAGAGCCATAGCCATTTGTAATAATCCAAGTCGTGCAGGCCTAGACTGTAGTTGCCCAGAGAGACTGATGAAGATTCATGCCCCTTTCTCCCTTACCTGGGGTGGGATGAAACTACAGGTGTGGGCAGCAATCTATGCTATGCGGGTCCAAAATGTCTGCAGTTGCCCCAGTAGACTTTGAACTATTCAGTCTGTGCCAGCTGAACCTACCTGCAGTTACCTGGAGAGGCTGGTGCAAGGCCTGCCAGCTTTTCCTTGGTAGAGGTGGGGCTGAAGCCTAGGCTAGGGCTGCAGGCCAATCTAGGTGAAAGAAGCTGGTCCCTACCGTCACTGTAATTTTCAGTCAACCCCGCTTCCCCTCATGCCACGGATGGAGTCAAAATGGCAGCTACCAGCCTCTTTCTGACTTGGACAGGTTCAAACTTTAGCTGTTCTCAGGATTATACTTTAGCCTGCCGAATTTACTAATCAGTAGCTGAAGTTGGTGCCCAACTGTCTCTTTCTCCCCCGTTTTTGGGAAATGGAGCTTCCAATTCCAGCCACGGAATAGCTCCCAAGGCAGCTTGTGCCGCCAGTGGAGGATGGGCACCGGCCTCCAGGGCATGGAGTACTCTACTTAAAAATCTTCTCTGCAGATGGGTAGTTCCCTCCTTCCATTCTTTCAAGGATGTTGCAGGATGCTCTTCTGGTATCCTGGAGGCCCCAAACAGGTACTAATTAGCTCTGGGTTATTACTAACTGCCCTATAGCACGAGCTGACAATAGGAGCTCCTTACTGTGCCGCCATCTTGCTGGTTGTCCCGGAACTCCATCCATGGCATTTTAATGACCAGAAGGGTTCAGGTTCGAGGCTGGACCCAAGCTCCTATACTTCAAAACCCAACTATCCCTAAGCAAGCCTACTTCATGGCTTCTCATTAATCCAGCCTTTATCTCCCTATATACTCAACTACTTCCTCATACACTTACCAGTCTCATACATTTTTTGGATATCTCTGTCTTATCCATTCCCCTTAGAAATGGATTCTTTCCTGGAACAGACATTTGCTGCTTTCCTTTACATATTTTTCCTTTGCTAGTCGGCACTCAAGTTTTGTCAGTAGAAGGTGCTGGACAGAGAATACAGGGAAAAAAGGGTGTGCTTCCAGGTTCTGGTGTGTTCACTCTGCAGGCTCCTGCACTTTAGGTGGCTTCTCCAGCACCAGAGTCCTGCAGCACAGGCATGGTAGCTTCACCAGCTTCTGTCTGAATTCTTTTAGTAACCTGGGAATTCTGTACTTTAAGAAGCAATCTATCCATTGGTGAACAGCCAAAATGAATACAAATTGTTTAACTGTGCTGAACTCTGCCCATCCATTCTGTCCAATCTTAGGAAGTGATTCCTTGCTCTGAAGCAACATATAATGATAGCCTTTTTCCACATGATGTCTTCTCAGATATTTGTAACCAAATACTTGGCTTAACTTTTACCTTCTTTTTACCAGATTAAGCATCCCCGGCCCCTTTAATCACCTCCTTATATGAATCCTCACCATTTTAATTGCTCTCTGAATTCAACTCCCTCCCTACCAGCTTATCAGTGTCCCTTGTGACGTACTGCCCCAGTTAACAAAACAGAATACTCCTCAGACTGACAATCTTGATAAAATGTAATGAAGCTGTCACTTACTGTAATCAGGATGCTGCCTTCCCTTCAATCAGGTAGGAGCCTTGTTTATGTTCTTTAAGTCCACTGTTCACAGGTGCCTTGTGAGTCAATTGAAAGTCCCAGATTCTTTGCACATAATTTACTGCCAAGCCAGGATTTTCCCAACCTATACTTTTTTTTCCCATTACGAGACTGTCTTGAAAAAAAAAAAAAAGTCTTTTTCTAGCATTATTAAATTTTTCTTCTACTAAACTTAAAACAATGATTGGTGTGTGCATACCAAGCCCAGATTAGTCTGCTAAAGTATGGAATGAGAACAGTCAGTCTCCAGAAAAAGAAAATTCCACATGACCTAGAATTATCTTTTATGCTTTGACATTGCCAGGTCAGGTACAGTTCATAATATATTCATATTAGCAATAACAATATTGGATCAGCTCTTTAGGACAACTCTTTCATTGAAGGCTTATTAATGTTTAAAGAACACTTGCATATAATGTCCAAGTTCAGAAAATATATCTAGCCATTGCAATATGTAAAACAGTAATTACACTGAAGTACCATGAAAATCCATGAGAAAAGAAACATCTCTAATATCTCAGTTATACATTTAAGACTAATCAATAGTGGCATCCAAGCCTGACAGCTTAAAAAAAAAAAAAAAAAACCTACATATACTCTAAAAAGATGTGATTAAGTAAACAATGTAGTGAGTAAACATTATACATAGTCATGTTAATAAATCTCTTTCTGAATATTCCCCTGAACTACAGTGGATTATCTCAATATTATATACTAAAACATATTTTATTCTAAGACACAGCATCTTTGAACTGTCCTAAGATTTCCTTTTTTAAGATTATATTTATAACAAGATAGTCTACAGAAGATAGTCTAAATATACACACTAGATATGCATGATACTTTTATAAGTTTTACTATTGCAAACTTATCTACTAATCACCACTATTTCTCTAGAAGAAGTCCTTCCCAAAAGCCATTTGGTCAGCATTTTCTCTCAGCTGGACTTCTTTTCTTCCTTATCAGGTGTCACTGCATAAACTTGAATTCTGGCCTCAAATTTTAATTGTACCATTAGAATTTATTTCCCTCTCCCTTAGCTCAGAATGTATGTGAGACTACACTCTTTCCAATTAAGTTACAGCCCTGAGGGCAGCTTATAATGAACCCAACGAGGTGTCAAATATTCCTGTTCCAGCCCAAACTAAAAATGCTGAATTTCCACCACTTCCTTTTTAAGTTTTCCAGGGAGAAATAAAGTTTTCCTGTAAATATACATATTGCTGAGGAGCACTTTACTTATGAGGCCTCAATAGTGTCTGGTAAGTTCAGTACCCCACAAAAACAAAACTATCCTATGTCTGGTCACGACTCTGAGGCAGAAACAGCTAAATGACCACTAAAATCCATTCTCCCTTCTTCCACAGTAACTGAGTTTTTTTTTTTTTTTTTTTTTTTAAAGATTTATTTATTTACTTTATCCATTTTAAACCCCTCCTTCCCCATTTTGCTGTTTTTTTTGTGTGTGTGTGTGTGTGTCCATTTGCTGGGCAATTCTCTGTGTCTGTTTCCTGCCATCTCTTCTCATCCTCCTCCTCCAGTCTTCACCAGGATTCGATCCTGGAGACCTCTGATGTAGGAGAGAGGTGTTCTGCCGCCTGCGCCACCTCAGCTCCTGGCTTCTGAAGCTTTCGGAGCATCTCGTTTTGTCTCTCCCCTGTTACGTCATCATCCTGCTGCATGGCTCTCGGGGCCTGACGGCTCAGCGGCACACAGAGCCTGGCAGCCCATGCGCCTTCAGGAGGTCCCGGGGATTGAACCCAGGTCCCTCCATATGGCAGACGGACGCCCAACCATTTGAGCCACATCCGCCCCCAGTAACTGAGTTTTAGTTGGAATGTGGCTCTCTGCCAGGATTACATTTCTCAGTGTTCCCATTCCCCCCCTTGCACAGTCAATGAAATATTCAATGGAATATGAGCATGAGTGATATGTGACACCCCCAAGCTTAGCCCGTAACACCTTGCAAGCCTAAAAAACTATGATCTTTTGACTTTGAAAACTACATGTTGAAGATGGCAGAGGAACCAGTCAGCCTAGGTCCCTGAATTACTGTGTTGAACAGAGTTACTGTTGACTTGAAAAGTTCTCTTCCTTCCCTCATATTTGCTATGCAATGTGGCCTCATGGTAGGTATAAACCTGGCTTTGGAAAGCTGCTGAAATCCTATACATCTTCACATTCTTCTTGTTTTGCCATTGTGATAGTTCCTGTCATTCCAGCTCCATATACAGTAATCAAGACTTCATTATTGGTTCTGATTAATGCACTGATATTTCATCCCACTATACATTACACCATATAGCTAGATCCAAGCTCATCTTCTAACAAAACATCTCTACTCTATTACCACTGCCAAAATCTTGGTATAAAGCCTATAGACTAGGAATCAGCAAATTAAGGCCCACTGTTTCTATAAATAAAGTTCACTAGAACATAGCCATACCCATTCATTTATGAATTGTCTATGGCTGCTTTCACACTACAATGACAGATTTGAGTAGCTACAACAGAGACCATATAGTCCACAAAGCCTAAAATGGTGTCTATCTGGACCTTTCCAGGAGAAGTTTACCAGTCCCTGATACAGACCAACACCATTTCTCATACAGACAACAGCTGCTATATTCTTATACCTCATTCGTTTAGCAGCATTTCTAACACCTGTAATAGAATGAGAACTACAAAGATGTATTTGCCTAAATATATAAAAGACATGGTTTGTACTTTTCAGGAGTTACAATGCACAGAAAAAAAGAACATGCAGGGGGGAGACAGGTATGCTGCTAAGATAGTTAAAAAACTCTAAAACAAGGGAGTATACAAGTACTAAATGAGTAGTAAAATGAATAAACAATAAGGGAGATATAGGAAGGAAAGATGATTTCCATCTTAGTAATCAGGTAAGACTCAACTTATGGAGGCAGTGGTATCAAAGCTGGACTTTGAACCAGGAATAGAATAGGAGGGTGGAAGGGAGAGATAGCATGAGGCAAACTGATAGGCTCTTTAAAACAATTATATCCATGGATTGGTTGTTCTTATATTTTAGGTTTGAATCATGGGTAACCAAGCTTGGGGCTACTGTAGTACCGCTTTCTGAGAGCCTCCAATAGCATCCATCTCATAAAGTGTCTGCTCTTCTGCTTCAACCTCTTCATTCAGAGATTCCTGGTTGGGCCAGTCAGCCACTGTACAAGATAAGGCATAGGCTAAGCTGCTGTAACAAACAGAGCCCAAAATACAATGGAACTCAAACAATAGAGACATATGTTTTTCTAGTAGGTAGGCAGTTGAGAACAAATAAGATGACCTTAAGGTCAGCGAGGGATCCAAGTCCCTTCTACCTTGTTGTTCCACCATCCCCTAGGGGGTTGTATTCCTTTACAGGGTCCCAACTGACTCACCTCTTCTACATCTACATTCTAGCCCATGGGAGCGAGGCAAAGGAAAAAGAGGGAAAGCAGCTTCCTCAGTAAGGATGTGAACTAGATGCTGTACTTCTTGCTTCTATGTCATGTGGGATATCCAGAACTTTGTCACATGCCCATAGTTGGCTGTAAAGGATGGAAAATGTAATATTTGGGGGTGGTCCAATATGCTACAGCAAGGGCAGTGTGATTAGTAATACCTAAGGAAATGGGCTAGGAAGTAATAGAATGTCATGTATTTTTCAACATAATCTATCTCCAATCTAATTCTTTAATGCTGTTTACCATATTGTATTCTGTAGACCACTATTTTGGGAGAAGTCAAAAGGAGTGCTGTGGAATAAAAGAGGTCAATGATCATACTCTTTCCCACTCTCAGATTGTCCCAACGTTCTTTAGCAGAATAAAGGTGTCAAAAGTTTATATAGTTAAGGAATCCATTTAACTTGGATGGCTTAGCCTAAGGTTCTTCAAACTTGTAAAAACACAGAATTTGTTTTTATGAAGCATCTACTAACACCCTAGGGAAAAATGTTCTGCAGAATATGTGACAGTTTAATTTAATAAACATCTTCCTATAAGATTTTTATGTGGTGTCTAAAATGCTAATGGAGATCAAATCAAGAACCACATATTACATGTACAAAACACTTTCTGCAGCTTGATCAGAATGCTTACTAAGTCTCCCAAATTCCCTTTAAAATTCCACTCTCTGTGCTTATACCTTTTTTACCATTCCAAAACTGTCTGCTCAACCCTTACCCTGCTATCAGAACTTTGTTGAAATCTCACCTCTTTTCAACCCTGCAATCTCTAATGATGTTCCTTCTCTGAATTCTTCTAGGATTTATTGGCTCTAATATTTATTTAAACTTCATGAATCAACTGAGGTAAGTACTCATATCTTTTTTTATCTGTCAGTACCTTGTGTACCACAACTTTTAGGAACCTTGTGTGCAAGCCTTTAGAATTGGCATAAACCACCATAACTTTTCCTGTGAGATGACAGGGCTTAGGCAAAAAGTAAAACCCACTTTAGAAGCAAGGGAAATATGGCAATTAAAACCTGACAGCATTGTACTAAACTATGCAAGATCAAGAGCACAGACAGCGATATCTACATCTTACAGTAGAACAACTTAACCAGAGTGGGAGAAATGGAAGCCAAACTTTCAACTAAAACATTTTCAGAAATCTAGCCAGAACCTATTGGTGTTGTTGAAGGTGGTGGCAGCATAAATAGTGGCAAAGGCTCAGATAGCAGATAGAACCTGAATTATCATTCTATTTATCCATGCTGGCTCCACAGTCCAGAAATATTGAGACAATGGTCATAGTCCCTGCATGGGCAATCTAGTCCCCGTTGGACCTTTTTATATTAAAAAGTCCCTATCAATACCCAAAGACCTTATATTCTAGGCTATACAAGTAAATAATGGATGAATAGCAACCACTGTAAAGGATTACCTATCTAGAATTGGGACATTCAACAGTACTCAACAAACTTTGCTCTGCACCCTGAAGGGAATCCCTTAACATGCCTCCAAGCACCTGAAGATAAATGGATGATAACCTTACTCATGAGAACTCCACACTCAAAAGGGATAGTATTCACCAATTCTGGAATGGTAATGAGGACTGTGATAGTAAAAGTTCTGAATGTTTCCTAACATCAAAATTTTACTCCTTTATTTTTTTTAGTTTGCTTTCCAAAAGATAAATTTTATATTTTGCCTTGGAATTGTATCTTACAAATATAAACTCTTTTATAATTGATTTTTAAATTAACATTCTAAATTATTTAACTTTTAATGATCAAACCTTTAGTACTAACACTAATAATTTTTGGCAGCCACATAGTAGCACTTCATAAGTCTAAAACAAACATGATCTAACAGTCTCAGCATCCCATTTAAAAAAACTCCTTGTCTATGGAGAAAAGAGGTATCTTCCCCACATGTAAACAATCATCCTAAACCAACACACTTCAAGTAGCCAAGAAAATATGCCAACCAGTCCTTATAGAATTTATACATTCCATTAAATTATATTAATTATGTCCTTTTAAAATCTTGATGTGAAAGTACATTTTAAATAAAACAATTTAGCAAAATATGATTTGTGATTACTGATTGCAAAAGAAAATACAATACATATAATGACTATTTTGATAAGCTTTTAAAAAATTCTCACATATACAAGGGTCATCACTTTTACAAAAATGGATAAGAATGCTTCATGTTTTTCTTTCTGCTAGATTAAATTGAGAAAAATAAGTTGAGAAGTTAAGACCTGAAGAGAACAATTCATTAAGGGACTCTGATTAATATTTCATTCTTTATAATCCGTTCATTCATTCATTCCTCTATTCAACATGCATTTATTATGCACCTACTGTGCCAGGGCAGAGGCAATCAGAGATGAAGAACAAATAGCTCTAGACCACAAAGGTGCTGAGAATACAGGTGGGAAAATCATATGAGCACAACTAAGTATAATGCAAAGTGCTTTAAGGACTGTGGGGTCAAAGAAGACAGTAACTAATTCTGCCTGCAGAGATCTGCTGAGGCTTCATCAAAACTGGGATGAGTATGGGTACTGGAACTAAGTCTTATAGGGTGAGTGGAATTCAAGGAGAGACTATTGCCTGGGGAACACCATAAACACCAACAGGGAGGGGTGAAAACGCAAAGTCCAAGAACAGAATGGCTGGACTAGGGGAAGTGTAAAGGGATAGAACAGCAAATGGAGCTAGAGGATGAGGCCAGAGCATGGTTTCTGGATCAAGTGTAGCTATATTTTAAGGTTTTCTTACCTTTGTTTCAATGACAAACTCATAAAAGGTCATAAGAAATCATGCTTATCCTAAAAAGTGAGAAATTGGCTTACACATCATATAAAACATTCCCAAAGCAGAGTTGCAGAAATAAGTTACCAAGATTATACAATGTCACAACAAATACCCATTCCTATGAAAGGGCCTAGAGAACCAAGAATATGTTGAACTGATTACAAAAAACCTTCTAAAGCAAAATTTGTTTTCAGGTTTATGACCACATTACCATAAGTCTCTCTAACAAAAACACATGATTGTATTATGGCTGCATTACTGACAGAAAGATCAGCTATTCATCAACGCCTTTCAAAATGCCCTTTTTGGGAAGCGGATGTGGCTCAAGCAATTGAGCTCCCACCTAAAACATGGGAGGTCCCGGGTTCGATTCCCGGTGCCTCCTAAAGAAGACAGGCATAATATGCTGGCGCAACAAGATGACACAACAAGAGACACAGGAGGAAAACACAATGAGAGACACAACAAAGCAGGGAGTAGAGGTGGTTCAAGCCATTAGGCGTCTCCCTCCCACACAAGAAGTCCCAAGTTCGGTTCCCAGTGCCCCCTAAAAGGAGACAAGCACACAATGAACAGACACAGCAAATGCAAACAAGAGGGTTGGGAGAAATAAATCTTTTAAAAAATAAAAATAAAATAAAATGCCCTTTTCAAATATCCCACTCAGCCCACTAGGTAAACCAAAAATGAACAAATAAACAAACAAACATTTTAACAAAAGGCATAGGCAGACACAAAGGGACAAACAGACACATGTGAGTGAATACTCTCAAAAACAACAAGGATTTATCAAAAAGAATGATACATTCTTTCTTCCTCCAGTAGGGTTTAGGGAATTTGTTATTTACTGTCATGCCCAAGAGGTTGAAAATAAGCTAATTCATCTTTAGGTTTTCAGCAAAAAACTTCCCACTACAACAAAATTGAGAGTTCCCAGTAAAGTTAATTATAATAGGATTGCTACCTGTGTCCTGAGCAATTCTTAAAAGTAAAGAAAAAGTAACAACAAAAACATCTACTCTATTTAGTAAATATCATAAGATCTTTGTTTAGAACTCATACTTGTGATGCAACTCTTGCCAGTCTTCAGGGCTTTTTTCCCCCTGAAGTTTTCCACAACAAAGTTTCTTGACTGAGGTTCAATGGTTTATTTTACTTCCTGTTTCTGCTTACGGGCTATACAGAAATAGTGTTCAACTCTAGCTCCATCTCTTGTCACTTTTCACTGTTCCCTATTTCTTGTCCCCAAATCTATTCACAGAAATTCTCTTCAATGGATCTTGTTTACAGTATAGATTTCATACATCATGTTTACCAATACTGTAAATCCGAAATAGAAATCTAACTGTCTCTAAAATAGATCCCAAACAAAAGCCTAGTCTGTGATGCTTTCTAATCCCTTTATGATGAACCTGTAATTAAGGTAAACATGCTATAAAATCAAATAACAGGGAAGTGGATATAGCTTAAGTGATTGGGTTCCCTCCTACCACATGGGAGGTCCGTGGTTCGGTTCCTGGTACCTCCTAAAGAAGACAGCAAGCTGGGGTGACAGGCAGGCGCGGCAAGCTGACACAACAAGATGACGCAACAAGAGACACAAGAAGAAAAACATAATGAGAGTCACACAAAGCAGGGAGCAGAGGTTTCCAGATGCTCCTAAGGGGGATGAGCAAGACAGCGAGCTGATGAAACAGGCAGGTGCAGTGAGCTGACGCAACAAGATGATGCAGTAAGAGACACAAGAAGAAAGGAATAATGAGAGACACAGCAAAGCAGGGAACAGAGGTAGTTCAGGCAATTAGGAGCCTCCCTCCCACATTGGTGGTCCCTGATTCAGTTCCCGGTGCCTCCTAAAAAAACAAGGAAGACCAAAAGACACAGCAAGTGCAAACAACGAGAGGGTAGGGAGAAATATGTAAATAAAAAATAATCTTAAAAAAAATCAAGTAACACCATTTATGAGTTCATGAAACAGGAAACTCTCAGAGTAAAGGGGTGTTATAGGTGACTAAAACTATATTTTAAATCAGGTGGGGCTGGTGGAGGGGGGAAAGACATAGGAAGAGTTTAGAAAGGTGAAAGTAGTAGAAGAAGAAAACAGAAGAATCCATTTGAGTGTGTAAGGAAAGTGAACTTCAGTACTGCTACATTTATTTGAGAACCATAGCATTGAAATTAGATCCTTACAGTACAAGAGCAATGTCTAATGAAGGAAGACAGACCATTAAGCCAGGCCCTTGATATTGATTATTGTACTTATGAACTTTCCTTGAGAAATTATATACTGCCTAAGAGTTACCTCCTGAAAGCCTCCTTGTTGCTCAAACGTGGCCTCTCTCTAAGCAAACTCAGCATATAAATGCACTACCTTCCCTCTCCCCACCCCACCCCCGGATGGGACATGACTCCTGGGGATGAGCCTCCCTGGCATGGAGGGATTATTACCAAGCACCAACTAACAATGTACTGGAAAAAGACTTTGACTAAAAGGGGGAAATGGTAAATACAAATGAGTTTTTATGGCTACGAGATTTCAAAGTGAGTCAGAAGGCCATTCCAGAGGTTACACTTATGCAAGTCTCAGCAGGATCTCAAATAGTAGGGCTCCTGAGGGCTCTAGAGATATCCAGAAACTATAAGCAGGGTAGATAGCTCAGGAATTCAGCACCCTGCTAGTGGGCCTTCCTTTGGAATTTATGTTCCCCAGTGTAACAGAGTTAGACTCATTTATAGGTTCTCTACACATGGCTCTTCTGTACCTTTTATTTGAACCTATAATTAGCACTATACTTGATAAATATATGTCCCAGAGACTTAAATCTTTGGCCCGACCACATGCCAGCTGAGCCCTGAATTTCAGTAGAGCTGCAACACCTACTCTCCAGTCCACTGGACTCACCCAGGAAACTAACAAAGAGATGATTATGGACAATGCCCATCCCAAGAAACAGAGAGTATCTGCAACTGCAAGCAAGATAGCTCTACCTATCTGCCCCATGGGATCTAAGACCCCTGTAAATTAGAAGCAAAGTAGGCATCAACATTCCAAAATCCTCAAATTTAGGGAATGAACAATGGACTAAAGTAGACTTATAATTATTCTACTATAGATTTATTATTATGCTAGCAATGGAAGAACTCTTATCATTGGTGTAAAGGCAGGGTCACCAGAGGTTCTGAGGGATGGGAGAGGGAAGAATAGGTGTAATATGGGGGAATTTTCAGGACACTGAATTTTCTGTATGACATTGCAGTGACGGATACAGGCCATTGCTTATTTTGCCATAACTTACAAAATTGTGCGGGACAGAGTGTAAAGTATAATGTAAACTGTAGTCCATGGTTAGTAGCAATGCTTCAATATGGGTTCATCAACTGTAACAAATATACCATACTAATGAAGGATGTGGGAAGGTGTGGAAGGGGTAGGGAGTGGGGCATATGGGAATCCCTTATATTTTTTATGTAACATTTATGTAATCTAAAGCTTCTTTAACAATTAAAAAAAAATTTTTTTTAACTACCACAAGTGAAAAAAAAATTAAGATTCCTTTTTTTTAAAAAAAATTAGATTCTTAAAGCAACTCAACTGAATGCACTCAATATTTACAGTACCTTCTATGGGCTAGGCACCAAAGAGACTGCCTAACAAGAAAAAAAATTGGTTTGCCACATTTTCACAATTAACTACGTAGATTATATTTGTTCAAACACCAAAGAGCTGATTTTAAAATTTCTTAAAACCTTATTCATGCATCTTGTCCAAATGAAAGATGATGACAGAAATATGGGTGATGATAAAAAGGGAGAAAAATGAAGATAGAGAAGAGAATATGAAATTATGAGGAAGGTAAATACACAAAATGCATGTCATAAGGTCTTTACATATTTGTTAGAGATCAGTCAGAATTTTGATCTTGAACTTTCTGGCAGCCAGTGCATAGAGAGAAACAGCACCAGCTATCACTTCACTGTGTTTATAATAAATCCTGCATCTCCTCAGGAGAAACCCAACTACTCTGATAATAAGACCAGACAGTAATTTCTTCCACGGGTTCTCTTAAAGAGCATCTTTTTATTGACTACAATGCTTCAGGGGATTGTTTGTTAAAAGCCATGTCATTGTAGAAAATTCCACTAAAAACTTGACAGTGGCAGTGGGGATCCCATGCCATGCAGTTTAAATAAGTTGCTCAGGGAGCTGGTATTTATTGAAAAATCAAGGAAAACTAATATGACGGTAAGTTAAATGGTGCCAAAAAACAAGATTCTTCTACAATATGGCTGAGATGATGCTGTTTGTTTTTTTTAACTTATCAATTTATAGCCGGTAATTTAGCCTCAAATGTCTAATATATATAGTGATTTTAGGTTCTAATGCTAGATACTGTTGAATACGCAGTTTCACAAATGAAAATACTGGGAATGAGAGAAAGAAGTGTTAGAAATAGACTTATTTTATTATGACATGCTAACAGTGTTAAATAAAATTCAATTTATTTTAAAAGGGAAAACAGTTACTATAACCAGTAGATAAAACCGCCACTGTACTGACTTCCTAAGATCATAAAAGAGATGAGTTTCTAATCATTAAGACAACCATTCTCACTACTGACAATCCTTTGTTCAGTGGGATATTTGCAACCCCTGGTAGAATTAAATGGCAGTTTTAGAGACAGACAGGGCTTTTGTGACCAATTACTAGTCCCCTTGTTTGGGGGGGGGGAGGGTAAAAACAGGCCCAAAGAGAGTAAATGACTTGACTAAGTTCATAGAGCTGGGCTAGTGGGGCCACAGTGGCACTCAGATGTTCTGTCTGTCTAACACTGACCAAATTAGCTGCTCATTTCTATTCCATGACCTAAACATATTCAGTTTATAAGGAGATGTTAGATCAACCAATATGTAATCTCAGGTTTCCACCTTAGTTTCATAGGTACCTCATTCAACAAATATTTATCTGCCAATATACAAAATGATTTCTTAGCTTATAGTTTGCTAAAAAACAGCACTTACACCTAAGTGCTGGGAAGGTGGTAATGTTTAATATTTAATAGACAAATAGGACTAGAATTACTGTAAGAGTAAAGCACCAGTGTCTTTTTATAGTGTAAGCATAATCACCAACATACAACCAATTGTTTTCAGGAGACAAGTCTGAAACTGAAACCATTATTATAGAATATAAAGGGGAAGTGGATGTGGCTCAGGCGACTGGGCTTCTACCTACTACATGAGAGGTCACTGGTTCAGATCCCAGTGCCTCCTAAAGAAGAAAGCAATCTGGCACAACGGGCAGGTGCGGCAAGCTGACACAACAAGAGGCACAAGAAGAAAAAACATAATGAGAGACACAACAAAACAGGGAGCAGAGGTTCCCGGTGCCTCCTAAAGAAGACAGTGAGCTGACACAACAAGAAGATGCAACAAGAGACACAGGGAGGGAAAACATAATGAGACACAACAAAAGTAGGGAGCAGGGGTGGAAAGTGATTAAGCCCCTTCCTCCCACATCAGAGGTCCCAGGTTTGGCTCCCAGTGTCTCCTAAAGAAACAAGGAAGATGAACAGACACAGCAAGTGAAAAACAACATGGGGGTGGGAAGAAATAAAATAAATCTCTTTAAAACAAAAAAGGAATGTAATGTACCCATTACAAATACAAGAGGTAGGATGGTAGTGAAGTGTCAGACAAAAGTGGAGTTTATTAAATTCAAAAGATGAAAGCAATTTTTAAATTAACACCTTGTGGTGGAATTAAAACATTCATATGCTTTATTTTTAAAAGTTAAAAAAAGTGTGCTTAGTATCTAAGCTTCCCTATAAAGTACACTTGATTTTTTAACCAAACTGATGTGGGCAGGCAAATGTTATAACAGGGGCACAAACTCTAATTAGAGTTTCTCAACCTTGGCAGCAGAAAACCCAAATCAAGAAAGGCACAATTAGGCAAGGGCTTTCTATTTAGAGATGATTCACCAGGCACCATAATCACTTAAAGCTGCATCCCTGAGTCCAGAAACGGCAGCAGGGGCCACGGATTGCCGTGACAACCACTCAGCAAGAGTGCTGACAAGCAGAGATGCTGAACGTGACCATGGACATTGGGCCATGACTTGGCCGATGATAAGACAACATGCTCTTGGCTCTCTTATGCCTCAGAATAAATGTGTTCTTTCGAATGCAATTCTGGTACATTAAACGTACCCATGCCAGCAATGTCTTTTTTTTTCCAACCAAAAAACACTGGCAAACAATTACTAACCTATCACATGAAGGTTGAGAACGGTTTATTTTTCAAAGTTATTAAATGTTCCTATAAGGCACACTCATAATTTCAGAAATGACCAAATATAACTGGGAACACTTACTTGAGATAGTACTTATACAAGTCCTTGTAAGTTAGGATTTTTGAGAGCTGTCAGGCTGCAAACACCACTGTTTTTTTCCAGCTCCTTTCACAGGCTCTAGGGGTTTGAATGCATGCGGCAAAAATATATAGAAACAGGATGTCTTTAGCCTCAGTACTAAAGGACAATACCAGTAGGACCTTATAATGCAAAACGTGCCTAAGGTAATTTGATTTGCAGAAAATGGTTTAGTAGTCTGAGCTAAAGCTCCTAAGAGGTCAGGATATTTCTATCAGTTTCTTTATGGTAAGATTTCAAAGCTGCATATAAAGAAACAAACTCACTGGCTTGTTTTATTTTTGCAGGCATCTTTTCCAGACTGCCAATGCTTTAATTCTTGACAAGTGATACACACATATATCTACTTCTAAAGTTCAGCAAATTGACAAGTATGAACAATGAAGACTTAAAACCAAAATTTGCAAAAGAGAAACAGTCAAATATAAGGCTTCTTAACAGGACTTCCTGGAGGCAAAAGACTAACAGTTTCCCTACTAAAAGGCTTAATATGCCCGACTATCATTTTCTACTTCTTTTAAAAGGGCACCGTCGATCATGCTGGGGCATGCATGCATTAAAATGGTATCACCCTATATAGTGCCAGATAGGAAATGTGCTTGGAGTTCATACTTTGGAAAAAGGCAGCCCATTCTGGGACACATAAAAATTCTACTCAAAATATTAAATGGATTTAATAGAAAAGTGAATCAGTCAGTTGTGCTTAAACGGTATGTGGTGAAGGAGTTCCTTGTATTGGGTTGTTTTAATGTCTATCTTTGACTATAAAGTGTAACACATTTAAAAAGGAGGAAAAGCCTATCTTGCCAATTAATTTATTAAGGCAATTATTTTATATTTTAAGACGTTTGTCCTCTTTTCCTAGATACTAGTAACAAAATGGCCCTCTAATTCTCTTTCAAACATTCAGGAAAGGCATTTTTAAAATGTATTTAAATATTTCCTGAATCAACCCAAACTCAGAAGCTCAGATATAGTTGGAGGAAAAACAAAAGAAACAGGAAGAGAAAGTGACAAAATAATCTCATCGCTTACTTTCTGCTTTTTTCCCCCAATCTGCACAACTAAAAAGTAAAACAAACATTATTCTTTTTCCTTCTAACAATTTGAAACTAATCTAATAGTGGAGGGGAAACGCGCACACAAATTAAAACTCAGAAACAACGCCTCTCTCCAACCACACACACCCTAAAGGATCCTTTTAAAAGGCTGGCTGTCAGGCTCCATCACAATCTTAGTTACACTCAGCACTTTTTTCCTCTCCACTGTCTTTTTAGTGCACATCCATCCACTCTCCTCCCTTCACCTCCAAGCTACGGTTCTCCAGAGACCACAATACAACAGTGTCGGGCCAACTGTTACTCACCAGCACCTACTCATGACTCACCCGTCAACCGTGCGTCTGAATAAAACGCGAGTTTTTCTTCCCTCTTTAAAAGGGCGGTGGTGCTCGCGGTTTTCAGGATGTAAATTTTACTCCCCTATTTTACAACAGTCTACACCCGGGTCAGTAACCCGGCTCAGCTCCGTTTCCTTTAGCCACTCTTAGCCGCTTCTCTACAGACCACTGAGAGTGAACACGCCGACCGCAAAGCAGCTCTGGAAACTTGCTCCTGCCCGCGGCTTGGATGAAGAGACACTGCTTCCCGCAGTTATTGCTCCCTCCCTGGGCCGCAGCCCCGTGGCCCCCAGCTTGGCCGAGATGAGGCGCTCCCGCCGGCGGCGCTCCGGCCTTCCCGTCCCCTTGGTTCCTGGACTCGGCCACCAAGTCTGTACCTCGGGCGACCGCCTGTCGGGGTCACCCAGCGCAAGGCGCTCGCGGGGCAGCGAAACGCAGTGAACTTCCCGGTCCCTCACTCAGCGGAGACTTTCACTCTCCCCAAAGTTGCCGGACGCAAACTTTTCCACCCTCCTCTCCTGGATGCCCCGCACCCAGCGCCGGGCTCTTACGTGGGTCGTCGGCGGCAGCGGTCGCGCACAGCTCCGGGTCCCAGGGGTCGGTAGCAGCCGCGGGCGCCACAGCTTGGGACCCCTCAGGAGCATCATCTTCGCCGGGGCGCAGACGGGAGTTAGCGCGGCATCCTCCCAGCGTGGCCGAGCTTCTCCTCGGCGCCGGGCAGCTCCGATCTCCGACCCTGGCTATGGGCGCAGCCCGCCCTGCTCTCAGCCGCCGCCCGCCTCCCAGCCTCCCCGCCTCCCGCTGGGGGCGGGTTAAAGGGAGGGTGTGTCCCGGTTTCCACTTCGTGTCACTGTACGCACAGGGGCGTGAGGCTGTTTTCTTTCCTCCGACCAAAAAAAAAAAAAAAAAAGCGAACGAAAGAACCACCCTCCCCCATCTTAGGTTTCGAGGGACCCGGTGAATGCTCCGCCTCTCCTTTTCCCGCAGAAACCCCTACTGGAGTGAAAGAACGAGTGCGGGCGAGTCACATCACCCGAGCTGTTGACTTCAAATTTACCGTTCATTTGGGACACTTGATGCTCTGAGAGCAGCCTTTTCAAGTCCACCCCCACTGGGGAGAGAGGATGGGGGGTGGGGGTGTGAGGGGAAAAGAGCATCCGGAGAGAGGCAGAGAGGCAGGGTCTCTGCAAGTAAGTCTCCTCCATCCAGCGGATAAGACCCAAAGAAGCGGGTCGGCCAGGACTCCGCCTGTCAATTGCCTGGAAGGTTGTGCTGTGACTGCGGTGGCCAGTGCCTCTGGCGTTGGTGGCGCTGTTTGAACAGTCTAAGCCCTACCTCTGCCAGAGAAGGTTTGCACTAGATGGTGCCCTGAACCGGAGCTCATTAAGAGAATCTATCCCACAGCAGAATTGACTGTTCTTGTGAAGCGCGTTTCTAATTGAAGGAACTACAGAATATAGTCTTTTGAACAACTAGGAAACCTAATGGGTTTCCTAGTCTTTTTTAACTACATGGAAGCCTAGGCAACTTTTTGTTTATAAAAACAAAGACCATTTAAGTCCCACCTTATGGCTTTTACACAGCTTACCACAGGGTTGCCAAATAAAATAAAGGATGTACAGTTGTATTAGTCCGGGTTCTCTAGGGAAACAGAACCGACAGAAGATATCTGTAAATAGTATGAGAGTTTATAAAATTCTCTCACATGACCATGGGGATGCACAAGTCCAAATTCCGCAGGCAGGATACAAACTAGGGACTCCAGTGAAGGGTCTTGATGAGTTCCCAGGAGACATTGGCTGTCCAAAGTCGAGCTGGAAAATTCTCTTGAATATTGAAATCACTTCTTTTCAGGCATTCAACTGATTGGATTAAGCATCACTCATTGCTTATGGCAATCTCCTTGGTTGATTGTAGATGTAATCAGCCATCTATGCAATGAACTCGCTGATGACTAATGTCCATAAATGTCCTTGTATTACAATTAGCCCAGTGATTGCTTGACCAAACAACTCGGCACAATTACCTGGTGGAGTTGACACATTAGCCTAACCATCACAGTCCACCCCTTATTAACTTAGCAGCCATACAAATCACCTTAAACCATACTTTGTCTGTAAATTAAAAAAAAAAAAAAAAAAAGGCATATATGTATTTCTGCCTAACAATATTCAACTGTCCTGCATAAAACCAGAAATGCATTAGTTCCCTTCAGAATAGGGTGGAAGTCCTTGGGTAATATTCACTCTTAAACTTGACATCCTTAAATGTTATGATAAGAAACTAATACATACATCACATGATAAGGGAAAAAGTTAGGGGAAAAAAGATATTTGTTTTATGTATATATACAAACATAATCATTAAAAAAACAAGGAAGACATATTCATGACCATTACAGTCCTCGTTTCTGTAACTGGTCATGTGGTCAAAGTTCATATTTATCACTACCTTCTTCTACTACCCATTCCATGTTCCCATTATCCTCAGCAAGCACCTCAGCTGGCCATGGTTCTTTGCCTGGCAGGGTGACCCAAACTTTCATTCCTAAAGATTCTTGGCTCTTGTTAGTCCTGCTTGGATTGGGTTGTCACAATTTTCCATTGGCTTTAATCACAGGGCATGGGAGTACTAAGAGATGTGCTAGAGTATTTCCTGTATTCCAGGCAAGCTCTTCTTTACTCCCATTATGTAGATGCAGTCTTATTTCCCCTTGATAGGCTCAATCACACCAGCCAGTACAGTAATTCCTTTCTTTACCTGTTGATTCAGAGGCACGAGGAGCCCAAACTGGCCAGGTGGCAGTCTTAACTTCCAGTTCAATGGAATCATTGTGTTCCCTGGTGGAAGTACTCTTCCTTTTGGACGAAGACCTATAGACCAGCAGAGATTAAGGTTGCAGGGACAGAAAAAAATTTTCCTAGTGGATCTCTAAGGGAAATAGTGAGTGGTGCCACTTCCATTTCCACCCCTTGATTCCTGGACCCATGAATCTTGGCTATGGGAGAAACAGCACCATAAGAGTCGACACTGATTTAGAGCATACACAGCCTCCTGGAGAACAATGCCACCTAGTTAGTCCTGTAATTGAGTCTTCAAAAGGCCATTCCACTGTTCTATCAATCCAGCTGCTTCAGGATGATGGGGAACATGGTAAGACCAGTGACTTCCATGGGCATGTGCCCATTCCCACATATCATTTGTTGTGAAATGGGTTCCTTGACCAGAAGCAATGCTGTGTGGAATGCCATCGTGGTGGATAAGACATTTGGTAAGTCCACGGATGGTAGTTTTGGAAGAAGCGTTGCATGCCGGGAACACAAACCCATATCCAGAGTATGTATCTATTCCAGTTAAAACAAATCACTGCCCCTTCCATGGTAGAAGTGGTCCAATGTAATCAACCTGCCACCAGGTAGCAGGCTGATCACCTCAGGAAATGGTGCCATATCGTGGGCTGAGTGTGGGTCTCTGCTGCTGGCAGATTGGGCATTCAACAGTGCCTGTAGCCAAGCTGGTCTTCATGAGGGGAAGTCCATGTTGCTGAGCCCATGCATAACCTCCATCCCTGCCTCCATGTCCACTTTGTTCATGAGCCTATTGGGCAATGACAGGAGTAGATGGGGAAAGAGGTTGAGCATTAGCCACAGAGCGGGTCATCTTATCCACTTGATTACTAAAATCTTCCTCTGCTGAAGTCACCCTCTGGTGAGCATTCACATAGTACACAAATATTTCATGTTTTTTGCCACTCAGAAAGGTCTATCCACATACCTCTTCCACAGACGTCTTTGTCACCAATTTGCTAATCATTTTCCTTCCAAGTCCCTGACCATCAGCCAAATTATTGGCAACAGCCCATGAATCAGTGTACAAACACACCTCTGGCCATTTCTTCTTCCAAGCAAAATGAACGACCAGGTGCACTTCTCAAAGTTCTGCCTACGGGGAGGATTTGCCCTCACCACTGTCCTTCAAGGACATCCCAGAAAGGGGCTGCAGTGCAGCAGCTGTCCACTTTTGGGTGGTACCTGCATATTGTGCAGAACCATCTATAAATCAGGCCTGAGTTTTCTCTTCCTAAGTCAACTGATTGTAAGGAACCCCCAAGAGGCCAAAGCTGTGGGCTGGGAAAGAAACAGTAACATGGCAAAAGTGGTGACCATGGGCATTTGGGCCACTTTCTCATGTAACTTACTTGTTCCTTCAGGACCTGATCGAGCCCTATCTTATACATAACACTTCCACTTTATTATGGAGTGCTACTGTGCATGCCCAACTTTATGGTTTGGTGGGTCAGACAATAGGCGGCTCATGATAGGCAACTCAGGTCTCATGGTAACTTGGTGGTCCATGGCTAAGTGTTCAGTCTCTACTAAGGCCCAGTAGCAGACCAAAAGCTGTTTCTCAAAAGAAGGGTAGTTATCTGCAAAGGATGGCAGGGCTTTGCTCCAAAAGCCTAAGTCTGCTTTGCAGTTCTCCTATAGGGGCCTCCCAAAGGCTCCAGACAGCCTCTCTATTTGCCACTGGCACTTTCAGCACAATTGGATCTGTTGGATCATATGGCCCAAGTGGCAGTGCAGCTTGTACAGCAACCTGGACCCGTTGCAGATCCTCCTCTTGTTCTGGTACCCATTCAAAACTAGTAGCTTTCCTGGTCACTCGGCAAATGGGCTGGAGTAGCACACCCAAATGAGGAATGTGTTGTCTCTAAAATCCAAAGAGACCAACTAAGCATTGTGCCTCTTTTTTGGTTGTAGGAGGGGCCAGATGCAACAGCTTATATCTGTCACTTTAGAAGAGATATCTCAACATGCCCTACACCACTGGACACCTAGAAATTTCAATGAGGTGAAAGGCCCCTGTGTTTTTGTTGGATTTATCTCCCATCCTCTCTCATGCAAATGCCTTACCAGTAAGTCTAGTGTCATTGCTACTTCTTGCTCACTAGGTTCAGTCAGCATGCCATCATCAATATAATGGACCAGTGTGATGTCTTGTGGGAGGGAGAGACGATCAAGGTCCCTGCGGACAATATTATGACATAGGGCTGGAGAGTGGATACACCCCTGAGGCAGGACAGTGAAGGTATATTTGCTGGCCTTGTCAGCTGAAAGCAAACTGTTTCTGGTGATCCTTACTAATGGCGATTGAAAAAAGCATTTGCCAGATCAATAGCTGCATACAGGTACCAGGGGATGTGTTGATTTGCTCAAGCAATGATTCCACATCTGGAACAGCAGCTGCAATTGGAGTCACCACCTGGTTGAGTTTACGATAATCTACTGTCATCCTCCAAGATCCATCTGTTCTCTGCACAGGCAAAATAGGAGAGTTGAATGGGGATGTGGTGGGAATCGCCACCCCTGTATCCTTCAAATCCTTGATGGTGGCAGTAATCTCTGCAACCTCTCCAGGAATTGGGTGTTGCTTTTGATGTACTGTTTTGCTAGATAGGGATAGTTCTAGTGGCTTCCATTTGGCCTTTCTTACCATAATAGTCCTCACTTCACAAGTCAGGGATCCAATGTTGGGATTATGCCAGTTGAGTATGTCTATTACAATTATGTATTCTGGAACTGGGAAAATAACCACAGTGGGTCTGGGGGCCCACTTGTCCCACTGTGAGATGGACCTGAGCTAAAACTCCATCAATCACCTCATCTCCATAAGCCCCTACTCTGACTGGTGGACCTCAGTGATGTTTGTGTGTTTCTTGGAATCAATGTCACTTCTGAGCCAATGTCTAATAATCCCGGAAATGTCTGATCATTTCCTTTTCCCCAGTGCACAGTTACTCTGGTAAAAGGCTGTAAATTTCCTTGGGGAAAGCTGGGAGGAAGATTAACAGTATAAATTTTTGGCAGTGTAACAGGATCCTTCCCCAGGTGGACCCGGCGTTCTTCTCATTTAAGGGGCACTGGGTCTGTAAACTGTCTCAAGTCTGGGAATTGATTAAGGGGCCATGATTCTCCTGATTCTCTGTGTCTGTAATTCAAGTTAGGATTTTGTTCACTTGACCTAGAACTCTTCTGCTTATACAGATCAAGTAGGAATTTAGTAGCCTGCCCGTGTATTTCACTTCTAGGTACCCCATGATCTATTAGCCAATGCCATAGCTCTATGTGACTCAGACTCTTTTGATTGCTGCTTTGAGTCTGCTTCTGCCTTTCATTTCAGTAGCCATGCCCACCTTGTCTTTGGTGATTAACTGCTGATACTTGACTTTTACCGTCCTGAGATCCAATCATCCCCATAATGTTTAAGGATTCTAGTTCCATTACAGCCCTCCCTACAGTAATAACCGGACTACAGAGAAGAGCAACCACAGAACTCTTCAGAGAAGATGGAGTTAGTCTTAAAAATTTATTCTGTACAGTCCTAGTTAAAACTGTGTCCTCTGGACCTTCTTGGGGTGGGCAGATCTTAAATGGTAAATCTATTCTAGCATTCCAATCTCTCTAAGCCCTTGAACTCTCTCTTCTACTGTATACTAGGGTAAATTGCTCATCTCAACCTCAGACCTTCTAGGCCGTGTTTGGTCCATGTTTAAGTCAGCCACCCAAACAAACTGTTATAGCTCTTTCTAGCCCCTCGAGCTATAGCACTGAATCCAGAATTTCTGCTTTAGTGGGCCCATATCAATAAATTCAGCCTGACCCAACTTTATATTCCTTCCACCATTATCCCATACCCTTAGTATCCATTCCCACACATATTCCCCTGATTTCCGTCTATATAGTTTGGAAAAGTCATGCAGTTCTTTTAGAGTATAGCATACTTCCTCTTGGGTCACACTTTGTATTTCACCTTTGAGGGTTTGTTGTGATTTTAGTCTAGTAATAGGTCTGGAAGACAAGAGGGGTGGTGGGGGTGGGTACTGAGGATTAGAAATGTCTTGCAAGCTACTGACCTCAGGGCATTCCTTTGCATTTTCTTCTGGTGAGACAGAATGAATCTCTTCAGGCAGGGGTTGGAAGGCTGATTCCTCAGGGTAGGGTAGAGGTTGGGCAGTGCATGCTGGAGTTTGGCTGGTACCTGCCTCAGGGCTGGAAGGAGGTCTAGACTCCCTGAGGTAGGCTGGAGGCTGGGTGGTACAAGGTTGACAAGGTATAGTCTCCACAAGGCAGGCCATCACAGATTTACCTGCAAAGTCTCAGCAGAATTTAGAGTTCCAATGTCCCCACCGATATCATCATCATCCCACATCTCTCCATTCCAATCCTCAGGGTTCCACTCCTTTCTAATCAATGCCTTCACTTTAACAGCAGACACTCTGCAAGGTTGAGATTTTAGTTTCCTTTATAACTCTGCTACTCATACAATGAAACTCTGAGTCTGGTTCTCAGTGATCTTAAGTCTGTGGCTGCATGAAACAAGATTTTCTTTCAGAGCACACATAAAATCTTTTGCATCATTCATGCAGCCTTTAAGTTGCAAATTTGAAGGCCTTTAGCTCATCCTTTCTTTCATAACTGTATCCAAAGTATCTAGGAATCAGCTAACATCATTGTACATTTTGATTCCACAAAACTCTGTTAAGGTGTTAAAAACACTCTCACCCAGATCCTTGCCTCTTATAAGTGTGAAGTAGGGAAGTCAGTGGTGATATTTTGCATACCTTCACTGCCAACTCATGCTGTGGACTGTTAGTGGCCTTTTGATTATTGGAAAGAGAATCTTTAGTACCTTTGAGTCCAATTCGAGTAGAGAGCCAATTGCAAAACTCCCAGAACCACTTCAGAAATCCCATTTTTAAGATTCTGTTTCTCAAGAACTACTTCTGGTACCAAGCTGTATTAGTCAGGGATCTCTAGGGAAACAGAACCGACAGGAAATATCTGTAAGTAGTATGAGATTTTATAAAATTCTCTCACATGTCTGTGGGGATGCACAAGTCCAAATTCTGCATGCAGGCTGCAAACCAGGGACTCCAATGAAGGTTCTTGATGAGTTCCCAGGAGACACTGGCTGTCCCAAATTGAGCTGGAAAAGTCCCTTGAATCCTGAAGTCACTTCTTTTAAGGCATTCAACTGATTGGATAAAACATCACTCATTCTGATGGCAATCTCCTTGGTTGATTGTAGATGTAATCAGACATCAACACAAAGAACTCACTGATGACTAAAGTCCATAAATGTCCTTATATTACAATTAGCCCAGTGCTTGCTTGACCAAACAACAATGGGCACAATTACCTGTTCAAGTTGACCCATTAGCCCAACCATCACACCAGTTAAATTTGAATTTCAGATAAACAACAAATAATGTTTTAGTTTAAGATGCCCCAAATATTGCACGGGACACATTGTTTTAAAAAATGAAATATTTGGGACATTCTTATACTATAACATTATTTGTTATTTATCTGAAATATAAATTTAACTGGGCATCTTGTATTTTTATGTGCTAAATTTGGCAACTCTAACTTAAAGCCTTGAGTTATGGATCAAAGTTGGCAAACAATGCAACAAGTAGCAGCTCTCTCCTGATGGTAATCTCCTTTCTTTATTTAAAGAAAAGAGATAGAATTTGAATTTTCTTTGATAGCAAAAACTTTATCACTATTCAAGACTGATTAATGTGTTAACCAGCATCAAAATGCAATAGCCCTGGAGGGGTAGTGACCCATTATACAATAAATCCATACCAGGAAGATAAATTATTTTACTTGTGTCCTTGCTTGTATTAGTTAGTGCTCCAAATGAAAGAAAAGAGCTTTTTTGGGAGTGAGGAAAATGGAGAAGAAGAGGAGAAAATTGATTTTTGGAGCCAGAATCTGACAGAAAAGTCCAGGTGAGCAAACTGCTTGGAGAAGTCTCCATGATACAGACTGGAGGGGCAAATTGGGGCTGCCCAGCACACATAGATCTTTTTGGGCACACAACAAATTTACTACAATGTATGGGAATCTTGGTGACAAAAAATAATTACTTAAGGTGAGCCAGAACATAAATATTACTTACATTTCACACTGAATCTCTGATCTCACTTTTTAAAAATTGTTTTTTAATGGCTTTCCTGATATAATTTATATACCATAAAATTCACTCATTTAAGTGTGCAAATGATTTTTAGTAAATTTACAGTGTCATGTAACCATCACCACAATCCAATTTTATAATATTTCCATCACCCCAAAAAATTTCTTCCTGCCCATTTGCAGTCACTTACCATTCCCAACCCCAGGCCCAGGTATCTACTAGTCTCCTTTGTCTCTTTAGATTTGCCTTTGAGAATATCTTTTAGAAATGAAATCACACTCTTGTTTTAAAGGCCCTTCCTGTACTCGATTTTGCATTTCTCTTTAGTCCTGAGGTCTATCTCTGATCCTTGCCCTCAGGCTCTTGACAAGCACTTCCTGTTTCTGCATATAGTTCCTATAGTTATCCTTCTTATCTGTGTCCATAGCTCCCAGACTTTCCCCCATCAAATCTGTTTTAAATTATTCTTGCTAGATAGCTTCCTTTCCACCACTATACTTTCATTTATTCATTGTTGACTGAATCCCTAATTTAAAGCAGGTATTATGCTGGGCACTCTGATAAAGTTTAATAAAGCCAAGCACCTATCCTTGCATTTATAATCTAGCTGGAGAGCCATACATGACTGCAAATAAATACACTATGATAAATGCTACAAAATAAGCAAGTAATAAGCACTATGGTACAATCCAGTATAATAATAATAGCATTTATTGAGAACTTATTATGTGCCAGCAAAGTTGATTGTGAGGCTAATGAAGCTCTTTATTTGAACATGCTCTTCCAAGACAATGGGTAGGTCACTAGTATTGTGTACACTTGGTCATATGGTTTGTATTATCTCTAAAAGTAAGATATTTTAACTGAAATCAATTAAGACCACTGTCGCTTTCCACTTCAACACCTCTGTCACACATTCCCTTGTGTCAGGTGCCAGGGTGGACATGGACATAGTCATGATTCAGCAAAGATAAAGTTGAGATGGAGATAAATTAGGTTTGGTTGAATATTTTTACGTGGCTCACAATCATTTTTAAGTTATTGCTAAGTTGTTACGTTATTGCTAGCCACCCTGATGTAATAATGGCTTCCAAGAATATTACTAACACCCACTAAGCCAACTTGGTATTGTGACACGGAAGTGCAAGGTCACAAATTTTATTGCAGTCTGAATGTGTCCTACAGAGTCATGCTACCAAAGTGTGTGGCTAGTGGAAAAGAAATGACGATTGAAATGAATGGAGCCAGAAGTTAGTCTCTGGAATATTCTTCCAAATCTTGTATCTCATATATGAAATATACTTAATAGAAGTGTTCCCAAATTTAAGAACAATCATAAAAATTGACATATTACCAACAATGAGTTGTGATGCAAAAAGACATTTTTCTAAACTATCAATTATATAAAACAATTTTCAATCAATCATGCTATAGAAAAGACTTCTATTTTCTCTATAGAAAGTACTACCAAAGTTTATCATATGAAAAGGTGTTGAAAGATGATGTAGCCCCCCCCCTCAAAAAAGTGTAGGAGTAAAAAGTTTTACAGTGATGTGTAAGACAAATAATTAATAAAAAATATTTTATTTTTCTGAATTTTGTGCGATTTGTGGTATTTTTCAGCTTCAAAAATTGGTCATTTATGATTTATGTTTTCATTCTAAATAAGTATTCACTTTCATGTCACTTATGTATTGTTAGCAGGGTAAATAATTCTAAGGTCATATGATCAGAGCTCAAGCCCAGAATTCTACAATTTATGTCCGTATCCTTTTAACTTTAACTTTATATTGCACATTTCTTAAGTATCACTGACTACCTGGCCTTCCCATTGCCACAGTTGTCATATCAGGGCCAGGGTTAGGGTGAGGCAAGTGAGGCGAGTCATGCAAGTGCAGGATCAGATCCTATCTGTGGTAAACTGAATTATGTATCCAAACAAAAAAATGTTCTTAATCTTTATCATGTTTCTTCAGGAGTGAATTTAATTGTAAAAAGGACCTTTTGAAGATGTGATTATTAGTTAAGATGGGCCAACTGAATCAAGGTAGGCCTTCATCCAGATTACTGGAGGCCTTAAAAAGAGAAAGCCATAGGGAGGAGCTAGAAACCAGAAGCAGAAAACTGAAGAGCAGATACAAGGAGAGAGAGAGGACAGCGATGTGACAGGAGGCAGAAATGCAAGTCAAGAAACTCCAATGATTGTGGCAAACCAGCCCCAGAATGCTACAGACTTAGAGGTGAAACCATGGTGTTGCTGACATCTTTTTTTTTTTTTAAGATTTTATTTATTTATTTGTTTATTTATTTATTTATCCCCACTCCCTCGTTGTTTGCACTTGCTGTGTGTTGTGTCTTTAGGAGGCACATGGGAACTGAACCTGGGACCTCTGATGAGGGAGAGAGGCACCTAATTGCTTGAGCCACCTCTGCTCCCAGCTTTTGTTGTGTATCTCATTATGTTTTTCTTCTTTTGTCTCTTGTTGCATCATCTTGTTGTGTCAGCTTGCTATGCCTGCCCATCATGCCAGCTCGCTGTCTTCTTTTGGAGGCACCAGAACTGAACCACAGACCTCCCATGTGGTAGGCGGGAGCTCAGTCGCCTGAGCCACATTTGCTTCCCTGCTGACATCTTGATTTGAGACTTCTGGACTTTAAAACCATGGACCAATAATTTCTTGTTGTTTAAGTCTACCCATTATGTGGTATTTGTCATAGCAGTATGACAAACTAAAACACTATCTTTATTTAAAATTTTGTTAATCATGGATTTTTAAGTTAATTTTGATGACAATATATTATTTATTTTATTTTATTTTATTTTATTTATTTATTTATTTATTTATTTATTTATTTATTTATTTATTTTTTAAAGATTTTATTTATTTATTCATTTATCCCCCCCTTGCTGCTTGTGCTCGCTGGGTCAGCTAACCACGCCGTGCGGGCGGGCTTGCCTTCACCAGGAGGCCCTGGGAACCGAACCCGGGGCCTTCCATATGGTAAATGGGAGCCCTACTGATTGAGCCACAGCCGCTTCCCAATATATTATTTATTTTAAATAATTAAATTTTGATATTTGAAATATTATTTACCTTAATTACAAAGTTGTTTGGTACCCTTTTATATGTTGTGCTCAAGGTAAGTACCTCACTCCCCTAGTCCTACTTCCAGCCCTGTGTCATATCCTTAATTCAGACTTCAACATTCAGATTTATGCTTTAAAACCAACATTCGCTAACTTCTAATAAAGGTAGTCCTCCGATTCTATTCATGAACTTGCATACAATTTGCCTTTACAGACATTATTCAGTTATGTTTTCAAGCTGCTTTCTAGACACAGAGCTCAGTTTTAAACAAGCTAGCTGACCAATAATAATTCTGAACTATTGAGTATGGGCAGTGCCTGCCTGCCACTGGCAGAAAGTGCCTAACCTAAAAAAAACAAAAAACAAAAAACAAAAAAACTTATATTCATGTCACCTGGTCTTAATTGTAAGATCATTTGACTTGAGCAACCTCTCATATATCCTCTGCAGATTTCAGCAGTACTGAAGCCGAGGGTGGACAGGCAGCCTGACTGGGTGGTCCCCTTGGATATCTTACATAGATAGATGCCCCCCCCCCCCAATTCTGACTGAATTCCAGTGGTAACTGGGGAGGTCTGCTCCTTTTCCTTATTCTGCCCTCCATTTCTAATGATCAGGGCCATAAAGAACTTTGTATCCAAATGAGAATACACATTATTTTCAGACACAATACAGAAGATTCACAATATAATGACGATATATTAAGGTTTCAAAGAAAATCTCCAAAAATTCTTTAAACTTGCTATCACACAAACTATGTTCCTGGAATTAAATGCAACTCTATTACCCCATCTTTAACCTTTGCATTTAAATAACTCGTTTATAAAAAATAAATTCCAAGGCAATTTAACATCCTCCTAATCCAAACATCTCCCATCTAAACTATGTCCAGGCAGCCTATTTATTCATAAACTGTTAACTGCTTAAATTCTTGCCCTCTACAGCTGCCTACAATAGTTTGGCCCTACTCATCCTATTTACATCAGATCACACACTCCTCTACTCAAAGCCCTCATATATACATAATTTTTTTACCTGTCTCTTCCAACTAGACGTTGTCTGTGACAGTGGGCATCTTGTTTGTTTTGTTCACTGCTTTATCGCCAGCACCAAACAGAGCCTGTCACATGAATGAATCATCAATGGATGAAAATAAAACAGGACTTCTAAGCTGGAAAGTGCAACCACCTTTACAAATAACACACACACACAGGCTCTAACGATGGAGTGACGAATAAGAAAGATGGGTTTCTTGCCCTCACAAAACATGGTGGAGAAGCTAAACCATTCAACAAATGATTAAATAAAGTGTTATGAATAAAGGTTATAATAGGGAAAGAACAAGGGCTATGGAAACACACAATCTAGGGGTGAGGGAGAGGCTGACATCTAGACACACGAGGAACTGAAGAACAAGTAAGCACTAGCCAAATGAAGAACTGAAGATGTGTTTCTAGCGGAGGAAACAATATGTTCAAAGGCCCAGAGGCATAGAGTTCATAACTTTCTGCTAAAGAAATATTAGGTGGAAAATTAAAGCTTGGAATAGGCTTTATTGGAACAAACCTAACTGTGGCTCACAGGCAAGCATCAGGTTTTGAAGTCTGATGGTGTGTGGTAATGGACTTAGATTGCTTGCTTCAGTATCTCAGGCAGTACCAAATGGCCAGAAGCAAACAAAAAAGTGTCTACGATGTGAACTGTGGTCTAGGGTTGGTGGCAAGGCCCCAGGATGTGTAAGTCCATTGAGGGTGGTGGGCCACACTTGTGGGAGATGTTTGTGTGGGACGTGGTGGGAGGTGTGGGGGTGGGCAACATGGGAATCCCAGGGGGTTCTGTGTAGTATTTTCGGTAATCTAAGCACCTCTTAAAATATATTTATATATATATAAATAAAAAAAAAAAAAGTGAGGTCAGCAAAGTGATTGCAATAAGCAGGGAGTTTAAGATAGGAGTTGCCCGCATGAAGACTTTTAGTCCTGTCTTGAGTGGGGAAAAAATTCAGAGAAGGTTGAAACTGGTAGGTGATATGAGGGAAAAGAGCAACTCTAGGAAGGTCATTATTACTTTTTCTGTTTTGCTACTATTTTGTTAAGACATTGACAGCCATTTATTGAGTACTTACTACACATCAAGTGGTGTGTGAAAAACTTTACATATAGGCTCTATGTAAGTGTCACAAGATACTCACCACATAATTGTTATTATCTCTAGTAAGGCCCAGGGAAGTTTGGGGGCTTACCCTAGGTCACACAGCTAGCAGAGGAATTGGAATTCAAATTTGGTTCTGTTTGTCTCCTAAACACGTATTGTTTCTAACATAATGTGACAGATTAAGAGCTAGAATTAAAGTTCTTTTTCACAATCAAATACATATCCACTATACCTCTCAGACAGTCTTTTATTTTCTAGTTAGCATAGCATATATAAACGTTGGTTGGCATTCTTTACCTAGTAGGAAATATAAATCTTAATTTCTGAAGGGTTTGAATCGTCAGTGATTCACTGTTTTACTGAGTTGCTGTAGTATTACATTAACTTTAAGTATTGATCATAGAAGTACTAATAGGCACTCTGAAAAGTCCTCTGGGTCCCAGACATACTTTTCCCTTCCTCATTACATAGTAGTAAGTCAATTCCTTTTCAAAATCAGTATCAAGCCCTTTTGGCTGTTGGCATAAGGAGCCCAAATACCAGGTAGTAGTCATAGCTTTCAATTCAGTGGTAGAAGCAATCTCTCCTTTGAACTAAGACCCAAAAATTCTGCAAATAAGTTAGGAGGGAATGCTCTCACTTTCAATTCTTAATTCTCAGACCTATGTGTTCCGGCTATAGGAAAAATAACCACAAAATTTGGTTGCTGGTTCAAAGCATACACTGTATCCTGCAGGATAGCACCCCAACTGTTACTATAACTGAGTCTTCAGTAGGACATCCCACCATTTCAACAGGCCTGCTGCTTTATGGGGCAACGGGTTGTTGGTGAGATCAGTGAATTTCCATTGCCGTACTTCTTTTGCTATTAAATGAATTCTTTGATCAGAAGCAATGTTGTAAAGGTCCCATGGTAATTATTAAGGCATTGTGTAAACCAGTGGATGGCAGTGTTGGCAGAAACACTGCAGATGGGAATGGCAAAGCTGTATCCAGAATATATCTATTCTATTGAGGACAAACTGCTCCATGCTAGAAAAGGTCCAGTGTAACCAACTTGCTATCAGGTGACTTCCTGGTTTCCTCAATGAATGATGCCATATTGTGGAATCATAGTATGCCTCAGCTGAGGACAGGCTGGGTTAGGAATATACGGGTGATAGCCAGATGAGCCTTGGTGAGGGGTTGCCCATAATATTGAGCCTATGCATAGCTTCTATCCCCTCAGGCATGGCAACTTTGTGCAGGGGTCATTGAGCAAATACTGGGGTGGCTAGGGGGAAAAGACTGACATTCAGAGGATGAGTCACCTTATTCACCTGATTAAGGTGGACAAGTTTTGCTACAGATGCCCTTTGGTGTACATTCATATGGAATAACAATATCTTCACACTCTGTATCCATTTCATGAAGTCCTTCCAAATACCTGTCCTCCAAACCTACTGTCATCAACTTTCCAATCCTGTTCTTTCCAAGCCCCTGACCATCTAACAAATGGTTAGCCACTGCCTATGAAGCTATAGAAATTTACATCTCTTGGCTATTTCATAGTCTAGAAAAAGTGGCCAATCAATGTACTGCTTGAAGTCTGCCACAAAGAGAATTTTCCTTCACTACTAGGATACTATACTATACTGTACACTGCATAGCAGTTCAGTTGGTGTCAATACTTTGTCTTAAAACCAGGTTCTAGGCTTTCCTTTCTCAGTTAACTAATCATAGGGAAATACCTCCTGAGGCTATAGATATGAATTGAGGGAAAGGAGGCAGGGCAGCAGGAGCAGAAAAGTATCAAAAGTCTGAGCCACCTGCTCACGGAAATTATTTTAGGGCCTGCTTGAGCCTGATGTCTTAGACACTATTTTCATTTAATGATATACTGCTGTTGTGCATGCTCAATCTTACTGAGCTTGATTCACAATGGCCAGCTCAGATCACAAGGGCACTTGATGCCCCATACATAGACAGTTCAGTAGTAAGCTAGGAGCTATTCTTAAAAGGAGAAAAGATTTTTTTGTTTTTTGTTTTTCAGAAGTGGGTATGGCTGTGTTCCAAAGCCTTAGAGTTCCATGATTCTCTAATTAAGGCTCCATATCACATTCATATTTTCTAGAGACACTTCAAGTTGCTAGGTCAATAAACCAAAGAAGTAGAGCATTTTGCATTGCAGCCTAACCTCATGTACAGCCTTCTGTTTCTCGGACCCCACCCAAAACTGGCAGCTGTATTAGTCAGCCAAAGGGGTGCTGATGCAAAATACCAGAAATCGGTTGGTTTTTATAAAGGGCATTAATTTGGGATAGAAGCTTATAGTTATCATGCCGTAAAGCCTAAGTTACTTCCCTCACCAAAGTCTATGGCCACGTGTTGGAGCAAGATGGCTGCTGACGTCTGCCAGGTTTCAGACTTTCTGGGTTCCTCTCTTCCCAGAGCTTGCCTCTCTCCAGGCTCAGGCTTGCTTCTTTCCACAAGGCCAGCTGTAGACTATCAGGCAAACGGCTTGCCTCTTTTCCTGGGGCCTTTTCTATTTCCTTACCACGAAGCTCCTCTGTGTGCTTACTTCCCCGGCTCCAGCATTAAAATGACAAACTCCCTTCTCTTCGGTGCAGTTTCTCTTTGAGTCCCCACCCACCAAGGGGGCGGTGACTCAACATCCTACTGATGTGGCCCAATCAAAGCCTTAATCATTATTTAATCAAGTAAAAGCAAAATTTCTGAATCCAATATAATCTAATAAACCCAGAGGAAAAGACCAGTTCACAAACATAATTCAATATCTATTTCTGGAATTCATAAATATGCCAAACTGCTACAGCAGCCTTATAGATTACCTGGTAAATGGGCCAGAGCAGCACACTGAGATATGGTCTATGTAGCTTTTAAAATCCCACAATGGCACAAAATGTTGTTGTGGTATGTGGCACAGGGAAAGGCAACTCGTTTTTCATTTTGGTGGGGATTTTGCAACATGCTCCAGAATATTGAACCTCCATTAACTTCCTTGAGGTGGAAGACATTTGAGTTTTCATGGGGCTTATTATGGCACTATTCCTCTCAGATTTGCTTTCAATTTCTATCTAGTATAGTATAGTATGTTATTCCTCCCATGTAACATATCTTATGTAAAAATACTGCTTCTTTACTGTTGTTTCTGGGTATTCACTCATTTTATCTCTAACTTGGGATTTTGAATTATTCAACATTGATTCAACAAACATTTACTAAATACCTACTATATGCCAGACACAGGGTACCCTGAGATAAAGAGGACATAGTTCTCTCATTTAAGGGAGCGCTTATAAAGAACAGTTAGCCTTTATTCCTTTAAAAAAATCTTTCGGTTCCTACCCATTCTTTTAATTTTTTTTCTTTAGTAGAGAAGTTGTGGGTTTACAGATCATGTACACAATACAGAACTCACATAAACCACCTGTGGCAGTTTGATATTATTGACAAATTACAAAAAGAAATACTGATTGTGTTTGTAAACTGGTCTGTTCCTCTGGGCATATTAGATTGTATTAGACACAGAGGTTTCACTTTTGTATTAACTACAAAAAGGTCACAGATGAGAGACTGCAAATGGGAAGAAGGGTCATTGGGGAGTGATAGAAAATATTCTAATATTGACTATGGTGAGGATTGTACAACTCTGCAAATTTACTAAAAGTCACTGAATTATACACTTAAAATAAATGGCTTTCATGGTATGTAAATTATACTTCAATAAAGTTGTCTTTTTTTTTTCTTTTTTAAAGAAAAGGATGTATTAATGGGCTTTTACAGCATTCAGTTTGAGTCTTTCTGAGAAGAAGGAAATGTTCAACATCAAAGTGAAGATAATATAATCCTCACTTAAAATAACAAATTGTTCTAGGGCACTCTCAAATGGAACATTTTAGGCAAAAATGAATTGGATTAAGAACTACTTCTTATATTCTCTTCTCACCTTGTTCTCTTTCCTATCACATTTAAAATTCAGCTTAAAAAAGTGTCACAATTAAGAAAAAAAATCACAACTAACCAAATCTCCTTCTAGACTCTACTAGTAGTGCCAAAACAGAGCCCATACAAAAGTCCTGATTAAGCTGGGCCACCTTCCTACGTACTTTCTCTCAGAATACCTGGTACTTACACTTTCATACATTATGTCTTCCTTGCTAGTCTGTAAGCTTCACGAGGAGAGCAATAACATCTGTCTTATTCATTGTTGTACGCTTAAGTGCTGGATAACTATGTATTGAATAAAAACAGAAATTAATGATATAGGGTAGTGATTCTGCTTTTGTTCTCAGGACTCCTTCACACTCTTAAAATTATTGAGTTTTGGTTTATATGCATACCTGTTATCATTTACCATAATTAGGAACTAAAACTGAGACTTAAAAATATTTGTCATTTAAAATATTTAACTTGCTTAAAAACAAGAATAAGCTTTAAAACATATTTTTAAAAACATATTTACATAAATTTAAAAAAAAACAAACAAAAAACATTTTCCAGAACAAAATATAATTTAGAGAAGATGGGTACTGTTTTACATTTTAGCAAATCTCTTTAATGTATGGCTTAGTAGAAGACAACTAGATTCTTATATCTGTTTCTGCATTCAATCTGTTGTGACATGCTATTTTGGTGGACGTTTATGAAGAAAATATGGCCTCACAGATGTGTAGATAGAAATGGGGAGAGTATTTTATAGCCATTTCATATTGATATTGTGGATATTCTTCTTTTGATACTACACAAACATACATACAAGTTTTTTCTTAAAGGTTAGTTGCAGTGAGTGTGGAATCCAAAATCATATCACTGAACTTTTTGTCCTTTAATAAAATCCATTTGTCTATTTTGCACTTCGAATGTATCTTTTACTTGTACATAATTCTGTAACATCATAGATGGAAAATATTGATTCACTAAATTACACATATCTTCCAGGTGTTGACACATTTCATTATACAGTATATTTTAAAAATCACATTTGTTAATATCACCACTGATCTCACCAGAAAAATTTTAAAGTATTGAGATGTTAAAAGTTCATAGTACAAGTTTTCTAAAATTCTATATTTGAAACCTTGGATTTTTACCATTAGCAACAAATACTGTCAGTTGTTTTCCTTGAAATGACAAAAATCAGTCCATTAATTTTTCACTAAGATGTCTATCAAATACACACATTTAAATAACCATAGCTTGTCTGTCAGTTGTTCAAGTAAAAATGGTGTTCCATGGAAAAAGTGGCTAATTCAGCTCACAACTCATGCAGTGCTTTTCCTCAAGACACCATCGTTCTTCAACCTGCAGAAGTACTGCATGCATATTTCCCATTTTGTCACACAGAATATTAAAAAGACCTATTTTCAAGCATCATAATTAATAAAATTAATAATTTTTGTTGTTTCCTTAGGTAAAACTGGTGTGTGTGTGTATCTACTGCAATGCTTGTGGTTAAGAATGCAATGACATCATGTGGTACCACTGCCTTGACCCTGCAGTTTTACCACCATTGCTATCATGCCATCAGGGCAAATGCCACAATGATAAAGACATCTTAGAAGTATGAAAAGGTTTTTGACTTTTGCAGATCCTCTGAATGGGTTTCAGGGACCCCCAGGGGTCTGCGGACCACGTTTTGGGAATGATGATTATAGAGGAGATTGTAGCACTTCCAAATGTATTTAACCAAGGGTCACTGTAAATCTTAGTGTAATAAATTTGGGAATATTCTTCCCATAAACTGGCCTTCAACATTGATTGTAGGGCCGTTTCCCTGACACTCATGCTTACATTTCCTGGTCTTTCTGTCTTAATATTGGCTGCATTCTTTTTATGGTGCTTTGGCCTTACCCACAAGTGCATGTGTTCTTTTACCACTTCCCTCAGACCCCTTTTACATAAGGAATACATACTTACATACTTTTACATAAGGAATTTCATACTTCTAGGCAATTTAGTTTTTATGTATTATCACAAAAAGAAAATAAAAATCTCCATTAATGCCACTACCCAGAGCTAAGTACTAACTTCTTGATGCATTAACTTCCAGTATTTTTTCTATATATATATACATATATGTATATATTCACTTACTTAAAAATCAACAAAAATGAGACAAGAGTAAAAAGAGTTTCATAATCTGATTTATTTAAATTACCGTGTTGAATCCTTTTCATGTTAATAAACATTTATGCAGATTAACTGCCCGTTCACTCTTTGATCCATTCCTAACCATTCTTCTGCTCTGCATTGTAGGAACTACATTTCCTGGACTCCTTATCTTTTGACTTTTGAGTGTGTTTGGTGTTTGGGATTCACTGGCAGATCAGACAGCAAGAGGAGGGGAGAAGATAAGGCATTTCTCCCCTTTCCTTTGCTCACTCTGGTACTCCTGGCAATGAACTTCTGGGCTTTGGCAACAAGATCCTTGCCACTGGCCCTTTAGTCCTTTTGGGTGGTACAGCCTTCCTGCTATTGCCAGCCTCTGCATTGACTCACCATTCCTGTTGAGCAACTCAACTTTTCCATTATCTGGATAACAAATCTCCTGCATAAAACTGTCTTTTGTTAAAATATTGAGAGTAGTGTCCGTTTTCCTCAGTGGACATTGACTGATCCAACTTTTTTTTTTTTTTTTTTGGAGGTACTGGGGGCCAGGGATTGAACCCGGGACCTCGTATGTGGGAAGCCGGTGCTCAACATCTGAGCCACATCACCTTGCCTGAGTTCTTTCATTTGTTTTGCTTGTTTCCTCCCCCCCCCCCCAGGAGATATCGGTAACTGAACCTGGGACTTCCCATGTGGGAAAAGGGCACTCAACCATGAAAGCCACATCCGCTCCTTGATCTAACTTCCTTTTAAGTAATATTTCAAAACTGCATAATGTTATAATGTTTTACTGCATAGTTGTACTGTAATTTATAAAAGTAATCCCTTATTGTAGAGAATAGCAGGATGTTTTTGATGTTCCCTAATGTAAACAAAACTGAAATCAGTATTAAAAATTTGCATTCTACTAACAAAATAGAAGGGCTATCTCCTAGCATCCTTGGCAATATTGGGTATTATTTGTTACTTTTATTTTATTTTATTTTTTAAGATTTTATTTATTTATTCATTTATCCCCCCACTTGCTGGCTCAGCCAACCACGCCGTGCGGGCGGGCCTGCCCTCACCAGGAGGCCCGGGGAACCGAACCCGGGGCCTCCCATATGGTAAACGGGAGCCCTACTGATTGAGCCACAGCCGCTTCCCTATTTGTTACTTTTAAATCTGTGTTGATTGAAGGAGTTAAAAAATAGTTATCTTATTGTTGGTTTTAAACTTGCATCTTACTGGGTGCTAATAGATGGAAAAGTTATTTTTTTCATGTCCACTGGTCACTTTTTTTTTTAAAGAGAATTTGCATGTCCACATGCCTTCTCATCATTACTGTATTGTATTTTATCTTTAAAAATTTTAAATTTGTAAGTGCCTTTAAGGATTTTGAATTTTTGTTTCTCAAATACATGGCAATTAATTTTTTTCCCAGGTTATTATTTACAGATTTCCACCCATGGTAGTTTTCCACTTTTACATAACAAAATTTGTCAAGCCTTCTCTTTGGGTACCTTCCTTGAAAAGATTTCACCCCACTCCAATATTATAGACAAATTAATCTAATTTCTTTCTAGAACTTCTTAGTTTTGTTCTTTCCATTTCCTCCTCTTCCTCTTTTCCAACATTTATATGTTTAATGCATCTGTAATAAGTATTGTATAGTATGAGAAAAAGGTCTATCAATGTTTTTTCAACTGGTTAACAAGTTGTTCCAATATTACGAATAAACCTCACTTTGCCCAATAATGTAAGGTGTTTACCTTTATCATAAAATAAATTCTTACATATAATCATTCTTAGAGGTTTTTCCACTTTGCCCATCAATCTTTCTTTTCTAGTGGTTCCTAACACTCTTAGCCCACCCCACTCTACCCCATATGTTCTTGTGTGAAAATAACTTAATGATTAAGAATTGGAGAACAACATATAGAAATAGCTCATTATTTATTTTCAAAGAGAGTAAGTTTAAACACATGATTTTATGTTATAAAACCATAGCCTATTTTATTTAAAAGAACCCAGAAATTATACTATACTTACCTTAACTGTGTTTAGAAGTCACTTGAATTAGCACAACTTTACTGGCTACATCAATAGAGTGTCACATGCAATGTAAAGGTTATGTATATTTGTTTCAGCAATGTGGGTATAATTATTATTTGTACCCAACATATTTTTAAATGTAGTTACTATAAAACTAGAAACATATGTAGTGCAAAAATCTGCATACATACATGTTACAACTAATCAAATAATCTGTAATATTCTAAATGGATGACAAGCTAAAATATTATGTACCTGAAAAGCAAAAATAACAGCAAAAAAACATGAACATCTCCTGACAATGATGATACAACTCATAACAAAATGCTAAGAACTGACTGTAAGGTAGTTTCTGTCAGTTGTCTACGGGATATTATCGTGGGAATCCCAATTATCTGCCTATGTACTTTTGGGAATTTTTGCAACATTACATTGTAAAGGAACTAAATTTCTTATCAGAATAGAAGCAGAGTCTCAGGTAGATCCTAATAAAACACTGATTTTCATTCAGGGATACAAAACAATTTTAGTGATCTTTCATAGCTCACTTAGTGGATTTCTAGTAAGTAATGCTTATTGGCCCTAAAATGAAAATCTGCGTAACTGTGCTTTGTTTACCAATGGGAACTAAAGAAAGAGCTCTCATTTTGGATCAGCCCACATCTCATCAGAAGGCAATGCATTACTAGCCCCTGGCTAGCTTGCTCCCTTAAGTCACATATACATGTAACTCTTGCCCCCTTGTTTTTGTGTGTGTGTGTTTGAGTGTGTGTGTGTGTATGTTTAAGGGCAAGAGTTCAGGGTGCTTTATTATTATTATTTTTAGGTATTTGTACCTTTTTTTTTATAATACAATTTTTTAAAACTTTATTTTTAAAGAAGTTTTAAATTACAGAAAAGTTACCTTGAAAATATAGGGGATTCCCATATACCCCACCTCCTCCCCCTCTCACATTTTCCCCTAATAACAACAGCTTTCATTAGTGTGGTACAGTTGTTATAATTGATGAACAAATATTGAAGCACTGCTACTAACCATGGTCTATAGTTTATATTATGGCTTACACTTTGCACAGCACAATTTTACAGATTTTGATAAAATGTATAATAGCCTGTATCCACCATTGCAGTATCATGCAGAACAATTCCAATGTCCTAAAAATGCCCTATGTTACACCTATTCTCTCCCCCTTCCCTTAGAACCTCTGGTAACCACTATCTGTATATCAATATTATAAGTTCTTCCATTACTAGAATAATAATGTCTACTTTAGTCCATAATTGCATTCCCCCCTTATGTTTGTTCATTCCTTAACCTTGAAGCTTTTGGGATGGTGATGCCCACTCTGTTTCTGATTGAGAGGGGGCTTAGATCCCATGGGACAGATGGATGGAACTGTCCTGCTTGCAGTTGTAGATACTCTGTTTTTTGGGATGGGCATTGTCCATCATCTTACTTTTGTTAGTTGTCCTGGGTGAGTCCAATGTACTGAAGAGTAGGTATGTTTGTTCATTCCTCAATTGTGAAGGTGATGCCCACTCTGCTTCAGATTGAGAGAAGGGCTTATGGCTGCCCCATTGCTTTATGATAAGTGCTATTTCTGCAAGGTATTATAGAAGGGAGGAGAAGGATACCCGATCTTCTGGTCAATACAGATTCTATCTTTGAATTTTGAGAGAGAAGATAAGTAAATCATAAAATAAATGGAAGATTCTTACCATTTTTATTTTATTTTATTGTCTGTTTCATGTGAACGCTTTTTTCTTAAACTCTTTCTTTCAGTTATTAGTGATTTCACCTAGATAATGCCTGCAGTGTCAGTGTTGTTAAAGAGTTTTCATCTTTTTTTAATGTCTTCAAAAGTATTTTAGTGGGATGTTACTTTGAATAGGAGGACTCATGGATTTCTTAACATGTTGCTAATATGTGCAATTCTTACTCTTATGAGTTGACTATAGTCATATCCACAAATAGCCATCAAATTGTTTTTAGCACAAATATACATTAATAGAAAATAGAATTTTCTTTTCTCAGCTGCACCTTGATTTTTTTTATTTTTATTTTTTTTTTTACCACAGATGCATTCCTTAAAAGCAGTAAGTAAATATTTCTGTAAATCAAATTATATGTTCTTATTAAATTAAGGTTCTAATAGGGGAGGTAGGAAGTTGTTCAAATCATTTGGGCCACTTTTACCCCTACCCAAGTGGTAAATATCAGATTTGAGGGGGTATAGGTATTTATCCAAAAAGCTCTCCCAGAAAATTCTGACCCATCCCCACCTCCAACACTAAGAACCGCTGGCTTTAAAGATAGTTTCAAATGACTGAAAAGGGAGATCATACAGCTCCTGGTGAGCCTCTCCATTCCACTCAACATTCCTTGCCTCACAAAACAAATGGCCAAAGAGACTTGTCCCACAATAGAGGCAATCGGAATTATTATCCATCTCCCATCAGGATTTATCTCAGCCTTTAAGTCCCTGTTTATGTCTGTCACCATGTTCTCTAACACTTGGCTGTCTTCTGAGGATACTACCTCTCTTGCAAACCTTTCAAGGGGTGGTTGTTTTTGATCCCAACTTCCTCATATTTCTTACTCTGGAGGTAGAACAAGCATGCCCCTGATCCTCATTTGTAACATGCAGGTGATTCTTTCTCCTTGTCTACCCAGGTCCTTTGAGCACATGCCATCAGACCACACTATATCCCTGGCTACCCTCCTTAATTCAGTCCTTTACAGTTCCTCTACCACTACTCCTGTCATTTTTTTTGGCAATTTTAATAATCAAAGAGATGATCTATCTACAACCCTGAGCTCCAAGTTCTAACTTCCTTACCTCCAGTTATCTTGAACACCAGCTCAGTCACCCAGTATCACGGACATACCCTAGATCTTGTAATTACTAACAGCTAAACTTCCAGCATGCCATCTTCTGACTACCACTTCTTTCATTCCAGCTCACTCCTTCTGGTATCCATACATTAAATGGCTTTTTGTCCTTAACAGAACCTCAACTACTAAGCATTCTCTAGCCCCTTATCCAGCTTTCTTTTCTCTATCTATAACCCATATTGTACCTCTTGGACTTAAAACTACACAGCAGGTCCCTCGTATACAGCTTCAATTCCCTTGCTCCGCTGTTCCTTCTACTCAACTGGCAAAACCCCAATCCTGGTTAAATACAAGCAACTGCATGTGGCTAGAAGTAAAAGACACAGCCATGCTAACTGGTTTCACTTTAAGTTAATGACTCACATCTCAATTTGTGTCCTCAGTGTGGCCTGAAAATCCTACTACATGTGACCAGTCAACTCCTTATCTCACTCTCCTAGGGGACTATTTCATGAAACCTCTAATGATCCTTCCCCTTTCTCAGCTGATAACCCTCAGAAAACAAAAGCAATCAGGAGGTAACTTTCACATTCACTCACCACCAAGTTGCCCTGCTTGAATGGCTCTTTTTCCAGATATCCATATGGCTTCATGTTTGCTCAATTTTCACCCTTTCAGAAAGGCCTTTCTTGGTTACTCTTAAAAATAGCATTCTCTACAATGTGAACTATGGTCCATGCTTAGTGGCAAAGCTCCAGGACGTGTATATCCATTGCAGGTGATATGCCACACTAATGAAAGATATTTATGTGGGAGGTTGTGGGAGGTGTGGGAGGTGGGGAACATGGGAATCCCTGTAATTTTTGTGTAACATTCATGTAATCTAAGCATCTTTTAAAACGTAAAAAAACAAAACAAAACAAAACAAAAAAAAAACCCCAAAAAACAAAACAAAAAAAAACCCCAGCATTCTCCATCCCCTTAACCAGTTTTATTTTTATTCATAGCATTCATCATATCTGATATAATTTATTATCTCTCCCCAATCTTCTACACTTTCACTCTAGAGTGTAAACTCCATGAAAGAAGGGATTTTTCTTTGCTTTGTGGCTAGAACAGTATTTGGCAAGTATTAAGTGCTTAAAAAGATTACTGACTGAATAACAAGAATATCCAAAGACAAAAGATATTTATCTTTCTTAAAGTAGAAATAATATATTTTGTTGTAAAATTACAGTATTTAGTTGCCCTTAGAGTACTACAGTTTCTCCTAATGTTCAATAAGATTTCTCTTGCTGGAGGCAGCATGGTATAGGGATAAGTACATTCCTGGGGGTGGAGTGGCACCTGGAAGTAGGTGGTGGGTGAGGAGAACAATGGCTTTTAGTATCAGCTTTGTCACTAATTAGCAATGTCATTTAGGGTGAGTCTTTTAACCTCTCATTTCATCTCTATTCTAAAAAATAGAGATCACCAAAGCAAAAAAACAGTCAAAATTACTTATCACACACATCAACAGCCTTTTTCCTTTCAAAGTTCATCGATGAGACCTACACAGTATACAAAATAAACTTCCATTCCACAGTAAGGAGATCATTAAGAGTTTTTTTTTTTTTTTTTAAATAATAAATAAGCTGTTAGTAAATGAGAGATTTCCTGATCAGAATAAAATTCCTATCAAAACTCAAGATGGTATTCTTAAAGTCAATTAAATGGGCTAGTCACATAGGTTATGAAAACTTTCTTTTGATAACTCAGGAAAAAATGCCTAATTTAAATTGAAAAGACAAAGCATATTAGGTAAATCATTAATCAACTCTATTTTGAAAGTAGCTGCTTGTTTTTAGAATACAACCATAATAAGTACTTGGTAATATCAACAAACTAATGCAAACGTATTGATTCACATATATCACTAACTGAAACACACTATCATTTTTATCCCCAAGTATTAAATTCAATATATCCTATATATAAAAAACCAACCCCAACAAAAAAAGCAAACCATATCATCAAGCAAAATATTTTTAATTAGTAGGCTGATCATAAATAAATCCACATAAAAGATTTAACAGAATTACAAAGAGTTTTGTTTTTCTTTTGTGGACTCAATTCATAATGCGGATTAGTCAACCTCATTCTCTAACTATGACAAAAAGAGTTGTCATCCAACAATGCAGCACAGTTTAAGCAATTCATATTCTGTAGTTACATTTTTACATTTTCTTTACAAATGTAACATTTATGTACATTATATATATTTTTTCTATAGTCCATGTACTGAAACTATTGTTTTTACAGGGAATATGTTGAATTCATTTAATGAATACTAATCATTCCTTGTTAAAAAGTAATTCATATAAACAATTAACATGGTACCACTGCCTTTTGGCATCTCATCAGAATTCAAGTCCAGAAATGTTTTATTAATTATAAGAAAAAAGAATTTATCTAATTTTACATTATGACATATCATTCCACATAGCTACATATATTTGTCGACTTGCAATGAACAGAGCACTGTACTGCTGCACTACGGGAAATGTGTATAAACCAATTCAAAATCTATGTGGTGAAATAGCATCATCATTACCATTAATTTAGGCTGAAAAAAATCTGTCAAGTTCTTTCTTCCTCTTTACCTTTTGCCAAAGCCTTAGACAGGGTGCTGTGCATTAACAAACACCTCCCCTTCAAATTTCCTATGTGCTTCTCTGACAGATGATGCTATACCTAAGTTAAAGACCTTTTTCTTCTCATTATTCAATTTTATTCCACTTCACTTACAAATCTGATGCTGAACATGAAGTAAAAATTCATAATAAGAGAATGCAGCTTCTGTCCGGTCTTCAATCAAATGTTGAAAAAATTCCATTTTGGCAGGACTCTCATCTCTAGAAAAGAGAAAAAGATATTTATCTAAAGATGAATATTAATAAAAAGCTAAGAATAATTACACATTAGAAAGTTCTAATTCACAGGGACCTCAGGAAAATATTAATTAACAGCATTTCACCACAAGAATATATTTTGGTATTATTTAAAGTTTGCTTTGAAGACAAGCAATTTTCACAAGCAAACAATTTCATTATTAAGTTACAAAAGTACTTACTTTACTACGTGAAGAATTGGGCTTAATGGTCTGCTGTCTCTAAGCCAAGTTATAAAAGATCTGGCTCTTTCTGATGAAAGTGTATCTAGCTCTGGAAGATGTGTCTGGTAAAAGTAATATAATTAGAAAATTATTTCCTTTCTCATTGACTTTAGCAGAATTAGAACTAAGCCATGATTTCCACTACCACCAACCAACTGCAGGCACTCTATTCCCCAGTCCCAACAGCAACAACCAGTATATGAAATTTAAACCATTGACAAATCTGTCAATATTTTTCAGCATAAGTCAATAAAGCATACACCGTGATTGATATGTCACTGGTATAGAGCCCTTATGTTTCTTCTAAAGGAAACAGTCAAATGAAGGGGGCTACCTGTAAGTCCCAAATTCACTTAACAATTATATATTATACTCTAGTCTAATAATGGCTATTCTGAGAAAATTTCATGTTTCCTTTAGTCCTTAAATTTTAAGTTCAAGGAATTTTAAAGAACAACATGGATGTACAAATATATTCAAACCACTTGTGGATTTTTCATTTTTCATTTCAAAGTTTTATTGGTCTTAGTCACTGCCAATGTAGAAAATTTAATCCTGATCTTTGCAATATTGACATTTCCAACAGCTTGACACCCCATTTCTCAGGTGTTCAAAATCAGAGGTGTATAATGTCACTGTTCAAATGATTCTTTACTAATACTAGAATAATTTATAGTCTTACAGTGTTCATCTATAATACGAGGAGAAACAAAATCTTCTCGTGTCTAAATACATGAATTTATAATACTAGGTATTAAGAGCTCAATAATTAAGAGATGGAAACAATTTAAGAAACCATTTAACCTTGACTAAAAGCACACAAAGATTTAGTGGCAGAAACAAACCAGGACCCAGGTCTCTTAATGTCCAGCCTGAAATTCTTTTTATTATATCAAGCTATTTTTCTTTGGGCTGAAAATTAATTCCCTTTCTCCATTTAAGGTTATGCCTTCTTTGTAAATCTCTTGAAAGAAGACAGACATCTTTATTATTTAAGAAAAGTTTATTTAAATAATGTATCTGAATTATTCTTTAACTGCATCCTACTATTTCAATAACTAGAGGGAAAAAGTAATGAGTTTAAAAGATATTAGTTGCTTTAAAAGGGGGGTATTTATATTTTATGATGTATAAAGTTTCATTTGCTTGCCCTCTGATGACTAATGGGTAAAGTTCAACTTTTAACTGCTAATATAACTGAACAGCTTTCCTAAATTTAAACAAATACAGTATTATTTCAAAATAGTTAACTAAGTATCTGTGTGTGGTAATGAGGATTAAAGTAACAAGTGCAAGAAATAGGAAAAGTGTTAAGAAATAGGAATCCTTGTGTATTTTTTGTTGGTGGGAATGTAAAATGGTGCAATCACTGTAGCAAACTGGTGGTTCCTGAGAAAGTTAAGAATAGAATTACCATACGACCTGGCAATTTCACTTCTAGGTATATACCCAAAAGATATGAAAGCAGGAGCTCAAACAGATATTCACTCAGTGATGTTCATTGCAACATTATTCACAATTGCCACAAAGATGGAAGCAACCCAAGTATCCATCAACTACTGAATGCATAAACAAAATGTGGGACATACCTACAATAGGAAATTATTGTTATAAAAAGGAATGAAGTACAGATATATAATCTAGTAAATGAAAAAGATGCTATGCTGTTATTCTATTTTGTTTTTCTTAATTGAGTGAGGCTGAACATTGCTTCATATGCCCACCACTGTATTTTCCCTCCACGAATCATCTGTTCAAATCCTTTGCCCATTTTTCGGGGGGTGGGGGGGGTAGGGGGGCATTGTGTCTTTTTTCTTATAGATTTGTAAGAGAAATTAGCCCCTTTTCAGTCACACGAGTTAGAAATCATTTTCACTTTTTTTTTTTTTGTCTTTTGGCTTTATTTTTTTAAAACCAAATAGAAACATTTTATTTTTATGCTCCCAGATTTATTAATCTTTTCCACCACTGACTTATATCATGCTTATAAAGGTCATCCCCATTTTAATATTTTAAAAAAATCATATATATTCACAAATGTTTCTTCTAGAAATTTGCCTGGTTTCCTTTGTTTATGTTTAAATGTTTGAACCATTTGAAAGTTATTTTGATGTAAGAAATAAGGTAAGTATCTCACTTTTTTTTTTCCCTAATGACTAATCAGTGGTCCCCAAACTACTTTTCTAACATTCTATTATTTTCACAATAATTTAAAATGTTATCTTTATCACATTCTAATTTTTACAAATTAGATCCATTTCTGAATTCTATTTTTGTTCCACTGATCTGTTTATTGTGCATATTTTCAATATGCTTTTACCTTGCTGACATTAGTCTCCCTTCTCAGACTTTTCCTTATTATCCTTACTTAATAATTCTTAGAAATGAACTCGGATTAATTTATTGAATTTGAAAAAAAAACCTCAAAAATCAAACAACAACAATAATAGACAGTGATAGGGATTTCCCTGAATTTATATTAATTTCAGGAGAACTGACATATTTATAATATCTAAAGAATAAGGTAGGCCTCTTCCATTAATTAAATATACAGAACTACTTTCAGAATCATATTTCTCTGGTATTGGTTAGCACACATCCAGTGAAAGCAGTGTAATGAAAACAATTACATTTATTATCAGCAAAATAATTTAATTAAAAGTTAAAGTTGTTGGAAAGCAAGTCCTCAAAGAATTAAGCATAGATACCATATGACCCAGCAGTTTTTAGGTATATGACCAAAAAAAAAAAGAAAAAAAAAAAAGTCTACACAAAAACTTCTACACACATATTCTTAATAACATTATTCATAATAGCCAAAACAAACCAAATGTCCATCAACTAATGAATATATAAACAAAAGGTGGTACATTCATATAAAAGGAAATTATTCAGTTATAAAAAGGAATAAAAAACTGATATATGCTACAACATGGATGAACCTTGAAAATATTTTCCTAAGTAAAAGAAGCCAGGCACAAAAGGCCACATATTTTAAGATTCCACTTATATGAAATATCCAGAACAGGAAATACCATAGAAACAGAAAGTAGAATAGTGAATTGCCAGGGGATGGGGAAGGGTGGAACTGAGAATGACTGCTAACAGGTACAGAGTTTTGTTTTGGGTTGATGGAAATGTTCTGGAATTACACAGTGGTGATCAATATGCTAAAAACCAATGAAGTGAATACTTTAAAATGGTGAATTTTATGTTATGTGAACTTTATCTCAATAAAAAAAATTAAAAAACAAAATGTTAAAGTTGTATAAAATCCACTGACCAATTTCTGTGGTATTGATGCAAAATTAGGATACCCCAGGACATCCTCTATGAAGTTATTGTCACAGCCTTTTCCAATCCAAATGTAAAAAACCTAAAAACAAAAGTCAACAAAATATTAAAGCTCCTTAATTAGTCAAGAAAACCAATTATCATTAATTTTCTCAACATTATCATGCATAAAAGAGGTATACTATTTCAAATAAAGTAGGAGCCAACATAAAAGTAAAAAGGAAACCTGTATTTACATTGTAAATATCTATATCCAGGAATCTAGAGCGGTTCAGTTCATGTCTTCTTTTCTTAAACTTCAAGGCTTCATATAAAATTTTACTTTTTTCCCATACTCTTTTCCCAATAGGAATGTAATTCTTTAATCAGGATAATTAACTCACTGTATTTTCCATTCACTATTTCAATTACTGTCTCTGTTATTTTAACTCATGGGTTTCCTTCTGCTCTGTGTCTCCAAATCCTTTTCCTGATCATAAAAGTATTATTTGGGAAGCTCTCTTGGCCATTCTGATACCCGTCACCACCTCTGTACAGTGATTTCTTTGTTTATTATTATTTTTTTCTCTTTATCTTTTTTTTTGTGTCCAATAACTTCTGAACTCCTGTCATTCATAGATGTCAATGATTTTTTGCTGTACATGCAAGTTGAACTAGATAAACTTTTAAGGTCCCTTTGAATTTTATGATATTTTGATAGTAAATTCTTCGGAGACAAGAATTATCTCTTTATTTCATTTTTATCAGGCATGAAAAATTCAATATAATAAATAATCCATGATAAAAAGTCATTAATCTATGATTATAAACAATGTTCAACTAGAAAAGTCTAAAATAAATTGACTTTGTGTGCCAGTTTCCAATTTACTGCCTCTCAGCTTCTAATCCACCTTTCAATGTCTGCTCTGTGATAGCAGAGCTAGACCCTGTAAGTGTTAAACTTTGTCAGTTGAGGGTGCTTACAGAGCCACAGTCCATAAGGAAAGCGCCTTCTCTTGTCAACTTTTCTGCAGACAGTTTTTGAAGAGGTGGCTGAGGTACAACTCTGTCATTAACATGTACTGCACCCTGAAAAGAAAAAAGAATGTGAGTGAGCTTCTATTACTATCATTACAGTTTAGAAGATAACGGCCACTGGCTTTTTTTGAAATACCAAAAATGATACCTGAGAATTTTCCAGGATGCGAAAGATTATTAATATATTACTACCTTGATGAAGAGTCAAGACATGCAAATGTATACAAATTAAAAAGGAAACAACATCAATATGTAAAAAGATCTGCCAGATTTACCTTTTGGGGTCAAGATATGTTAAAAGTATAACTGTTGGATCTGATGCATTACAAACTACATTTTAAAATTTCTCTAGTACCAAAACAGAGAAAAGATTCCAAAAAGTATAGTTTTAACATAAGGAAAAAGAGAAGACACCACATATTTACGTAGCATAATTTTCTTGGATACCAGACTTGGTTTACAATATGATTAAAATTACAGTCTGATCATATCAGAAACAGTATCTACAAAATATAAATGGAAATGTCCACTCTACAATTTAGCTTTGTAACAAATATTATAACCAAACCCAAAAGGTGAATTGCTTTTCATATAAAATTATTTTTGAAAACTCCATTACTAGAGGTAGCATAAGATAGTCCTACTATATAATCAGATTCGTAGCTAGTGTCTTTATTTAATGTATTCTACTACCATAAGGGGAAAAAGGATGGAAAAATTTATTGGTAATACATTACCACCTATGGTAGTTTGAGATTATTTTATGAATCTCAAAAAGAGAAAGATTGTGTTTTTGGACTAATCTATTCCTGTGAGTGTGATACCATTTGATTGCATTAAATTCAGTTGAGGGTCCTGGATTAGATTACTTGGTAAGATCGCTTTAGGGCTTTAGAACTGGCTGGGTATGACATTAATGGATACACTGAGAGACACTGACAGAGACAGGAAAAGGAAGACACCATATTTGATCCTGCCATGTAAGAGCGAGGATTAGAGAATCTCTTAAGCAGGAAGCCCCAAGAAGCTGGACAGATGGAGCAGCTCAAGAAGAGATGAGCCCTGATATATGCCTGATAGCTTACAGGAAGAAAGGAGAGCAGCTGAGACTGATATAGAAGGCCTGGAAAGAGACAAGCCCAATGCCTGGTTGCCCTCAGCTGAGCTCAAACCTTGGCAAAGATTGGTGGCCATCGTACTTCAACATGTGGCAGCCGACTTTGGTGGGAAAGCATCTCAGATGGTGCTTCAGTTTGGACTTTTCATGGTCTTGGAACTATAAGCTTTTACTCCAAAGAAATCCCCTCTATAAAAGCTATCCCTTTTCTGGTAATTTGCATCGGCAGCTCTTTGGCAAACTAAAACATCACCTCAGCTATACAATCAAGTCACTCAAATGTATCAAATTTTAAAATTATAAAAGCAATAAAAGAAGTCATACCTCATCTGTCAATCTGTCTATCCTGTATAAGTTGGGATGAATCATTTTCATTAGATGAACAAGTGGCTGAGATTTTATCTGACACATGGCATACACACGATCATCCAGGCGTGTGCTTGTACCGGTTCTAAATGCTTTCTACAAGATAAAGGAAATACAGTTTTCAAGTAAAACAAAAATATAATTTACAAATTAAAACAAATATCAAAGAAAGAGCATAGCCCTCAATGTCAGATAGACCTTAATTAATATTCAGCTTAGATATCCATTAAGTATGTGACACTGAGTGAGTTACTTAGCTTCTCTAAGCCTTATTCATAAGAAAAACAGGGAAAATAATATTCGCCTCTCTAGAACATGGTGAGGATTCAATAAGATGATGGGTATATAACATCAATTATGATACCTGAGACCATGAGATGTTCAATAAATATTAGATCCTTTCCTTAGAGTCTCTTTCAGTAAGTACATAAAAGAGATTATTGTGAGCACACCATTATTCAAACTGTTCACATAAATCAAACAAAGAGAGCATATGGTTTTACAAGAATCATCACGTATTTGTACACCTTCATTTTCTTTTTTTTTTTTTTTTTTAAGATTTATTTCTTTACTTTATTCATTTTAAACCCCTCCCTTCCCCATTTGCTGTTTTGTGTCCATTCACTGGGCAATTCTCTGTGTCTGTTTCCTGCCATCCCATTTGCTGTTTTGTTTCCATTCACTGGGCAATTCTCTGTGTCTGTTTCCTGCCATTTCTTTCTCATCCTCGTCCTCCAGTCTTCACCAGGATTCGATCCTGGAGACCTCCGATGTAGGAGAGAGTGTCCTGCCACCTGCGCCACCTCGGTTCCTGGTTTTCAGAGCTTTCGGAGCGTCTCGTCTTGTCTCTCCCCTGTTACGTCATCATCTTGCTGCATGGCTCCCGGGGCCTGGCAGCTCACCGGCACACAGAGCCTGGCAGCCCATGTGCCTTCTACATATATATATATTTTTTATTTTACCGGGAGGTCCCGGGGATCGAACCCAGGTCCCTCCATATGGCAGACGGACGCCCAACCATTTGAGCCACATCCGCCCCCCCACCTTCATTTTCCATTGATCTTTCCCTATTATTCAAAATTCATCAAATACTAAATTGTATAACCCTCTATCTAGTTAAGTATTAAAAAAAAAAAAAAAACTATAAAAATCTACATTTTGTTTCTTCTCCTATGTATCTGAGAATGAAAAAAACAGAAACAAAAAACAAACAACTTTATTAAAAACAACAGGGCTTAGAGAAATACCTGTTTGAGAAGGGCCAGAACATAGAGAGGAAATAACTTGAGGGAGCTTGGTGCTATCAATGCAGAGTGCTGTAAATTTGAGACAGTTGAGCCATATGCAGATAATGAATCCACCACAGCATTCACTAAGGCATCTCTTGCGTCTGACAGACTTGATGAAACTGACCGATCCACAGCTAAAAAGCAACCACAATGTAAAGGTATTTAGCCATTAAAGTCCAATGAATGCTATGAACAGATAAAATTTCCATGTTTATTTAAGAAATAAACAAAATTTTATTGGTTTCTTTTCATAGAAAAATGCATTTCACCTTCTCTCTCATCTTAAAAGCTGATTATACAATTTTTCCTGAATAAATGTGACAATCAAAATAAGTCTAGATTCTTTTGGACTTTAAAAAAATCTCTCAAGTCTAAAAATACTTAGCCACTATTAATATTAGAGAAATGAGATCATCCATCTACTTCTGGAAAAGCCCTGGTGATGCTTCTATTATTCAAATTGAAGTCAAATGAATAAATTATCATTTTTTCTACATAGCTAATATAAGGTCTTCAATCTGAGGTTCCCCTTGTGATCCTCTTTGTCAAAACACTCCCAGATCAACAAATGAGAGCAAATTATACATAAGTTTGCACTCAGATATTAGAAAGTGAGAAATGAGTATGAAACATATTTGCTCCAAGTACATATTTTTCTAAAATAGAGATAATTTATACATATGCCCAAGTACTAAAAATAAAATTGTATTGAAGAACACCTATGGTATAATTAATTTGAAATCTAGATATGATACTTAAAATTCGGATCCTTTAGGAAATACTACAACAAACAATTCTTCCCCAAATAAGTAATAATGGCTGTTTTTCTCCAGAATTATACAGGAAACGGCAAAGCTCATTTCATGTCTTAATTCATCTAAAAGACAAATTCATTTAAAACAAAATAAAACAAAGAATTCCAAGTTCTACTAATTTGTCAAAAGATTTTAAAAATTTGCATACAGTAAAATTAACTTTTTTGTGGTATAGTTCTATGGTGGTTACGTGTAAAATGCAGAGCAATGTAATCACTACCACAATCAAGATACAGAATAGTCCTGCTACTCTAAAAAAAATTCCCCTGTGCTGCCCACTTTGGTTAAATCCGACCCCAGCCCCCAACCCCTAACAATTACTCATCTATTCCCCATCCCTATATCTTTCCCTTTTCCAGAATGTCACATAAATAGAATTACATGTATGTAACCTTTTGGGTCTAGCTTTCTGCACTTAGCATAATTCCTTTGAGAGTTTAACCAAGTTTGTGCATGTTATCAACAGTCCATTCCTTTTTATTGCTGAGTGGTATTCCATTGTATGGATGTACAATAGGTTGTTCATACATTTACCAGCTGAAGGACATTTGGGTTGTTACTAGTTTTTAGTGATTATGAATCTCCAAAAAGATTTTTAAACTAAAGAATTAACAAGAAATATAAGCACAGTCTAATTCATATACTGCAGCAAATCAAAATATAAAACATACACTTTTTTTTTTTTTAAGGATTTTATTTATTTATTCATTTATCCCCCCCTTGCTGCTTGTGCTCGCTGGGTCAGCTAACCACGCCGTGCGGGCGGGCTTGCCTTCACCAGGAGGCCCTGGGAACCGAACCCGGGGCCTCCCATATGGTAAACGGGAGCCCTACTGATTGAGCCACAGCCGCTTCCCAAAACATACACTTTTTAAATAAAGGCTTTCTAGGAGGAAAAAAAAAGCTTCACTCTTTAGGATAGAAAAATATATTTCACCTGCTCATCCACTTTATTACTTACCCATGTTTGCTAGAAGGCAAATGGCGGCTTGTACATCGACTCCTGCATAAACATCTGCTAATGAACTTACCACTGGCAAACAAAGTGTATGCACTCGAATCCTCCGCTCACCTAAACCAAATGATGATTAAATGACCTTACAAAATATATCAGACTAAGAAAAGAATAAAATTAGCAGGACAAAATTTTATTTACTTTATTGTTTTTACTAGATTAATAGGAGTTTGCGGTATAACAACAAACTTTTATAATTTATCGCTTTTAAAGAAAATTAAACATTTCCTAAATCTGAAGACAGACCATGATCATACACTATATTTTATATCTTAATGAACATTAGGCTTTGGTGTCTATTTTAATGTTATTCATTCCAAATTACATCCAATAGAGTAATATAAAATTTAGATCATCTAACAACAAATGTGGGCTTTAATTGTTATGCAGAATATTTTATTTTATGGGTCAAGAAATAATGCTAAGGATAGCGCAGGTGGATTTAGTATGAGTTGTTTATCAGAAATCTATGCTCTGGGAAAACAAGTTTTCCTTTAGTCAAAAAAGATTATTTATAGATTCAAAAAATGTGAGCAAACAAAAAAGAAGAAGAATATATATTTGATTAACTAGTGCAAATTCCATTACTTCCCACTATATTCCCCACTCCACTAAAGAGCAAGTAAAAGGAGGGGAGAATTAGTGCTGTAGGGCATATGTAATTTCTGTTGACCTTACCTTTGCTTGATGTATATAAGAGGGCTGTTTGAAAGCACACTAAGGAAGTATCTGTCAAACTTTCTTCAATTGACAGCTGTACTGCAAACCCAGCATCAGGATTGATATTGGCAAGGGATAACAAATCAGTAGAACGAACAAAGAAGTTTCCATGAAAAGTGTGCATTGAAAGACCTATGAAAGAGAAAACATGATTATAAAAGATGAAGGAACAGTAGTATATTTATCTCAGGTTAAAGTTTACTTTTTAAAGTCAAAGATGCCTCTGATTTGAATCAAAAGGATAACTGGCACTAGGGTCGCAGTATGGGTAAAAGTTCTAAAATACTAATTCCAAAAAATAATGCAGATTGTATGAAAGTGAGACTACACATTTAACATGTATTGCTAACTAGCTATCCTACTAATCTCTCATATGTGATTTGGAGTCAGACAGAATTAATGTGCAAAACTAAACAAATGAAGGTTAATGTACGACACATTCAAGATTTAAAATAAGGGATAAGAATCACTCAAGCAAGCATTTACCCCAAACTGAGGAAATGTAAATTGAGGACTATTTTAAAAATTATTCAGGCAAAGATCCTTAATTTGACTATTTTCATTTAAGATCTTCCTTCCATATTCCCCTAGTTCTCCTTCTAAAATCACTTCCAATATGGGCTTTCTTTCAGGCTCTTCCTGAATAAAGCAAAACATTACATTTGTCCACTTCTTTAAGTTATACAAAAGATTGGGCAACAGCTTAATAACTATATACTTGAAATAGGGTATGGCTAAGGGGATCAAGAGCAAGTCCTCATGATGAACAGTCATCATTATAGGTAGTCAATATACGAATGTTCATTAATTTTGACATAAGTATATAAAATAAAGCATTACTTTTACAATTTCATACCTTTAGTACACCTTATTCTCATAACAGCTTCAAATCCAATTTTTCTTGTGAGATATCGTTTTAGGTCTTTTTGTAACTTTTCTGCTTGTGAAGGATTGTGAGTATAGTGGAAAGACGGATAATAATGGATGCACCCTGCAGAGTACTTGGACATGCAAGCTTTAGAGAGAAAGTTTAAAAATTCTTAGCTACAGAAACAATAATATCCTACTAGTTCATATAGTAGTACAGATCCTATTACTATAAAGAAATCTAAGTCATACTGAGAAAACTAAGCTGTCAGAATAAGAATAATATGTAAATCTGAGAAGACAGAAACATTTGTAAAATATAACTTACATGATAAAGTTTACTATGAAGAAGAATTTTAAATGAATCTTGTTGTAGAAACAAAATAGTAATAGCATTTTATATTTGTATAGTGCTTTAACGTTTACTAAAAATTTTCAAAGATATTACCTATTTAATTCACATGCCTTGTTCCCTAAAATATTAAAAACTTTGATGACTTTAGATTTAATTATGTATTAAAAATGTTTATCTAAACAGATTAAAAATGATATCGCCTTACCTAGAGAAGCAAGATCAGCATACTGTGAACTTAAAAGGAATAGATCCACTGCAGTCTGTTGCCCTGAGCAATCTAAAGCAAGTTTCTTATAAAAATCAGTTGCAGGACCAAGATGTTGTACAACCTAAATCAAAGGATAACAAAATAAAAGTCAGAAACCTTTATTTCTATGTCTCTCTAATAATAAGGAAGAAGATAACCCTTATTCTCTGCTCTTCTACCAAACTAAGGCATTTCTAAAATACCTACACAGCACACATTTGCAATAATAATAATAATAATAATAATAATAATAATAATAAAGATAATAATAATACTTAACATTTATAAAGTAGTTAATACATGCCACACTGTTTGAGACATTTTATATGTATCAACTTATTTAATATTCATAATAAATACAAATATCATAGGGCTTTTATAACCTCTATTTTACAGATGAGGAAACTGAGGCACAAAAGAATTAAGTAACTTGATCAATATTACACAGTTGTTTAAGTTGAGGGTGCTGGAATATAAACCCAAGCAGTCTGGCTCCAGAGTGGGTGTTGTTAATATGATTATATACTGTTATATAACATTATGAGAGAATAATAGATTAAGGAAGGTTTTTCATAATAGCATGAGGAAACTTGAGCTGAGAAGGCGGCACTGGAGACTGAAAGTCTTAAAAATGAAAGAGTCAGGCTCCAAATTCTTAATCACTAATACTACATTGCATAACAAAATGTTTTAACTCTTAATTATATTGTCTGATGACTATATTAGAGTTTACTTAGATATGAAAGAATATGTAAAACCAGAAGTAATTTTTAAGCTTTCAGTCCCAGGCAGATAGTGAATATTATTAGAAGTTAAAATGGGGAAAACAATTGCATCAAAAAATTCAGACAATATGCAACAGCTTCCTCCATTCAAAACACCTCAGTATTCTAAACAGACTGTAATGGATTGATGAACTGAATGCCAGCTATACTTGTTTAATGAGTTTAAAAAAACAATTGCCCAAATTTATTTTAAAATTCGTGTCTTTTTCAAAATGAATTAAAAAATACAATTTCTATAAAAATTCAAATGTGGTGCCATTTTTCTCTAGGAAATTGGTAGAAATGAAAAACAATACTTAATCATGACAGCGGATAAGAATCTTTAAGAGTGCAAGTTGATTTAAAAAACCCAAAGTAAAATACATTAACTTAAATAAGATTTATGCCCTTTGACTCATAATTTAACACTTCTAGGAATCTGTCCTAAGGACGAACTGATTAATGACACCAAAAACTGGAGTCAGACAGAACTCATTAATGAAACAACAATGAATTGGATTCATTCATTATTTTAAAAAGGGACTAAAATACCCTGACCAAACCTTCAACTAAAACTGAATTGATGTTCAGCCTCACATTCTTTTTATTTTTATTTTATTTTTTATTTATTTATTTATTTTTTCATTTTATCAGGAGGCCCTGGGGATAGGATCCAGGTCCCTCCATATGGGAGACGGATGCCCAATCATTTGAGCCACATCTGCCCCCCACATTCTTTTTTTAATAGTAAAAATACTGGATACATCTTAACTATTCAATGACTGAAGGTACTTAATGAAATAGAGTACTTTTATATTTACTAAAGGATATTAGAGTTTTAAAGAATTTTTAGGAACCTAATAAATGCTCACAATATAGTCATCAATGAAAAAACTGAGTTAAAAAATACAGTGTATAACTACATGATGCTCGATTATGCTTATTTGTGTGTGTTTATATGATTAAATACTAGTAACTTGATAGTGAGATTATTGATGATTTATATTTTCTTCACCTTCCAAGTTTTATACAATGATCTGTATTACCTTTGTAAATAAAGTTTTTTCAAAATTAACATTAAAAAAATTTTACATAGCATACAATTTTGCTTATCCTAGATGCAGAGCTATTTATAAGGATATCATTATGAATGTATTAAATTATAAGATCTCAGATTTAGCAAATATTGTTTTTTGTGCAATAGAAAGTAGCACTGGATTCAGGAATTCAAGCCAAATTTTTATCATCAAACAATTATTTAACTTTTGGGAAGACACTTTAACCAGTTTCCTCAACTATAAAATGAAAGGGTTAGAATAAATGACTTCTAACAAGCAAAGTAATAAAAAGAACAAATTACAACTCAAAAACAAAAAGATAATTTGAGTAAATGATCTTACCAGCTTTAAAAAATTATTAGTATTGTAGAAAAGTAGAATAATGAACAAATAACTAATTACAGAGTCTATAGAAGTAGAAAACACCATCTTGAATATGACAGGGAAAATAAATATAAAATACCTTTGTACTCGATCTCTGATTAGGATCTTCTCTGGACTGCAGAAGTCCTGCACCCAAGGAAGGTAATTGTGTCTGAAATACAGACACACGGCCACCTGTTGGAGACATTAATTTAAAGGCAGCCTGAAGCGCAGGACCAAGGGCACTGTGTGTTTCTCTTGTATGGGTGAACATATTTGGTAATGCATTCAGTAAGTCTTTTATAAGCTGGGAAAACAAAGATTAAAACTGAATTACTGAGAAGGCAAGGCAAGTATTTCTTTAAAACATTCCAGAGTGTAGTATATGCCCCTGCAGGTCATTTTTGGGGATTATAAAATGATCAGTCAACAGATATACTACTTATATTGTCTTTTCTTTGCAATATGAATTACAAAATTAACATGCCAAGTAAATAAACGATAAACATTTTAGTAGACAGTGAAATAACAGAAATACTTTGATACTTTAGGAAAAAAACCAATCTCACCTCTTTACTTTCATATAGATTCACAAGTAAGCTATCCGGTGTAGGCAGGAAAACATCTATGGGGAAAATATATATTTTAATCACCAAAACAATTCAAAAGAATGTAATAAGTTAGAAAAATCTTAGCTTATATCAGGTCAACACATGTAATCTGTGCAATAATACTGCATTATTAAATATATGTACTCTATATATTATACATACATGTTTGTGTGTGTGTCTGTATGTGTGTGTGTAGACACAAACAGAGGAATAAGAAATTTAGAATCGAGTATTTTCCAGGAAAACAATTATTTTAAAATGAATACCAGAGTATACAAACTATTTTACAGTATATGACAAGATGTATAGTATAATATAGTAGGCCCAATTCCAAAGTCTGTAGTTAGAAAGATCTTTACTTTGCTTATTGCTTACCATCTATATCAGACACAATCAACATTTGAGGTTGTGATAATCCTTCTTGTAAATTGTAGAAATGAATAGTGCTATCAAAGGTCATAAATCCTATTCTAGTTCGTGAATCTCCAGGAAGTCTAAAGATAAAAATGATTTAAAATTCAAGTGCTGAATAATATATTTTAATTAAAAAAACAACAACAGTAAACTAAGCCTAAGGATAACTAAGGATAAATATGCAGAAGAGTTATCCCTAATTAAACCAATCCATATAAGAGAAGAGCAAGGATGAAACATTTCATTTTCAGATAAAACAGCCATATGTTTAGAATTCATACTGCAAAAAACTGAACTTAGGTTAGTATTCAAATAAGAATTAACCAAAATTAAAAATGAAATGATTAAAGAAGCTAACTTTTCTTTGAAACACACTTTTCAAATGAAGTTACTCATATTTTCAATCCCAATATTACAACCATAGTGCAGCTTGATTAGGCCTTTAAAGGGAAGAATAAGAAATGCATACTTTCCAATAAACGATTTAATATAATGCAAAACAGATTTTAATACATAAAATTTCAAATAAAAAACATATTTAAGAATATCAAAACATTTTATCTATTGTCAATCTTTTAAAAGTTGTCTAGTATTAGAACTCAGTTTTCAAAAATCAATGAAATTTTTGATTCTGATCAAAAGTATAAAAGAATAAATTACCATTTCATGGCCACGAAACTTTCCTTATTAATAACAAGATGGATGCTTCATTTTACATGAGTATAGTTTTGAGTACCACCTATGCTAACTTCAGTTATGTAATTTATTTTTTTAGCAATGCCTTTAAAATGCTCTTGAATATTATAGGGTGCCAAAAGAGAGTAAGTGCCTATCAAAGCAATAGGCACTATTACTATTATGCATCTTCTATCATCTTTATATTTTTTACTTTTTTTTCTTGCTGTAATCAAATATAAACATTAAAAAAATTTTCCATTATCAGTTGTGTCCTTTTGATTCTGTGTAGTCTATTATAATTTGCAAATAGTGACTCATCTCTGTGTAACTTGTCAGAGTGGTAAGCTAACTTGAAGGCAAACTAACTCCTGGCATCTCAAAAACTCCTGACATTTCTCTCCAGCGTGGTCTTCCATTGCCACTCACTGCTAATGCTTCTTCTGAAGTAAGTAGTTGTGATTAAAATAAGGACAAATACTTCAACCAAGGATAAAAATATGAAAACCATGCTACTAAAAGAAACTAAAAGCAAATCATCCAATATCTCTGAACGTTTTATCTTGAATGTCTTAATGTTATCAGTTTCATAAATAGGCTAACATCAGTGATATGTCTATTATGGTGAATATAGCAATCAACAGAGCAAGGATTCTTTGACTCAAATGGGAGATGGAGAAGAACCATCCAGAATCATCTAGAGTACTTTTTTTTTTTTTTTTTTTTAAGGATTTATTTATTTACTTACTTTTATCCATTTTAAACCCCACCCCACCCCCCGTTTTTGCTGTTTTTGTATCCATTTACTGGACAATTCTCTGTGTCTGTTTCCTGCTCTTTCTTCTCATCCTTCTCCTCCTGTCTTCACTGGGATTTGATCCTGGGAACCTTCCATGTGGGAAAGAAATGTCCTATCACCTGCGCCACCTTAGTTCCTGTTTTTTTCGGTGCATCTCATCTTGGCTCTCCCTTGTGTCAACTCTCCTGTTACGTCATCATCTTGCTGCGTGGCTTGGTGGAGCCTGATAGCGCACCCACACGTGGGCCCTGGTGGCGTACCTGCACACGTGGCCTGATGGCACACCCACGCATGGGGCCTGGGGGGCTCACCTGCTGGTGGGGCCTGATGGCGTACCCACACACGGGGCCTGGTGGCCCGAGCGCCTTCTATATTTTTCTTTATTTTTACTGGGAGATCCCAGGGATCAAACCCAGGTCCTTCCATATGGGAGATGGACGCCCAACCATTTGAGCCACATCCACCCTTCTAGAGTACTTCTGACAAACTATTGATATATAACTACCCCCATACCTCTACATATGCCAAGAACCATTGCAGTAGTGAACCATTCTTTTCTTTTTAATTTTATTGTGATAAAATATTTATAACATAACAATGTCATTTTAATCATTTTTATGTGTACAGCTGAGTGGTGTGAAGCACTCTTACTGACAATCTTAAGTCATATCTTTCGTCGGTGTTGGAGTAAAAAAAAGGAAGAAATGTTCAAACAACTTTGTTTTCCAGAGATTTGGAAGGTTCATTTTAAAACTAGTTGAAGGGCCCCTTCATGACTAAAATTGGTAGACACAAAGACAGGAACAGATCCAGGTATAAGCAAACTGTCTACTTATCCTATTTCCTGTTTCCATTTCCATACTACAGCTCATTATTAATGTGCCAAGATGAAAAGCTCGCTTTCTGTTTTCCTGAAATATTCAGCACCAAATTGATTCCTTCTTTCCCTTTATCTAGCTCATTCTCTCATGAGTGCAATTAAAACTAGCTTATAGTACAGCGGTTTCTCTACAGTTATACATAAAATGTTTTTACTGTAAAACTAAGCTAATGTTATAAAATACTGCTTTGTGCCATAATAAAAATATTAGTACTAAAATGTAAAAAAAAAAAACAACAAAAAAAACTAGCTTATATGAAAAAAATTTCTTGCTCAGGTGTAAATTACAGCTAGATTTCCAATTCAGATTTGGATGCTTGGGTGACTCTATCCAAGTCAAGCTTTCTGGGCACCAGTGGTCAGATCTGCTAAGTCAGAGGGACAGTTAGATGAGATCTAAATTCTTTACTAATATTAAAACTTATATATGACTTTATAATTCTGATACCAAGTCATAAATCATAAAATACTCCAAGTAGTAGGATCCTTATTATATAGTGGATAGGAAGTACTCTTTCAGTTGATAGATCAGTGTAATCAAACAATCAAAACCAATCCCACAGACTGCTAATAAACACTTCACATTTATAAAATTTATATACACACACATATAATAAAGAAAAAATATTCTTACTTGTCTAGATTTTCTAACAGCGACTGGCATAAAATTGTCAAATATCCAGCTTCCACTGCATTATGAGACACATCTAAAACAAACAAGTAAACTGCGGGCTGAGGAGGACGAAGCTGAAAGGAATAAAAATAATGTAGTTATTTAAAAATAATTATGTAGTTTATTTAGTAGGTTTAATTTGTTTTTTAAATGTCATTATTACCACTGGATATTTACTGAGTATATTAAACAGAAAAATACACACGTAGTGTTGATGTTCTGTAAGACCTTATGTGCTAATGAAAATGACACTCCCTTCTTTCACTGTTTTCCTTGTCAAGTTGGTTGTGGACTACACATGGTAAGACAGTCATTATACAGTAATAGTTAAATAGGTGGACTAAATGTCTTTCTAGTAAGGAGTGTGGCTAAGGGATCTTCTAAAGAAAAATTAGGCTTGTTTATTACTTAATACCGAGCTCTATATGTTCCTTCCCTAACTGTAGAAACATTTTTTTTCTTATTTATATATTTTTAAATAAACTTAAAATCTGACAACCTGCCATAAGTCTCAGCTATTGGATCAAGTAATGAAATAAAAATGGCAACAAATTATAAATGTTAGTGCTAATCATATGACATTACAAACATTTCTTAATATATTATACATTCTTCTAGGATATCCAAATGACCTTTAGAAAAAAGTTTTTTTATTTGCTAAGTATAAACTATCAGCATAATTTACTTTTTAAATTTCACTCTAGAGACAACTTTAAAACTTGGACAAGAATTCACCTAACAATAAATTACAAATGACCATTATAATTGTATCCCATGACTGATTTTCAACACTGAATAGTTACCATGTAATCTGAAGAGGCAATGAATTCCACAGTTGAGTTCTGAACTTCTGGTCGTTTATGAGGTTCTCCATAAGATCGGGTAAGGGGGTTATACATAAATTCTTCAGGAACTACATGAGAATTAGGAATCCAAATAAATTTAGTACCACAATTTGTAGCTAACCATATACACATATACACATAAAAATAAAATACTTCTATCATCAATATTTATATGAGGTTTATCAAGAGTTCTGAGTACACCTAATGGTAAAAATGAATCTCAAAGTCTTCTTTGAAAAACAGATAAGAATGATGAAAAAAATACTTTTCTTGAAATCAGGTAGGGAAACTAGGATGCAGGTAACCTTGCTTTTTGGGCTTGAGTCCTACTTATTATATTATATAACATGGACAAAAATCAGATTGAGGAAAGCATATTTGAAAGCATTTATAATAAGGGGACCTAAGAAATGATTAAATGGGGCAACAGACAGACACATAAATGAACCAAATATATAAACAGAAGACAATGATAAATTGTCAGGAGCAAGTATAATTTGTCTATATGCCGTCACCTATGTGACCTACACTGCTTATTTTATAGCTATTTCTTTAAAAAACTTTGCCCTCCCTATCATTCTCTTCATTGTCAATTAGCCCTTGACCAGTCAAAATGTAGTGCTCCTAGCCTATATTCTCTCCATTAAAAATTGCATGAAAGTTGATTTTAAAGCAATGAGAGAAATCAGGTAATGGCAAAAATGTCAGAAAATATTTAAGATAATATTAAAACATACATTTTAAGAATCTGAAACTCACCATCATTAACTCTATAGCACAAATTGCATTTCCATCTACGTTGATCAATGAAGGATACAAAAGGGTTGATATATGTTCGACAAGATCGGCACCTCACAATGGTATTTGATGTTATCACTGGTAATTGCTACAAAGTAAAAGACAGATGTTGTAGCACAAAAAAGTACCCCAGGGAAAAACAAAACACACAGACCTCTGCTCCATATACAGAACAGAAACCACAATTGTGTTTTTGTGTGGTTTGAAATGGAAGCATTTTAGTAACATCCAATATGTACTGTGCAACACAGCAGTTAAAGTTTTCTCCCTCTCTTGTCACAAACCATCAGATATAACTAAAGTAATCACAACAAATACAATAAAAGTTATTGGCTGACAAAAAAAAGCCTGGTTGGCCAAGAAAATAATGTAAGTCAGAGCTCATCTGCTAGACTAAAAAAATAACCGTTTATAGTTTATGAATTCCAAAAATAGACAATGGATTATGTTTGTGTACTGGTCTGTTCCTCTGGGCATATTAGATCATATTGGATTCAGAGGTTTCACTTTTACTTGACTGAGTTGTGATTAGGCCTTTGATTGGGCCACGTCAGTGGCAGAGGAGTTGGTTGAAGTTTTAAAGCTGAAGCCCTGGGAAGTAACTACACGGAGAAGAAGATACGTGAGGAAAGAGAGAAGCCTCCATTAGACACTTGCAGAGGCCCTGGGAAGAGAGACGAGCCATTCGCCTGATAGTCTACAGCTGACCTTGTGGAGAAACCAGAGCAGCTGAGCCAGGAGAGGAACAAGCCACAGGAGAGAGACTAGATTCATCCCAGCCCACAGCTGATATTGGAAGAAGCTGGGACCACGGAGCCTTAAGAGGAAGAGGGAGGTAAGTTTCTACCCCCAATAAATAACCTTTATAAAAGCCAACAGATTTCTGTTACTCTGCATCAGCACCTCTTTGCCTAACATACCGTATATTATAAAAATGTCTTTGTCTTTATCTGACGTACCCAATTCTAGACTGTCAATGACTGCTCATTAGTTGATGAGAACAATCCTGATGGGAATGAGGCAGAAAGCAACCAAACAGAATGTAACTTAAAAAAAAAAAAAAAAAAAAAAAAAAATCTCTGTAAGCATAGTTTGGAAAAGAACTTTGTATTTAGTATAGGAAATTTAGAAAATATGAAAAAAGATGAATAAATCACATACTATTCTATATCCCGAGTAAACCCCTGTTAACATTTCAGTATATTTCCTTCTGGCTTTTTTCTATCCACACATAAACATTTATATTTGTGTTTAATTCTTTTCACATGTACTATTTTTATTACACAAGTAACTACATATCAGTTGTAAAAATTCAGGAAATAGAAAAGTAGAATATGAAAAATCAACCAGATTTTAACACTTTTAACAATTTAGTAAATATACTTCCAGAATGTATCATATATAGAATTTATGTTTAGAGAAAAAGTCTCATCTATGTATAAAGGAAATTATCTTGGTTTAGCGATAAAGGTCATAATAATGTTGTAGATGATGAAATAGAATTTACTGAGTGAAGAAATTCATACTACTTATCACATATTATTTTATTTTCTATTCGCTTTGCTAATCTCTATGCATTATAGTAGGAAAGTAAGTTCCATGAGAAAGCTTATCAACCTTTGTATCCTCAGCATTTAGCTTGATGGGTAATCCATAAATATTTGTTGGATGAATGAGAGTAAAAGGAACTCAGTAGCAATAGGAGGGGTAGAAAACCACAGTAGTAAAAATGTGTAACGGGAAATGCAATTTAACAAGTATAAATAAAATGTCTCTTGATAAAATCATTTCTGAAGTTTAAAAATTTTAGGTTAAATACAATACATTTGCATGAAATATCAGAAGGATATGTAGAAGTCTAACAAGCTATATAGTAAACTAAATAGACATGGAAACAAACAAGAAGAAATGTTTTTAATTCAACAGATTTGAAGCTTTTGGACTTTCCCTAGCATTATAAAGGTTATTTGTTTAATTCATTTAGAAGCAGTTTTCCTCCCTAACTGGACATGATTGTTGGTGTTTTTGTTTTATAAAGGAGTCCTCTAAGTTTATCTATCATTCATGGCCTTTCCAACTTCCAAAACTGCTTGTCTTTCAAAATCTCATCTCGTGTATCCAAGGGAATCATTCCCCAAACTGTACAAACTGTACTCACTACCTAAGTACCTCACAGAACTTGATAAATTACATGTATTAATTATCCAGTATTCTGATTATCTGTTTTTACATCTTTGTCCCTTGATAAGAACTTCTTGGGGGCAACAGCAATGCCTTAATCATGTCTTTATTATCAGTGCTTGCTCCAGAGCCTGTCACAAAGCAGGAGTTCAGAAAGTGTTTGCTACATTGAATCTGACAGAAATGATTATTTCTAACTTCAAATAAAAGAAAGATGAAAGAAAATTTAAAGACAATATGCAATCTAAGTATCTAACACATAAGTACACATGTCAGCATCCATAAAATTTTTAAAATACATTACTTTACCGTTAGGTCTCTGAAGGGATGTAACAATAATCCTAAAGGAAGTTTAGCTTTATTCAGTAAAGCCTGTGTCTGTGGAATATTTGTCAAAGTACACCGAAAAGAACTGCAAAAAACATAAACAACATGGACTACCATTAGCTATCAGAAAAAAATATACTGAAGTAGATACGAGTTGTAGGTAATTAAAAACACTTAGGGAAGCGGCTGTGGCTCAATCAGTAGGGCTCCCGTTTACCATATGGGAGGCCCCGGGTTCGGTTCCCGGGGCCTCCTGGTGAAGGCAAGCCCACCCGCAGGGCGTGGTTAGCTGACCCAGCGAGCACAAACAGCAAGGGGGGGATAAATGAATAAATAAATAAAATCTTTTAAAACAAAAAACACTTAAAGGCATAAGTGAAAATCATTTGGGTATGTTATATTAATCTGACCAGGAAGATCCTCTTTACATATTGTCAACCAATCTAAATTTAGGACTCAATTCTTTCATGGTAGCAAGTACAAGAAATTCAGGAAAAAAAGGTACTCCATTATAACTAACATGTGGGACATGAATAGGAGGGTATAGACAACACTAGTGAAAAGGGAGTAGAAAACATGAGTAATCTGCATCTTTAATGATGCTGTTCATACTTTACAGCTCTTTTTCCACCTATTGAATTCCCACTTTTACTATGAGACTCAGCAAAGTTATAGCTTTTTTCCTCCCCACCCCTGAATGCCCTGGTCAGAAAGAATGATTTCTTCCTCTTAGGTCTGAGATCTGTTTATACTTCTATCAAGTACAGTCTGATTTGCATTAGTTGGTTGTGTACCTTGTCTGCCTTCTCCACATGAGATGAGAGATCATTTTGTCTTTGGGTCACCATAGCACTGTTTCTTTCATAGATTAAGTGCTCAATAAATGTTTTTGAATTAAGTTTAAGTTAAGGTCAGTAGACAAGGAATCAATAGAAGACCAGTCAAAAGGGTAAGAAGGAGAAGCATCATGGAGACCAGAAAAGGAATTTTAAGAATAGTTAATATTATGTAGACATATCCAGGATCTATGTATTTAGAAGAAAAATGAATATGATAATAAGGAATTCAGTGTTGACCTTTGAGAATTTCTGTAGAAATGAAATCTCACTTCAGGGGCAGTGATTGGGCACGAAGGAAGTGAAAGAAGTGAGAATAAAACCACCACTACTATAACCACTACCACCACCGACTGAACATTGACTACGTACCAAGTCATAAAATAACATGGCAAAATTCCTGTTCTCTTGCATCCCATATCCTATCCAATAATAAAACTTTCTGGCTCTAACTTCAAAATATATCTCCAGAATCCAACCACTTTTCACTACCTCCATCACTCCCACCATTACCTCTTGCCCAGACTAGTGCATTATTCTCTTAACTGGTTCTTTGCTAGTCTAGTCAATTCTCTATATGGCTGCCATAATGGTCTTAAAAAAAAAAAAAAATTCCACTTCTGCTCAAACCCTTCTTTTTACACTCAAAGTAAACTCCAGACACCTTACCATAGCCTATAAGGCCTTAGATGATCCAGCCCTCCTCGCCTATTGCTCTGAACTCATCTCCTACGACTCTCTCCCTCACTCATTCTGCTTTATTTACTTCAAGCTTGTTGTTATTTCTTGAACACACCAAGCTTGTTCTGCTTTAGAACTTCCGCATCTGCTGTTCATGTAGCTTGTAACAATTTTCCCAGAAAGTCACATGGCTTGCACTTGAATTACATTCAGATCTCTACTCAAATGGGAAAATCTGTCCTGACATAAAAATAGTCATCCTCCACCCTCTTTACCATTCCTTACTCAACTTAATTTTTCTTCTTAGTTAATACTCTGGTGTTACGTTAAATTTTATTGGTTTGTTTATAGTATGTCTCCCTAATAAAATATATATTCCATGAGTTCAGAGTCTTGTTTTATTTACTGCTATACCCCCAGCAGCTAGAACACGTGCCTGGCACTTAATTTAGGAGGCATTTGGTAAATATTTATTGAATGAATGGTTTAAATCATATGTTGGCACTATTTTTATTTTACAGTTAACAATATGAGACTTTGAGAGGTTAAGCAATTTACACAAAGTCTCATTGCTACTTATTAGTAGAACAATGTTAAGAACCTATGTATGTCCAACTTTAAAGCTTGTGACTCCTACTTATTCTGTTTTGTTATTTTGATAAGATAATTTCACAGTAAAGACCTAAGTGGGTAGAAACATATATGCCATTACCCTACCTACAGGATGTCATATATATAAATAAGCATACTACATTCACTTACAGAGGGGATGTGGTATCACCTACAGTCATATCACAAGGCTATAGTTATCAACCTGATAGCAGCTTACACTCAGAAAGATGGGCAGCTGTTTTCATCCTATAATTCATCATGTCTTATAGTTTTAAGGGCGTGATCCTGGCACTGCCTTAGCTCTGATGGGGGTAGTAGTAGAGTGTGTAGAAAAGGCTGAACCCTCAGAGTGTCTCACTTTCAATTTTCTTCATTGGGATTCTATATAAGATTTTGGTATGAAATAAGAGACTATAGTTTTTTAAGCTGGAAAACTACTGTTTTAAGGAAAGGAAAAGATTGGCTCTAAAGAAGAATACTAACTCTCCTGATACAAGGAAAAGACAATGTTGTTCTGTGAATCAAATGTTACTTTGAGAGGAGAGATTCCAGGAAGAGGAATCTAAAAAGAAACTAGATCCAGCGGAATACCCTATTCTTAGGGGACAGAAGTACAGAAAATAGTCAAGAACAAAGAACATATGTGTTGGAGGCACTTTGAAGTGAGTACAAGAGCTTTTCTATCCAGAAGGTACACCAAGGCTTGCTGTTCACCAGATGCAGACTGCCAGCTAAACTTCTCCATGAGGTGAAGAAATACTCAGCAAAGGAAATCCCAAATCCAAATGCGAATGGATAAGTAAGCCTGGGGGTTAATGATCTTTGCATTCTCCACTGAGTGAGGAAAGAAAATGCAGAGATTTAACCATTTATCTAAACTTACATTCAGGATTACATAAGTGAGGTTTGTGTCCTTGTCAAGCAAAGACTAAATGAGGGAATAAAATTTTAAAGATTGTACCTTATTTAAAAACATCCAGAAATGGGAAATATTAAATACAAATGAGGTTTTATGGCTAAGAGATTTCAAAGTAAGTCTGGAGGTCATTACAGAGGTACGATTATGCACGTCTCTGGAGGGTCTCACTGACTGCCACAGTAAACAGTGCCTCAAGTAGGGGGTCTCCTGAGGGCTCTAGAAACATCTAGACACTATAGGCAGGGCAGGCAATCCCAGGAATTTGGCACCCTGTCAGTGAGCCTTACCGTGGAATATGTGATAACCTATCTCCCCAATGTATTAGACTTGTTTCTAATTTTCCTACACATGGCTCTTATGTCCCTTTTAACTGAACCTATAACCTATAATTAGCACTATACCTGTTAAATATATATCCCAGAGACTTAAGTCTTCTGGCTATTCATATACTAGTTGAGCCTGGAATCTCCGCAGAGTTGCAGCCAATACCTACCCTTCAGTTCATTGGACTCACCCAGGACAACTAACAAAAGGATGATGATGGACAACACCCATACCAAAAAACAGATAGTTATCTACAACTGCAAGCAGGACAGTTCCATCCATCTGCCCCATGAGATCTAAGCCCCCTCTCAATCAGAAACAGAGTGGGCATCACCATCCCAAAAGCCTCAAGACTGAGGAATAAACAAACATAAGGGGGAATGCAACTATGGACTAAAATGGACTTACTATTATTCTAGTAATGGAAGAACTTGTAACATTGATATAAAGGCAGTGGTCACCAGAGGTACTGAGGGGAAGGAGGGAAGAATAGGTATAACATAGGGCATTTTTGTGACATTGGAATTGTTCTGCATGACATTGCAATGACAGATATAGGCCATTATACATTTTGTCAAAACCTATAAAATTGTGTGGTACAAAGGGTTAAACCATAATGTAAACTATAGACCATGGTTAGTAGCAATGCTTCAATGTGTTCATCAATTGTAACAAATGTACCACACTAATGAAAGATGTTTTTAATGGGGGAAAGTATGGGAGGGGGAGGAGATGGGGTATATGGGAATCCCCTATATTTTCAATGTAACATTTATGTAGTCTAAAGCTTCTTTAAAAATTAATAAATAAATAAATAAATGCCAACTGATTAGCAACCAAAAAAAAAAAAAAAAAAAGATATCAGACGTTATTATTGGTAAAAAGTGAGGAAAAAGATTTAGGAAAAGAAAAATATAGTTAGATTTGGCATACTGAAACCCTTCACTCAAATAAAAGAATTTTTCTTAGCATTACTTGGTGGGGGGAATGGGATCAGATGGAGGTAGAGATGGGGACAGCAACAGATGACCTAAATTGAATTTTACATCTAGAATTTCTATACAAATTAAAATAGAAAAGTCCTCATTCACAAGTTTCCAGGCAGGGAATTAATACCATCTACTTTTACTATTTTTGAGAGTCATACAATGTTTTCTTTGAAGTATATTATTTAAGAAAGGTTATAAAATAAATACCTACTCTGGGCTACAGTTTAATTTTCTGAGGTCTAAATTCAAGTTAGGTACAGGAGCCCAAACAGGAGTCGTGGGTAAAATATTCCTTTCCTGAGTGAGGTTTACAGGCCTCAGACTTTCTGGCTGTGGAGAACTGTGAAGACTCAATCCTCCTAGACTGGAGGACAGCTGGTTCATACCAGGATACTGCTGAGAGCAAATTGAAAAAAAAAAAAGGCAAAACAAAAAAGAACATTATAACAAACATAAATAAAATTTCTTATACTTTATATAGGAGTTTGACATATTGGAAAAGCAAGAATGAAATTTAAATCTGCTTGGTAATGGTAAAATGACTTAATATGGAAGTTCAATTTAAAGCATACTTGGAAAAAAGTCAAAGCAAAATACTTTATAAATTTAAGTCTCATTATCAAGCTTAAGACCAAAACAAAATTTTACCAACAATGCTTTTCAACATCAAGAATTTGGTTTCCCTGCAATTCAGATCATTCTGGAAAAGCAGGATAAATGCTTGATTAAAAAAATTTTTTTTCAATGATCAATTTTCAGAATAATGAGTTGACACCATAGAAATGTCCAATGAGTTTTGCTTTGCTTGTTTTTTCTACCCTTCCTATTTTATATTTTTAATATTATTATGAATTTGTGGCTCTCTGTAAACTCAAAATGATTTAATGAATTACAGTCAGTATTCTTTTTCATGCTTATACTACTCAATCTTTGACTAGTGGAAGCCCCTATACTGGCTCCAGTGTCCAGTGTCATAATAAATAAGATACTATTAGACTTTGTTGTGTCTTCTATGCTTTCCTGCATAACATTTCATATTCTTCATATTTCAGATTTAGAACTAGTCTTTTATCCAAAAAGGAACCTTGGTTCCTTTTAAATAAGAATGGTAACTAGAGACAATAATCTGGGTCTTGCTACTGTGTTGTTATTACTGTTATTACTTCTAGATTTTTCTAGATTTTTACAATGGGTAGCAAGAGAATATATACATTTTTTAAAGAGAGGTGAAAAATAATGAGTTTGTTATGATATTTCCAAATCAAATGTAAGATGACAGGGTTTTAACTTTTGTGATTTTATACCAGTATCTCTCTTTTCTTTTACTAATGGCAATACTTTCCTTGCAGTTTTTGTTTGTTTGTTTGTCTGTTTTTTAAGGTAGATTCATTATGTGTCTGGAGGGTGTTAAGACAGAGGAAGAAACAGGGAGGCCAAAGTGCCTGAGGAGAGTACTGTGGTTACAGGGAATTTTTTTTGGTAACACATATATAACATAAAATTAGCCATTTTAACCATTTTAAGTTTACAATTCAGTGATATTAATTACTTTGACATTGTTGGGGTACCATCACCACCTTCTATCACTAAGCCTTTTTCATAACCCAAAACAGAATTTACCCTTTAAGCAATAAATCCTTATCCCCACTTTTCTTCCTAGCCCCTGGTAACCTATAATTTGCTTACTTTTTTTTTTTATTAAACACTTTATTGAAGTATATCATTCATACATGAACATATGTAAGCTATAACTGTTCAGTAAACATTATGAACTTACAAAACAAACATGCATAACATCATACAGGACTCCCACACATCATCCCCCCTCCCCCAAACACCCTGCATTGTTGTGAAACATTTGTTAACAAATCATGAAAGAGGAATTGTCAAAGTATAACTACTAACTATAGTCCGTATCTTCTTCCCTTATATATTTTTTTTAAAGATTTATTTACTTATTTACTTTTATCCATTTTTACCTTCCGTTTTTACTGTTTCTGTGTCCATTCACTGGGCAACTCTGTGTCCATTTCCTGCCCTCTCTTCTCCTCCTTCTCCTTCTGTCTTCACTGGGATTTGATCCTTGGAATCTCTGATGTGGGAGAGAGGCGTCCTACCGCCTGTGCCACCTTAGTTCCTGGTTTTTCGGCGCATCTCGTCTTGGCTCTCCCTTTTGTCACTCTCCTGTTACGTCATCATCTTGCTGCGTGGCTCACAGGGCCTGACAGCTCACCCATGTGTGGGGCCTGGTGGCCCATGTGCCTTCTATATTTTTCTTTTTTTAATTTTTACCAGGAGGTCCCGGGGATCGAACCCAAGTCTCTTCATATGGGAGATGGATGCGCAACCACCTGAGCCATATCTGTCCCCCTTAAGGTTGACCAAAGATACCCAAAGTTACAGTCTTTTCCCATACAGGATGGCCATATAATAAATCAGGCTTAGTTTATCACCAGCATTCTGAAAACCAGACCTAGGGAGAAAAACTAGGTCTGGGGACACATGCATGGTTTCTAATATAGTGAAAGTTTAGCCTACCTTGATTATCACAAAATAAGGTCAGTGAGAATATTTGCATTATAATTTACTTTCTGTCTCTGTGAATTTGCTTTGTTCTAGATATTTCATAACATCTAGATATTCATGTAATATTTATCCTTTTGTGTCTGGCTTATTTCACTTAGCATAATGTTTTTAAGGTTCATCCACGTTGTAGCATGTATTAGAACTTCATTCCATTTTATAGCTGAATAGTATTGCACTGTATGGATATATCACATATTGTGTTTTGTTTATCTACTCATTTGTCAATGGACATTTGGGTTATTTCTACCTTTTGGTTATTTTGAATTATGCTGCTATGACTATTGGTGTACAAGTATGTTTGAATCCTTGCATTCAAATCTTTGGGGTATGTAAGAAAAGTGGAACTGCCAGCTCATATGGTAACTATGTTTAACTTTTTCTCCACATCCTTGCTAATACTTTAAAAAAAAAAAATTAATGTATTCCTAGTAGGTGCAGTGGTAACTTATTGTGGTTTATTTGTATTTCCCTAATGGCTAATGACGCTGAGCATTTTCATGTGCTTATTGGCCATCTGTATATCTTCTTTAAAGAAATATCTATTCATGTCCTTTGCTTATTTTTTCAATTCAGTTGCTTATTTTTTTTTGTTAAGTTATAGGAGTTCTTTATAAATTCTGGATACTAGATCATGCATATATGATTTGCAGCTCTTTTCTCCCATTCTGTAGGTTGTCTTTACACTTTTTTTTTTAAGATTTATTTATCACCCCACCCCCACCCCCACTGTTTTCACTCGCTGTCTGCTCTCTACGTATTCTTCTCTGCTTGTCTTCTCTTTAGGTGGCACTGGGAACGGATCCTGGGATCTTCCGTAGTGGGAGAGAGCCGCTCAATCTCTTACGCCAACTCAGCTCCCTGTTCTGCTGCATCTCTTTTTGTCTCTCCTTTGTGTCTCTTTTTGTTGCGTCATCTTGCTATGCCAGCATTCTGTGCGGGCCAGCACTCCTGTATGGGCTAGCACTCTGCTTGGGTGAGCCGCCGTGTGGGCCAGCTTGCCTTTCACCAGGAGGCCCTGGGAACTGAACCCTGGACATCCTATATGGTAGATGGGAGCCCAACTGCTTGAGCCACATCCATTTCCCTACACTTTCTTAATAACATAATTGAAGCACAAAAGTTTTTAATTTTGATGAAGTCATATATATATATATATATATATATATGGTTTTGCTTGTGTTTTTGGTGTCATATATAAGAATCTATTGCCTAATATAAGCTCCTGAATATTTTCCCCAATGTTTTCTTCTAAGAATTTCATGGTTTTAGCTCTTATATTTAGGTCGTTGATCCACTTTGAGTTAATTTTTGTGTATGATGTCTGGTGGGGTCCAATTTCATTCTTTTCAAGTGGATATCTAGATTTCCCAGCACCATTTGTTGAACAGACTATTCTTTCCCCATTGCATGTACTTGACATCCTTGTCAAAAGTCAAATGCCACAGATATGCAGGTTTATTTCTAAACTCTGAACTCTATTCCATTGGTCTATATGCTTGTCTTTATTCCAGTACGTGAATTTTATTTATTACCGTAGCTTTGTAGTAAAATTTGAAATTGGGAAGTGTGAGTTCTCTAATTTTTTCTTTTGTTGTTCTTTTTGTCCTCAGATTATATCCCACGGAGAGTGTACATAATACTGTGTTTTAAGATCACCTACAACAATTCTTTTCTCTGTATGAGAATGTACCCAACTTGACAAACAGGTTCATTTACTTTTGTTTGTTAGAGGTGCTTTTATCTTCTTTTGACTTAAAAATCTTTTTTGAGAAAATATAACATTTATATAATCCTAACGTCAAAACTTTACAATAAAGTGCAATTTGAGATATCTCAATTCACTCCTGACTCCTCTACCTAGAGCTAACTATTTTTTATTTGTTTTTTTGTTTAATTCTTCATTGTTTCTATTTATAAATATAAATGAACATAGATACTACTTTAAATATGGCCCTTTTTCCCACTTAAAAAATGTCCTGGAGGGAGCAGATATAGCTCGAGTTGTTAGAGTGCCTGCTTCCCATGCATGAGGTCCCAGGTTTAGTCTCCAGTACCACCTAAAAACAAACAAACAAACAAACAAACAAACAACAAACTAATTCTCATTGGGAAGCAGATGTAGCTCTGTGGTTGAGCACCTGCTTCTCAAGTACGAGGCCCTAGGTTCAATCCCCCGTACCTCCTAAAAAAAAAAAAAGTACTAGAGATAAATCTATATTTGTATATAGACATCTTCATTCCTTTTACGGAATGAATTCCTTTTACGGAATGGAATAGTATTCCATTATGTGAATATACTGAAGAATTCCAGTTAATAAATGCAAAAGGAAAGACAAGTTCAAGAAAGTCACTATTTTATCGCCCATAATGAAATAAACAATTCAGGTAACAGTCATCAACAGATGATAAAGCCACTAAGTAAAAACTTAATAAGGAACTTCACAACAAAGGGATCAGGCTGTCACTATCTGAACCCATCAGTCAATCTCACTAGAACCACTAAAAGTGAGACAACCATATATTTTTATGAAATACTCCAGCACCAAAATATACCACATCCTGGCCTAGGTAAATAAATAAATGAAATAATAAGCCTGAATATAAATATAGCTCAAGCCACTAGGTATAATTTCCAGTCTATAGAAAATACAATAAAAGAACAAGTTAAATGATACCTCAATTAGCCAAACTCAGAATGTGGGGCATTCCATAGCACAATTGATCCAGTTTATCAACAAATAAAAATAATGAAAAAGGGATGTGTGCGTTGGGGGGGGGGAGGTAAATTAAAAAAGAATTAAGAGACATAAGCAAATTAAACGAGTAGACCTTGTTTGAATTCTGATTTGAACAAACAAACTGTAAAACGGCATTTCTGAATCAAATCAGGGAAATATGCATATGCACTGAATTTTACAGATCTTTAGAAATAATGTTCATTTTTTTGGATATAACTCTGGTATTGTGGTTATGCAAAAAATGTTCCTTTTTAAATTTCTTTCTGAGATTAACTTTAAAATCCTAAGCAAGAAGGGGGGAAGGGTAGATGAAACAAGTATGGCAAAATGTCAGCAGGAAATGAACTGATGACGTTAAGGGGAAACAAAAGCAGTAATAAAAATATTCTCTGAGTTTTCAGTAGAGCTGTAATGGATGAGACAAAATTGATTGTAGCACCAAGTCCATAAGAATTTAGGGTATAAATAAAGGTGTGATATTTCATCAGTGAGAAAAGAATTATTTAATAAATGACAATGAACTAACTAAGGCTAACCATTTTTGGGGGATAAATGAGATTTATTTCTATTTTGTGCCAAAACAAAACCTTATGGTTTAAAGATGCAAAAGTGAAATTACAAAGAACTAAAAAACACACAGCTGTAATATTTTCCTAATCTCAGAGTTGGGAAGACCTTTTAAAGGAGACAAACAAAGGTAAAACTGACATAATAAATGATAATATGACCACATAAAAAATTATATATTTCTCCAATGTAAAAAAAAAAACAACAACAGTAAAATTAAAAACAAAATGTCAAGCTTAGAGAAAAATTAATGAATACAAAGAAACCCTCACAGTGGATTACACTAAGTGCAACATTTAAAGGCACTTCAATTTTTTTAAATAGAAGGCTGCTTAAAATAAGAAGGCATACTGTTATCCTAACCAGGACAACAAAACAAATGGCTTCTTGATAGATAATGTTAATCTTAGATGAGAATCTATAATCTTTATTTTAGTGAGCCGGTAAGAAACCAAAACAGGTCTTAGATATGTGCTTATATTGCTCACTGACCCTGGAACAGGAGGGTTCAAAAAATATTTTAAATTCAGGCTAGACAGAAATAAATCACTGCTTTGTAAACTTCCTTAGAGATGCATATATTAAACCTGACTTTGATTTTCTACTGCATGTGCCCCTACTAGTTAAAGAGAAACTAAAGTGCTTAATTCTGAACTCCAAGGTTTTTTGCATTCCCAGAACCAAGTCTGGTCTTGGAGAGAGGATTTTACTTATCTGGGTCTCAATTTCCTCACTTACAAAATGAAAGGAAGGAGCCTGGATTGTCTAATATTAAAAGTCAGAATTCTAAATACTCACAAGGATGTGAAGCAATTGGAACTCTCACCCACTGCTGGGGGAGGTATAAACTGGAACATCCACTTTGGAAAGCTGTTTGGCAGTAACAGTTAATATCGAACATATGGATACCCCAGGACCTAGCAATTCCAATCCTAGAAATATATATTCACTAAAATATAGTACAGAAATTTTCATAGTCATACTATTCATAAAAGTCCAAAACTGGACGTTTACCCAAATGCCCATCAACAACAGAACAAACGAATAAATCGCAGTAAATTCACATAATGGAATACTATATAACAATGAGAATGAATGAACTACAACACAGTAAGCATAACATTGAGCACAAGAGTCCAGACACAAGAGTGCATACAGTAGAATTCCACTTACATAAAGCTTAAAAAACAGGCAATGTTAATCTATGGTATCAGAAATCGGGATAATGGTTATTCTTGTTTGGATGGTTAGTAACTAGAAGAGTCATGAGAGAGGCTTCTAGCTGCTAATTAAATGTGTGTGTTCAATTTGTAGAAATCCATCAAGTTGTATGCTATGATTTCTATGTTTTTAAATAATATGTTTTATATTATTTATTTTTAATGTTATACTTCAATAAAATGTAAAAATATATGATAAGGTGGAAATGGATGATCTTTAACAGTGTACTTTTTTTTTTTTTTTTAAACAGGCACTAGGGATTGAACCTGGGACCTCATACATGGGAAGTAGGAGCTCAATCACTGAGCTACACCCACTCCCCTAACAGTCTACTTTTAAATACTTTGGTTTTATGATGCTCATATCACAGGATAACTGTGATTAATAACCCACATTAGTGTTTAGTCTATCAATGTCCCCTTTATCCATACTCCTCTGGATCCTCATTCTAGGCTTATGGTATAAACAGGACTGTTATCAGAAGAATAGAATGAGGTTACAAAAAAAGTTTAGCATACTGAATATTAATTTTTACTTTTATTCCCAAAAACAATTTCTTAATTTTTCCAAAACAATCTCCCAAATCAAATGGAAAAAGAATAATCCTTCCAATTCTGTAAAGGCTCAGAGAGTAAATACTTTAAAGGTCTGAAAGCTACATGGTCTCTGTTTCAATTACTCATCTCTATCATTATAGTGGAAAAAGCAGCTATAGACAAGACATGAAAGAATGGGTATGGCAGTGTTCCAATAAACTTTATTTTCAAAAATAGCAGTAGGCCAGATTTGGCACAAGGACTATAGTTTTTGAACCCTTGTCCTTTATCATTATGGAAAACCACTTACTACTTTAAAATATTTTTTTTCCTTCTCGACCAACTAGTTTACAAGAATCAGATTCTTTCTTTGAACTGGATTTTCCTCTCATTAAAATGTAGAAATAAATTATATTATGACCAAAAATAGGAATTTGCCTAAAGTACAAAAGAATCAGACAAGATTAAATTATAAAGTGTTTTGCCTGGACCAATGGAGCCATAAAGAACATCTAACAAAATAGGAGGCAGGGAAATCCATGCTAACCAACCATATTTTTCCTGTGTTCTAGTTTTCTTCTGCTCCCATAAGTCTAACGATAAATTCCAGAATCAAATGACTTTCCTAATTCCCTCTAATTTTTATTCTTAGCCCACTATAAGATGAAATTTCTGTAAGGTTTATCTAACACTATAGTTGCCTATATTTTACTTTCTCTCAATAAATATCAATTTAAAATACTTATTGTTCTCTATTATTAGACTGATATTTTATTAATGAGATGGCTCATTAGCAGTAGCTAATGAGAACAGGTACTCATGAGCATTTATGTGTTTGGAGGCTTTCACCACAGTTACATATCATAGAGATTTCTTCAAGTTGAGGATTAGGACAAAAGTTCCAAACCACATTTATACCAGGTTATTTCCGAGGAAAAAGACAGCTTAGTAATACAGAATTAAAAAAAAAAAAAAAAGCAAACCTTAACATTTACTTTAATTTCGTGATGATAATATTAATACCTGCAAACTGCAGATAATCTGGAAAATAATAGTACAATGAAGAAAATAAAAGTCACCCCTAATATCTTGACCTGGTTTTAATTTCTTTAAAAATTTGATATTTATATTTTCTATTTTTTTTTTACATATGAACACAAAAACTGAGATCAAATTCCATGTATGTTTGATACAGACTTACCTGTATTTGTACCTATGATCTATCTGAATCACCAGGAATTTCTTATTTGATAATAGCCTCACAATTTTTCAAAATGCAATTGTCTTTTACATGGCTAAATACATACTTGAGCATACTGCTGGAATCCAGAATACACTGGGTTATTGGGCTGTACTCCAGAATTAAGTGGTGCTGTAGCATTCTGATAACAAGGCTGAAGAGTTGGATAACCATAGCCAAAAGGTTTAGCCATTTTTGCAGGCTGAGGAGCAGCAGGAGCTGGAGCTGGAGCAGGATCAGGTTCAGGGGCAGGATCAGGAGCAGGACTGCTGGCTGATGAAGAAAGCATATCTAACAAAGGGAAAAACAGTGCTGACACCTGAGAATCAGGATTCAATAAAGACTTGACTCCTGGGTGAGTCAGACTTTTTGGTATTTCCCTTTTAACTTTATAAACTTTTTATTAATAAAAATTTCAAACACACAAAAGTAGAGAAAATAGAATAATGAACACCCACATATTCATCACTCAGCTTCAATAATTACTATTTTGCTAATCTTGTTTTACATGTTGTTCCTGCCCCATCCCCCCCTTTTCTACAGGAGCACTTAGAATCAAACCCCATATTTAGTATGATTTCACTGACAAATATTTCAGTTGATATTTCTAACAGATAAGAACTTTAAAAATTTATATGTAGTTAAGGCAGTTTTTCTTTTATTCTCTCCATAGGAATAAGGCTAAGAAGCAGAAAACAAAGCAAATCAATGAAATAAAAAGGGTGTCAACTACTCTTTTCTCTAACTTGTCTTTTTTTTTTTTATTATGGGTAAAAATCAAAATTCTCACAATACATACAAACATTTGCAAAATGATATATAAATATATATGCATATATGTGTATTTGCTTACAAAAATGTTATTTATATATATATATATACATATATTTTAAGAGGTGCTTAGATTACCCTCTAACTTGTCTTTTATCTGATCTTGCCATGAATTTTAAAAGTTGGTGGAGTGGTGTATTTGTATAATCTCCTAGAAGTCTGCATTATTTAGCAGAAGCAAAACTGTGATTAAAGTACAAAAGGTAGTGTCTAGAACTGTGTCCAGCTCCTAGAACAATGTCCGATATATAGTCATGCACACTAAAATTTATTAAATGCAAGAATGTTCTATTTAAATTTAAAACAAAGACTAATATTTGGTTAAAATTGTAGAAAATGGAAACTTCACAAAAACAACAACAACAAAAAACCCTAAAAATTATTCATAGGCATGTATAACCATTATTAAAATTTTGGTATATTGACTTTTAGTCTTATATAAAATCAAATCTATAATGTATATATATTTTAACATTTCTTTCATATAAAAATGATATACTTCAACAGCAATAAGACTGCAAATATATATTCTTAAAAGCCTCTGACATAGCAAAATTTATTTTTATAAGTTTCTTGAGGAATCATATTTCTCTATTGACTCTAGTGTTTCTAATTTTGAAGATACATTCCTATACTTTCTACTATATATAATCTTGTGCTGTTTTAGGGGCAAGTGTCAGGTTTTGGTGCTCTGGCAACATCCCAGAACTCTAAAAATAAAAGACAATACCTTCAATGCAGTGCTGTAATGTTTAAAAGCTTGTCCCTCCTCGTGGTGATGGGGACATACAATAGTCATTCATATGAGAAGTAAAGAATTGGAGTCATAAACACGGAGGTCTAAGTCTTCTCCCCTTCCTCAGGAAAGGGATAATGTTTCACATGGTTATATAGTTCTAAGCTTTATCCTAACACTTTACATGGAGTAGACCTTCAATAAGTGTATGATTATCAAACAAAACTTAATATTCATTTAATGTTACTACTACTTATATTCACATCTTTCCTTAATTTTGATGGAGCATAAATAGCCAGAAAACTTGTCCAAAGTCACTCACATAATAAGCACAGTAATAAGATTAAAATTTGGTGAATAGATTTACCAAATTTAATTACACAATTAAAAGCAAGTGGATATTTCACTTGAGGTAGATTTTAAAGCTCATGAAAAGATTTAAGTTTTCAATTGATACATACTATAGGGGCAGTAGGAGAGTGTGTTTCGTTCTCCAGCACACTCCAACTTCAATTAAGCTCTATCCTGGACTACTATCAAAGTGAAAAGAAATAAAGACAGGCTAAATTATTTGTTCCATTAGGCCTAAAGTCTAGAGTCATTAAAAAAAAGAAAGCAAGAGAAGGTATGGTTGTCACTAACAGGAGATGAATAAAAAGGAACATCATAGAATAAGATATTATAATGAAATGACTATTAATTATAAAAGTTCTGTATTTTTTTTCTTTAAATATTACCCACTACTCTTTTCCCCTTAAGTAATAACTAAAATAAGTTGTTGCCAGATATGGTTAAAGTTGATGTCTCCAAAACCTACCCCCCAAATTAGCTAACCTATTTATCTGGTAGAGGCAGCCAGAAGCAACAGGAGAAATAAAGAATCAAAGAATATTTATATTAAAATGCTATTTGGATGGGATTCAAGGACCTAAGCAGAAGAACAGAGAGAGAAAATTTATTTAAGGAGTTACCAGCAGAAAAAAAAAAAGAGAAGGGAGAAGAGGGGAATTATTCTCTATCAAATATCTTTTAGAAAAAGGAAAAAGATAAAGGGCATTATAGCAAAAATAAAATAATAAACTTCCTTAGATCTAGAAACAGGATTCATAGTAGTTCTATGACACTTAACATTATTACATAAAGACTAAAAAATATTAGGAAAATGTCTCTATTTTTCTGTTGAAAATATAGCCTGTTACACTAATGTAAAATGTAAATAATAGGGAAAACCGTGTGTGAGGAGGTATATATTGAAACGCTGTATTTTTCTCATGACTTTTTGTAAACCTGTAACTTCTCTAATTAAAAAATGTAAAAGGCAAAAAACATATGAAATGTTCGTTTTCATATTTGAAAGCAATTGGTGGCTAATAAATTTTAAAATGAATGAATTTGAAAAGCAAACACAAAATGACAAATTACCTGGATAGCTGCCTCCTTCTAGGGCATCATAACTATTGGGCATTGGAGAAGCACTGCTCGTGGTAGAAGAACTGTCAACACCTAAAAGGAACACCAAAATATTTACTAAGTTTAAAATGATGATATTTCTTTGAGCTGCCTTTTGCAATTTTGAAAAAAAGATGTTTGGCTGAATTAGGAAATTTCCTGACCTGAGTAAAAAATATAAAAAAGATTGATGTTCAAAGATTTTAAAAATCATATATTAATTTCTATTAATAAGAATAGGGATGACAGTGAAGAGCATATGGAGCTGATGAGTAGAATAAAATTCAGTCAAATACATGTGACGGTGCCATAGAGAAGAACAGATATCAAATTATTAAAAGTACTCAAAAACGCAAATATAAATTCTATATTGACTGAAATGTTAATATGTCATACTTCAATGATTGCATTTATCATATCTTAGTATTAGACTACTTTAAGATATTTCCATTTTAATGACTTTTATAAGTTATAATACAACACACCTGTATGAAACACTCAGAAAAGGGACTCAATGGCTTTAGTCACTACCTAAAGGTTACTAAGCTTTTTTGTGCCTCAGTTTATCCAGTGGAGATTCTATGGATAAATAAACTAAGGCACAGAAAATATTATTTGCCATATTATATAAGGCAATATAAATGAAAAACACTCTAATAAATATGTAGTATAAGAATTTAAATTATGTGTGTTCAATTAAAAGCTGTAAGAGTAACAAAGTTCAAGTGGTGATTTATGATAAAATTTGGCAACAGATCACATGGATAACAGAACATACAATATATTTCATTCATTCATTCATTCATTCAAAAAATATTATATTGAGTCATAATCATTCTAAATATGTATGCTGGACTATATACTAATGAATAAAATATAAAAATGCACAAAGCCCTCTTCTGGTCTTTTTTTCATGATTAGACAAAATTCAGTGCAATAAAGGTCATACCTGGATCTTGACACCAATATTACAACTGGTCTTTAAAGTACATTTTAGGTTAATTTTCAAATGTAATATCAAAAAGGAATGGGTGTACACAGTACCTTTCACTGAATAATTTTGACTACTAAAGAGAATTAGGTAAATTGAGTTACGGCATAAAAGCTAAAAACTACATGCACATGAACATTTTATTACCAGCAAGGAACATGATTTGGAGACAAAAGACTAGTTACATCAAACTGTCATTTACCTTCCATATAACTTTTGGTAAGTTACACACAACAATTTTCTCTTCTGCAACATGAGAAGAGAAAAAATGCCCTATGTATGTTTTTTGATGTTCTTATGAGGCTTGCACGAGATAGTAGATATGCAACAACTTGTAAAGTACCAGGGATATAAAAATAAATAGGGAGGATACTAACATGGACTAAGTGCCTTATATGTGATATACAGAAAACTGGCTGCTTATGTATGCCATTACACTTAATTAATAATGGGAAGTATGGTACTTTTTTTTTTATTTTGTCACTTTTTTAAATTTAGAGAACTTGTGGATTTTCAGAACAATCATGCATAAAATACAGGATCCCCATATCTCACCCTATTATTAACACCATGCATTGGTAGGGAATATTTGTTACAATTGATGACAGCACATTTTTATAACTGTATTATTAACTATAATTTGGGATTCATTGTCTGTGTAGTTTAGTTACATGGATTTTTTTTTTTTTTTACTTTTTATTCTATTACCATTTATACAATCTAACATTTCTCCTTTTAATCATATTCATATATATCAGTGCTGTTAATTAAGTTCATAAGGTTCTGCTACAATTAACACTATCTATTACCTAAACATTTCCATCATTCCAAATAGGAGTCCCATACATTTTTTTTTTAACTTTATTTTGTACATTTAACAATTGAAAACATAAGCAATAAAAAACTAAAAAGTAAACACAGATGAATAAATGTATACATTTCTCAATTAAATGTAATGTATATATGTAAAATTTTTTGTTGTTTTGTTTTTTGTTTTTTTGTTTTTGTGTGTGTGTGTGAATCAAACAATATATTACACAATATATTTGGTTCAGAGTAATGCATTCATACAGTATTTGTCCTTTTGTGTCTGCCTTGCTTCACTCAACATAATGTCCTCCAGATTCATCCATGTTGCCATATGCTTTATGACTTCATTTCTTCTTACAGCCGCATAATATTGCATCGTGTGAATAGACCACAGTTTGTTTATCCATTCATCTGTTGTTGGACACCTGGGTTGTTTCCAACTTTTGGCAATTATGAATAATGTGGCTATGAACATTGGTGTGCAGATGTCTGTTCGTGTCACTGCTCTCAGTTCTTCTGGGTATATACCCAGTAGTGGTATTGCAGGGTCACGTGGCAAGTCTATATTCAACTTCTTTAGGAACTGCCAAACAGTCCTCCATAGTGGTTGTACCATCCTGCATTCCCACCAACAGTGAAGAAGTGTTCCTATCTCTCCACATCCTCTCCAACACTTGAACTTCTCTGTCTTTTTAATAGTGGCCATTCTGATAGGTGTGAAATGATATCTCATTGTAGTTTTGATTTGCATTTCCCTAATCATGAGTGATGTTGAGCATTTCTTCATGTGTTTTTTTGCCATTTGTATTTCTTCTTCGGAGAAATGTCTATTCAAGTCTTTGGCCCATTTTTTAACTGGGTCATTTGTCTTTTTATTGTTGAGCTGTAAAATCTCTTTATATATACTGGATATTAAACCCTTATCAGATATGTGATTTCCAAATATTTTTTCCCATTGAGTCAGCTGCCTTTTCACCCTTCTGACAAAGTCCTGTGAGGTGCAAAAGTGTTTAATTTTGAGGAGGTCCCATTTATCTACTTTTTCTTTTGTTGCACGTGCTTTGGGTGTGAAGTCCAAGAAACCACCACCTACTACAAGGTCTTGAAGATGTTTCCCTACATTTTCTTCTAGTAGTTTTATGGTCCTAGCTTTTATATTTAGATCTTTGATCCATTTTGAGTTGATTCTTGTATAGGGGGTGAGATAGGGGTCCTCTTTCATTCTTTTGGTTATAGATATCCAGTTCTCCCAACACCATTTGTTGAAGAGACTGTCTTTTCCCATCAGCGTGGGCTTGGTAGGTTTGTCAAAAACCAGCTGACTGTATAGGTGAGGGTTTATTTCTGGATTCTCAATTCTATTCCACTGATCGATATGTCTATATTTATGCCAGTACCATGCTGTTTTGACCAGTGTAGCTTTGTAATATGATTCAAGGACAGGCAGTGAAATTCCTCCCACATTGCTCTTCTTTTTTAGAATGCTTTTGGCTATTCAGGTGCACTTACCCTTCCAGAAGAATTTGGTAATTGCCTTCTCTAATTCTGTAAAGTAAGCTGTTGGGATTTTGATTGGTATTGCATTGAATCTATAAATCAGTTTGGGCAAGATTGACATCTTCACGATATTTATTCTTCCAATCCATGAACACGGAAGGTCTTTCCATTTGTTTAGGTCTTTTTAAATTTCTTTTAGCATTGTTTTGTAGTTTTCTGCATATAGGTCCTGTAGTTCCTTGGTTAAATTAACTCCTAGGTATTTGATTCTTTTTGTTGCTATTGAAAATGGAATTTTCTTCCTGATTTCCTCCTCAGATTGTTCAGTACTAGTGTACAAAAACATTACTGATTTTTGCGTGTTGATCTTATATCCTGCCACTTTGCTGAACTCATTTATTAGTTCAAGTAGCTTTATTGTGGATACTTCAGGATTTTCTAAATACAGGATCATGTCATCTGCAAACAGTGAGAGTTTTACTTCCTCTTTTCCTATTTGGACGCCTTTAATTTTTTTGCCTTGTCTAATTGCCCTAGCTAGAACTTCTAGTACAATGTTGATTAACAATGGTGACAGTGGGCATCCTTGTCTTGTTCCTGATCTTAGGGGGAAAGCTTTCAACCTTTCCCCATTGAGTATGATGGTGGCTGTGGGTTCTTCATACATGCCTTTTATCATATTGAGGAATTTTCCTTTTATTCTTATCTTTTGAAGTATTTTTATCAAACAAAGGATGTTGGATTTTGTCGAATGCCTTTTCTGCATCTATTGAGATGATCATGTGGTTTTTTTCCTTCAACTTGTTAATGTGCTGTATTACATTGATTGATTTTCTTATGTTGAACCAGCCTTGCATACCAGGAATAAATCCCACTTGGTCGTGATGTATAAGTCTTTTGATATGCTATTGGATTCGATATGCAAGTATTTTGTTGAGAATTTTTGCATCTATGTTCATGAGAGAGATTGGTCTGTAATTTTCTTTTCTTGTGGAATCTTTATCTGGCCTTGGTATTAGGGTGATGTTGGCTTCATAAAATGTGTTGGGTAATTTTCCCTCCTCTTCAATTTTTTGGAAGAGTTTAAACAGGATTGGTGTTAATTCTTTTAGAAATGCTTGGTAGAACTCACCTGTGAAGCCATCTGGTCCTGGACTTTTCTTTGCTGGGAGATTTTTGATGACGGATTCAATCTCCTTAATTGTGATTGGTTTGTTAAGTTCTTGTATTTCTTGTTGTGTCAGTGTAGGTTGGTTATGAGTTTCTAGAAATTTGTCCATTTCATCCAGGTTGTCTAGTTTGTTGGCATATAGTTTCTCATAATATCCTCTTATGATTCTTTTTATTTATGTGAGGTCATTTGTAATTTCCCCCCTTTACTTTCTGATTGTATTTATTTGCATCTTCTCTCTTTTTTTCTTTGTTAGTCTAGCGAGGGGTTTGTCAATTTTATTGATCTTTTCAAAGAACCAGCTTTTGGTTTTGTTGATTTTCTCTATTGCTTTTTTGTTCTCGTTTTCATTTATTTCCGCTCTAATGTTTATTATTTCTTTCCTTCTTTTTTGCTTTGGGATTGGTTTGCTGTTCTTTCTCTAGTTTCTCAAGTTGTTCAGTTAAATCTTTGAGTTTAGCTCTTTCTTGTTTCTTAATATAGGCATTTAGGGCTATAAATTTCCCTCTCAGATTGCCTTCGCTGTATCCCATAAGTTTTGATATGTTGTGTTCTCATTTTCATTTGTCTCAATATATTTACTGATTTCACTTGCAATTTCTTCTTTGACCCACTGAATATTTAGGAGTGTCTTGTTCAGTCTCCACACATTTGCAAATTTCCTTTTTTCCTGTTATTGATTTCTAGCTTCATTCCATTATGATCTGAGAAGGTGCTTTGTATAATTTCAATCTTTTTATATTTATTGAGAGCTGTATTGTGACCTAACATGTGGTCTATCCTGGAGAAAGATCCATGGGCACTTGAGAAGAATGTATTATCCGCTGAGTTTGGATGCATTGTTCTGTATATGTCTGTTAGGTCTAACTTGTTTATCATATTGTTCAAGTTCTCTGTTTCCTTGTTGATCTTCTGTCTAGTTGTTCTATCTAAAGATGTGAGAGGGGTGTTGAAGTCCCCAACGATTATTGTAGAAATGTCTATTTCTCCCTTCAGTTTTGCCAGAGTTTGTCTCACATATTTTGGGGCACCTTGGTTAGGTGCGTAGATATTTATGACTGTTATATCTTCCTGGAGGATCGTCCCTTTTATTAATATATAATGGCCTTCCGCATCTCTTATCACTTTTTTGCATTTGAAGTCTGTTTTGTCTGATATTAGTATAGCTACCCCTGCTCTTTTCTGTTTACTATTTGCATGGAGTACCTTTTTCCAACCTTTTACTTTCAGCCGGCTTGTATCCTTGTGTCTGAGATGAGTTTCTTGTAAGCAGCATATGGATGGCTCATGTTTTTTTATCCATTCTGTCAGCCTGTATCTTTTGATTGGGGAATTTAATCCATTCACATTCAATGATATTACTGAAAATGCACTATTTATTTCCTCCATTTTATTCTTTAGTTTTCATATGTCATCTTATTTTTGTCTTTCTTTTTACTCTTTTGGTTATCCTTTCTGCTTTTCTTTCTTCTATACTCTCCTCCAAGCCTCTCTCTCCTGTCTTTTTCTTTCAGGTTCTAAGGCTTCCTTTAATATTTCCTGCAAAGGTGGATTCTTTTTTGCAAACTCTCTTATTTTCTGTTTGTTTGTGAATACTTCATATTCACCTTCATATTTGAAGGACATTTTTGCTGGGTAAAGAATTCTCGGCTGGCAGTTTTTCTCTTTCAGTTTCTTAATTGTATCATACCACTGTCTTCTCGCCTCCATGGTTTCTGAAGATAAATCTGCACAAAGTCTTACTGGACGTCCTTTGTACGTGATCGTTTGCTTCTCTCTTGCTGCTCTGAGCATTTTCTCTTTATCTTTTACATTTGACATTCTGAATAATATGGGTCTGGCGTAGGTCTATTTGGATTTATTCTTATTGGGGTACGGTGTGCATCTTGGACATGAAAGTTCATTTTTTTTGTGAGAGTTGGGAAATTTTCAGCTATTATTTCCTCAAATACTCTTTCTGCCCCTTTTCCTTTCTCTTCTCCTTCTGGAACTCCAATGACACATATGTTCTTGCGTTTTGTGTTGTCATTCAACTCTCTGAGCCGATGCTCAATTTTTTCCATTCTTTTCTCTCTCTGTTCTTTTCTCTCTTCAATTTTAGCTGCTCTGTCTTCAGTATCACTTATTCTTTCTTCTATCATTTCGAGTCTGCTGTTGTATGCTTCAAATGTATTTTTGACTTCACCTATTGTGTCTTTCATTCCCATGAACTCCGTTACTTTTCTGTTCATGATTTCAAATTCTTCTTTATGTTCGCGCAATGACTTCTTGATGTCATTGATCTCTTTAACTATATTCTCTTTCATCTCATTAATTTGATTTTGGAAATGTGTGCTCATCTCACTGATTAGTTCTCTCAAATTCTGCATCTCTTCTGGGACTTTGCTGTATTCCTTTTCTTGGGCCATGTCTTCTATTTTCTTAGTATGGCCCGTAATTTTTTGCTGGTGCTTAGGCATCTGGTTAGTTTGTATTTTACTTAGATGCTCTATCTCTTTCTCTTTTATGGGGTTTTAGTGGTAGGAGGCTGTGAGTTACCACCGCTCTTTGATTTTTGGCTCAAACTTGATTGTTAGGATTGTTCTGCTGGTTGCTCAAAACTGGGCACTGGACCCAGTAATTGGTTGTAGAGTCATTTCCTAGGGCCTTGGGCAGGGAGGCTATAGAGGCCAGGAAAAGCCTCTCTTACTTATTAATTTTCTTATGTGCACTTCCTTGGTCTGCCAGGAGATGGCGCTTGTTGGCAGCTCTCTTCAATGCCTGGTCGGAGTGTATTTGTTGTGACACAGACCAGATCAATGTGATAGAGCTTCCTGTCTGGGGGCTAGGGGCCCTGTGATTCAAACTTTCTGAGACAGTTCTCCAGCTTTCTCTCGTAGCGCCCCCCTTTTCCCAGCTAGGAAATGTTTCCACTCCCTTCTGAATCCTCAACAATCAGTCTCTGTTAGTAGAGGATGAGATTGGAAGGTTTGTAGATCTTTAGACACTTGCAGGCTCCAAGGCAAACAATGGCGCAACCCCACCCAGCCTGAAGGGCTCTCGGGACAGGGCAGACCAAACCCAGGAGTCCAAAGCAGGGTCAGCCCCAGGCTCTCTTTCCCCTCTCTCGTGGTGTCCTCAACAATTAGTCCAGGCTAGAAGAGAGGGAGGTTGCGAGGATCGGATTTCTCCAGTCCTTTCCGGGCTCCCAGGGCAAACCGCTGTGTGGAAGGGTCCTTTGCAGGGTCCCAGGGCAAACCGCCGTGTGGAAGGGTCCGTGGGGCTCTGCAGCCCAAATTTCAGGTCCGAACCTGAGTCAGCCTAAGGCTGTGTCCCTCTCTCTCCCCTTTCCGGGAGTGGCAGATCCCTGAAGCCCCCTTTGTCTGTCGTCGCAGGCCCAGGGGCCCGAGAATTCTGAAGAGTGTGGGGGAGGGTGCCGGCAGCAGCGGAAGCTGCTACTTGCAAGTCACAGTTCTGTAGTCGCGATTTCCCTCTTCTGTCCCTCTCTCCTCTGGGTGGTGTACAGCCTTCACCTGCTGACCTAAACCCTAGAAGATCTTTTTCGGGACTGTTTCAGCTTGTCCTCTAGCTATTTTTCTGGAGAAGAGATTCCCGTGTCTTACTAGTCCGTCATCTTCCCGGAAGTCCCCCATACATTTTAAGCATTAATTTCCCATTCCACATCCTCACCCTGTCCCTTGATAAACTATATTCTGGATTCTGACTCTTAAGAATTTGCTTTTTCTAATTATTTTGTATGGGTGAGATCATACAATTTTTGTCCTTTTGTGTCTGGCTTATTTCACTCAATGTGATGTCTACAAGGTTCATTCATCCATGTTGTTGCATGTAACAGGACTTCATTCCTTTTTACAGCTGAATAATATTCCATCATATGTATATACCATATTTTATTTATCTATTCATCCATTGATGAATACATGTGATGTATGTATCATATACATATGATATATACGATGTATGTGTATCTGTTAACGTACACTTGGGTAGCTTCTATCTTTCGGCAATTTTGAGTAATGCCAATATGAACATTGTTGTGCAAATATCTGTTTGAGGCCCCACTTTCAATTCTTTTGGGTATATGCCTAGAAGTGGGATTGGTGGGTCATATGGCAGTTGTATACTTAGCTTTGTGAGGAACTTCCAAACTGTCTCCACAGCAGCTCCACCATTTTACATTGTCACCAGCATTGAATAAGTGTTCCTATTTCTCCACATTCTCTCCAACACATTATTTTCCATTTTTTTAATAGCAGCCATTCTAATGGGTGTGAAATGGTATCTCATGGTGGGTCTGACTGCATTTCCTGGATGGCTAATGATGTTGAGTATCTTTTCATGTGCTTTCTGGCCATTTGCATATCTTTTTGGAGAGATGTCTTTGTTTTTTAATTGGGTTGTTTTTTGTTAAGTACAAGGACATGTTTATATAGTCTGGATATTAAACCTTTATTGGATATGTGGTTTCGAATTATTTTCTCCCATCGTGTAGGTTTTCTTTTTACTTTCATGATAAAGTCTTTTGATGTCCAAAAATATTTAATTTTGATGAGGTCCCATTTATCGATTTTTTCTTTTCTTGCTTGTAATTTGGGAATAAAATGTAGGAAACCACTGCCTAATACAAAATCCTGATGATGCTTCCCTATGTTTTCTTCTAGGAGTTTGACAGTTCTGGCTCTTATATTTAGGACTTTGATCCATTTTGAGTTGATTTTTGCATAAAGTTTGAAGTAGGATTCCTCCTTTTTGTTGTTATTATTGTAAATGGAGATCCAGTTTTGCCAGCACCATTTGTTGAAAAGACTGTTCTTTCACAATTGTGTGGACTTTGCCACTTTGTCAAAATCAGTTGGCTATATAGATGAAGGTTGATTTCTGAGCTCTCAATTCAATTCCATTGGTCTATGGCCGTCCTTGTGCCAGGACCATGCTGGTTTTTTTTTTTTTGAGGTACCGGGTCCAGGGATTGAACCCAGGACCTTGTATGTGGGAAGCCGGAGCTCAATGACTGAGTCACATTGGCTCTCCAGGACCATGCTGTTTTGATTACTGTCGTTTTGTAATATGTTTTAAGATTGGGAAATGTGAGTCCTCTAACTTCATTTTCAAGATAGCTTTAGCTATCCAGGGCCCTGTAGCTTTCCAAATAAATTTGATGACTGGCTGTATTAGCCAGCCAAAGGGGTGCTAATGTGAAATACCAAAAAATGGGTTGGTCTTCACAAAGGGTATTTATTTGGGGTAGAAGTCCACAGATACCAGGCCATAAAGCATTAAGTTTCTTCTCTCACCAAAGTCTGTTGCCATGTGTTGGAGCAAGACAGCTGCCGACGTTTGCCAGGGTTCAGGCTTCTTGGGTTCCTCTTCCCGGGGCTGCATTTCTCTCCGGGCTTAGCTCCTCTGGTTCCTCCACAAGGTCAGTTGTAGACTATCAGGCGAACGGCTCACTTCTCTTCTCCTGGGGCCTTCTCTCCAACATCAAAACTCCATCATCAAAACTGCTTCTCAAAAACTGCTCCCTCTGGCCTTTGCCTTGCCTTTTATATTCGATTCCCCCATCCACCAAGGGGTGGGGCTCAACGCCCTACTGGCCCAGTCAATGCCCTAATCATAACTTAATCATGCCCAGATTAACAGATCAGTTTACAAGCATGATCCAATTATATTTTTGGAATTCATAATTACATCAAATTGCCAAATGGCTACACTGGCTTTTCCATTTCTGCAAAGAAGGATGTTGGAAATTTGATTCAGATTGCGTTGAATCTATAAATTGCTTTGGGAAGGACTGACATCGTAATGATTTTTAGTATTCCATGATAAACATGGAATGTCTTTCCATTTATTTAGGTCTTTATTGATTTCTTTTAGCAATGTTTTATAGTTTTCTGTGTACAAATCCTTTGTATCTGTGATTAGATTTATACCTAAATATTTGATTCTTTATGTTGCTAATGTGCATGGAATTTTTTTCTTCCAATTGTTCATTGCTTGTATATGTAAACACTACATTTTTGGGTATTGATCTTATACCCCACCACCTTACTAAATTCATTTATTAGCTCTAAAGGCTTTGTGTGCATTTTCAAGATTTTCTGTATATAAGATCATGTCATTTGCAAATATGGAAAGTTTTACTTTTTCCTTTCCAATTTGGATGACTTTTATTTCTTTTTCTTGCTTAATTTCCACGCTCATTGTGCTCAAACCCACAATGAAATACCATTTCACACACATTGAATTTCCAGTACAATGTTGAATAACAGTCGAGGAAGTTTCCTTATATTCCTAGTGTTATAATTGTCTTTATTAAGAAAGGTCTTCAGGTTTTATCAACTGTATTTTGTCACCTCTTTTCTTTCCCTTTAATTTAAGGAAGGGCCTAGCCTTGACTAGCAAGCAGTTCTGGGCCCTTGCTGACCCCCCTTTCTGCAGCCGGAAGACTCCTTCCACTTCTCCCCTGCTGGTGGCCACAAGTGCCTGCCACACCCTCTCACCTTGGAGTGGGTGCTGGGCATTTTGCTCTGGACAGTGTCTGGCTTCTGGGTCTTTTGGCAGCCTGCCTTTCCCTCTGCAGCCCTGCCTCCTCACTGCTGCCATGTCACTCTCCTGCTTAACCAGTTTGCGGGCTCCCTGCTGTCCACAAGGTCAAGGCCAGGCCCCGTAGCTGGACAGGTCCACGAAGTCAAGGCCAGATGCCTTAGCTGGGCAGACTGAGCTTGGCTGGCCCCAGCCTTGAGACTGGACCCCACACTGCCTATAACCTGGCCACACCAGATCGCAAAGCCCTGATCACTCCCTGTCCTTCCAACTCCCGAGCCTTTGTACATACAGTTCCCTTTCTTTGCAGGTCCAGCAAACTCCTCTCACCCCAACCTTCACCTGGCAAACTCCTCTTTATCCTATGAAGTCGAGGTCAGATGTCACATCCTCTGTGAAGCCTGCTTGACTTCCCTGGGCCTCACAGCATTTTTTTCAGTTCCCTTTTATGGCATTTCCCATCTTACATCATAATAATTTATTCTAATTATCTGACGCCTGTACTCTCTGCCCTCGCACACATACACAGAGAAAAAGAAACCCTGCCTTACATTTCAGTAATTTAAAACAAAACAAAACAAAACAAAACAAAAAAAACCTTGGGTTTTGTCAAGTGTATTTTCTGCAACAATTGGTATGATCATGTGTTTTTTGTTTTTTTTGCTTGTTTCCCCTTTATGGTACTAATTGATTTTCTTATGGTGAACCAACTTTGTATACCAGGGATAAATCCCACTTGATCATGGTGTATAATATAATTCTTTAATATAGATTGATTTGGTTTGCTAGTATTTTTTTGAGGATTTTTGCATCTATATTTATATGAGACATTGGTCTGTAGTTTTCCTTTCTTGTGTTAACTTTTCCTGGCTTTGGTATGAGGGTGATGATGGCCTCATAGAAGCAACTATAGGGTGTTCCCTCCTCTTCAATTTTCTGGTAGAGTTTGAGCAGAACTGGAGTTAAATCTCCTTGAACTGTTTGGTAGAATTCCCGTGATGCCATCTGTTGCTGAGCTTTTCTTTGTTGGAAGGTTTTTGATTTCTGATTCAAGCTTATTACTAGAAATTAGTTTGTTGAGATCTTCTATTTTTTCTTGAGACAATGTAGGCAGTTTGTGTGTTTCTAAGAATTTGTCCATTTCATCTAGGTTATCTAATATATTGACATACAGCTCTTCATAGCATCCTTTTATAGTCCTTTTTATTTTATCAGGGTCAGTAGTAATGTCTCCCTTATCATTTCTGATTTTCATTATTTGTATACTTTCTCCTTTTTTCTTCATCAGTCTGGCTAAAGGTTTATCAATTTTATTGATCTTTTCAAAGAACCAATTTTTAGTTTTTGTTTGTTTGTTTTCTATTTCATTTAGCTCCACTTTCATTGTTGTTATTTCCTTCCTTCTGCTTGCTGTGGGTTTAGTTTGCTCTTCATTTTCTAATTCTTCTAGTTTTGAGGATAACTCTCTGGTTTGAAATCTTTTTAAATTTTTAATGAAAAGCATTTAGAGTTATAAATTTCTGTCTCAGCACTGCTTTCACTGCATCTCATGAGTTTTGGCATGTTGTATTCTCATTTTCATTTACTTCAAGATGTTTCCTAATTTTGCTTCTAATTTCCACTTGAACCCACTGATTAAGAGTATGTTATTTAATTTCAACATATTTGAGAATTTTCAATTGATTTTGAGTTTCATTCCATGGTGGATGGAGAATATACATAGTATGATTTCAATATTTTTTAATTTACTGAGATTTGTTTTGTGACTTGACATCCTGGAGAATGATCCAAGTGCACTCAAGAAGAATGTGTATTCTGTTTTTGTTGGATGAAGTGTTCTAGGTATGTCAATTAGGTCTGCTTGGTTTAGAGTACTGTTCAAGTCTTATATTTCATCTGAGTAGATGTTCTATCCATTATTGAAAGTGGTATATTAAAGTCTCCTATTATTAAGCTAAACTGTCAATTTCTCCCTTGAAATCTGTCAGTATTGCTTCATATATTTTGGAGCTCTGTTGTTAGGTGTACATATGTTTATAATTACATCTTGTTGAATTTCAAGTGTCTTGGCTTCGAGTTCACTGATTCTTTCTTCTACCAGCTCCAATTTGCTCTTGAAACCCACCTGGGACTTTTTCCATTTCTGTTATTGTGGTCTTCAACACCAGTAGTTCTGTTTGGTTCCTTTTAAAAATATCTATCTCTTTACTAAGATTCTCATGCTGGTCATTCATTGTTTTCTTGGTATCCTTCATTCTTTCTCTGTACTTTCCTTCATCTCCTTGAGCATTTTTTTTTTTAGGAGGTACCGGGGATTTAACCCAGGACCTCGTACATGGGAAGCAGGCACTCAGCTCTCCATCCATGAGCATTTTTCTGATCATTTTTTAAAAGACTTTGTTCAGTATGTCTACATTCTTGTCTTCCTCATTGGCAGTTTCTGGATTTTTATCGTCTTTCTTTTCTTTGGATAGGCCACCATTTCCTGTTTCTTTGTCTTGTACTCTTTTGTTGCAAATGGTACATTTTAGTATTTTAAAATGTTAACTCTAGGATTATTCCCTTAGATGGTTTCTTGATTTTTTAACCAATTGGTGATAAGACAGATTTTCTTGAGCTTCAGCCCTCCAATCAGGAAAGTCTGCCCAAGGCAAATGCAGTATGCAGGGTGTTCCTTGTCTTTATGGGCCACTGTCTTGTCCTGGGTTTTTGCTTGTTAGTTGTTTTGGAGTTCCCCTGCATACAGGAGTTTAGTTGTCCGCTCTGTTTCCCAGGAGACAGATCTCCTTCTTCTGGGTGTTTGAAGCCAACAAGCCTTTGCTCCAGTTTGTCCACTTCAAACTCAATGATTTCTTCCACTTCTTTTATTGCCTCAAGTTGCTTTTGTGTAGAGGGCAGATTCTGGGAAAAGGGGCACACTGGAGAGGACCTTCCCATGTCAGTCTTTTTCAGCTGAAATGGGGACAGTGACCCAAACAGACCAGCTCCAAGCTTCCCTGGAGAAGGGGCAGGAGGGGCATCAAGAGCATATTCCATGGTCTCCCACAGCTGAGCTTTCTTGGCCTGCCCAGCAAATGAAGCCCTTCAACTAACTAACCTCCACAGCCCTAAGGAAGTGTAGCATCTTAAGTGTCCTTCATTCTGGTCTTTGGGATGGGTTGAAACAATGGCTGCCCTCAGAGCCAGACCCCCAGCAGTATGAAGTTGCTAATCAGTAGCCATGATCAATAACTGGCCATGCCCACCACTGGTATGAGGAAGAAGATTTTTATGTCCCTTTCTGTCACCAGTGAGCTACCCAGGGGCTGGAACCTATGCAAGTCTGCTACGAGACAGATGGGAGCCTGTAGCTGCCACATGGAAAGAACAATTAACTGTTCTTTACCATACTTTATCAACCTCTTCTCCCACTCTTCCCTGGATATTCTTCTGGCTTCCAGAGTTTCAAAATAGATGTTTCAGACAGTTCCTGCCTGTTTAATAATTGTTCTGGTGGATGGACTAAGTCCTGGACCTCTCTCTTTTGCCATCTTTCCACAATCCTCTTTGGCACTTCTTTTTTATTCCTTAGGTCTCTGAATTTATAACTAAAGCAGAACGCTGATATATAAGGTCAAAAGTCATGAAGCTGGTCTAAAATTCTTTTGTGGTGATGAATGTACAATGCTGTGATTATACTAAAAGTCAATGATTGTGCACTTTGGATTGATTGTATGATATGTGAATATATCTCAATAAAACTACTTTAAAAAAGCCATGATATAAGTAGAATCATTAAAAAGCAATACATCAAAAATCCAAATGTGCATGAATAATAGATGAATGGATAAAGAAAATGTAGTATAGCTACCCAATGGAATATTATTCAATCATGAAAAGGAATGAAGTAGATTTATAACGTGGATGAATGTCCCAATCATTATGCTCAGTGAAAGAAGACGACACATTTACATTTATGTAAAAATATTGAGAATAACTAAATCCATAGAAACAGAACAGATTGATGGTTGCCAGAGGCTAGAGGGAGAGGTTAATGCGAATGACTCCTTAATGGATATGGGGTTTTCTTTTGGGATAATGAAAACGTTTTTGAAACTAGACATGGGTGGTGCTTGCACAACACTGAGAATGTACAAAATCCCCCTGAATTTTTCTATTTAAAAGGGTTAATTTTGTGTTGTATGAATTTTATGTCAAATTATTATAAATCCAAGCGATAATAAAAGTTTAAATCCAGAGGAAAGACTAAAGTAAACAAACAGATTCAAACTTTGCTAAAACTTATTGTTCAGATTAATATATTATAGTTAGGTAATGCCATCACTGCCAACACAAATCAGAATGTGATTTAAAATAACTAGTACAAAAAAATGAAATAAAATAACTGGTATATTATAAAACATATATGTTAATATTCAGAGCATACATAAAAATACCTTCACTAATTCCCTCACCATCCTAGAGAAAAAGGTCCAAATACCTTTCATTGTCATTCAGGAAAACTACATAGTTTGGCTTCAACTTGTCCTTTTCACACACAACTTTCACATATCCTTATACTATGCTCCCTTTTTTATCTATGATGCAGTTATACCAAACTTCTCACTCTTCAGAAGATGGTAGTGTAGGGAGCAGAAGTCTCACCCCTCTTCTAAAAACAGCAAGAAGACAGGCAGAAACTGGTGAAACAACTCTTCTGGGGCTTTTGGAGACCAGGGGAGTGCCGTGCAGCACCCAGGAAAGGGGACAGGGAGATGGAGAAGCCACTGCAAAAACTGTGAGTGCCAGGGAACGACACCCATCCCTCAAACATGAGGCCAGTAGCCAAGCTATGACCCATGACTGACTTCCATTGATGGTGAAGGGATGGAGGTTTTCCTCCTTGGGAAAAGGCAGGGCATGGCCAAGGGATGTGTGTGGCTTCTGATTAGTGAATTCAGACTGCTGGGCCCAGCTCTGAATTGCATGTCTAGACTGCTTGGGAAAGGGATTCCCTTAGACATTGTTTCAAACAGAGAGAGGAGGTTGGAAAAAATACACTCCCTCCTAGGGGTGCAGGGAAAAGTTTGCCAAAGAGCTCCATCTGTGGGGCAGGCCAGAATAGTGCATGTTGGAGAAATCGAAAGGTGGGTGGAGACTTTGGGGCATCTTTGCAACTGGTCTGGGCCCCATCAGTGGGTCCCTGGCCTGATAGGTTAAACAGGAGCAATTTTAAAGATTTACAATAAGTTGAATGAATAATCAAAGAAGAGCTAGAACACAAAACTAATCAACAATAAAACCCTACACAAAAAAGAGAAACAGAGTAAACTCAAAAAGAAAATCTGATTCCTAGAAATCGCCAAAAATACAAGTCATACTAAGAATTAAGAAGATATGGCTCAGTCAAAGGGACACATTAAAACTTAAAATTATGCAAAGCAGATGTAGCTCAAGCATTTGGCCGCCCACCTACCACATGGGAGGTCCTGGGTTCAGTTCCTGGTGCTTCCTAAAGAAGACGAGCAAGACAGCAAGTTGATGCAATGAACTGATGCAACGAGGAAACACAATAGAGACCCAACAAGCAGGGAGTGGAGGTGGCTCAAGCAATTGGGCGCCTCCCTCCCACATGGGAGGTCCTGGGTTTGGTTCGTGGTACCTCTTAAAAGAAGATGATGAGCAGACACAGAGCACACAATAAACAGACACAGAGAGCAGACAGTGAGCGCAAACAACAAGGGTGGGGGAGAAATAAATAAATAAAATAAATAAATCTTTTGAAAAATTATGCTAAGTGAACAAAACCAGACCCAGAGTACTACATATTGTATGATTCCATTTATATAAAATGTAAATGTAAATCAATTTATAGAGATGGACTTAGAGTAGGGGTTATGTAGGGCTGGGTAAGGATAGAGGGCTTAAGAGGTGACTGCTAATGGGTGTGGAGTTTTTCTTTTTCGAATAATGAAATTGTTCTAAAATTTTCTGTGGTGATGAATGAACACTCTGATTATGCTAAAAGCCATTGATTGTACACTTTGGATAGATTGTATGGGTATGTGACTATATCTCAATAAAACTTCTTTTTAAAAAGAGAAAAAAGAGAATATGTGAGCATAAAGAAAAATTTGAAAGCATGCAAAGAAAAATAACGAACTTATGGGAATGAAAGAGACAATGAATGAGATTAAAAATACATTAAAGGGATGCGGATGTGGCTCAAACAGTTGGGCGCCTGCCTACCACATGGGAGGTCCTGGGTTCGGTTCCTGGTACCTCCCAAAGAAGATGAGCAAAATAGCAAGCTGATGCGACAGGCCAGTATGGCAAGCTGACGCAATAAGATGATGCAGAAAGATGATGCAGCAAGGTGATGCGATTAAGGAGACACAAGGAGGAAACACAATGAGAGACAACAAGCAGGGAGAGGATGTGGGTCAAGCGATTGGGTGCCTCCCTCCTACATGGGAAGTCCTGAATTTGGTTCCCGGTGCCTCCTAAAAAGAAGACGAGCAGACAGAGAGCACAAAACGAACAGACACAGAGAACAGACAGTGAGCACAAACAATGAGGAGTTTTATTTAATAAATAAATAAAAATAAATCTTAAAAAAACAAAAACAATATAGGCATATAATAGCCTATTTGAACCGGTAGAAGAAAGGACATCTCTTAGGAGACAGGACATCTGAAATTGAACAGACAAAGAACAGATAGAATGGAAAACACTGAGCCCGGGGTCAGAGAACTGGATGACAGCATGAAGTATACAAACATACACATGTGAGTTCCAGAAGGAGAAGGGAAGAGAAAAGGGGCAGAAAGAATATCTGAGGAAACAATGGCCCCAAATTTCCCAACTCTTATGAAAGAGATACATGTCCAAGAAGGCAATGTACTCCAAACAGAATAAAACTGAACAGACCTATCTGAGACACATAGCAATCAGAATGTCAAATGCCAAAGATAAAGAGAGAATTCTGAAAGCAGCAAGAGAAAAGCAATTGATTATATAGGAGGGAGCCACAATAAGATTAAATGATGATTTCTTATCAGAAACCATGGAGGTGAGAAGGAAGTGGTAAGACATATTCAAGGTACTGAAAAGTAAAAAACTGTGAGCCAAAAGTTCTTTATCCAGCAAAACTGATCTTCAAAAACGAAAGCTTAAAATATTCACAGATAAACAGAAATACAGAGAGTTCGTCAACAAGAGACCTACCCTACAAAATATAAAGGTAGTTAGTTCTGCAGCCTGAAAGGAAAAGACAGGAGAGAAGCTTGGAGTAAAGTGTAGAAATGAAGATTATCAGTAAGGGTAATAAAGGGTAAAATGACAGAGAAAAATAATATATGACAAATGAAAGCCAAGGGATAAAATGGTTGAAGTAGGTACTGTCTTTATAGTAATAACATAGAATGTTAATGGATTAACTTCCCAATCAAAAGACTCAGATTGACAGACTGGATTAAAAAATGAGCTATCTATTTGCTGTCTAAAAGAGACTCACCATAACCCAAGGAAATAAATAGGCTAAAATTAAATTTTGGAAAAAGACACTACACGCAAACAGTAACCAAAAAAGAGCTGAGGTAGCTATACTAACATCGGACAAAACAGACTTTAATACAAAACTGTTGTAAGAGACAAAGAAGGACATTACATATTTATAAAAAGGGCAATCTAACAAGAAGAAATAACAATTCTAAGTATTTATGCACCCAACCGGGGTGCCCCAAAACACATGACAAACACTATCAAGGCAAAATAGACATTACTACAATAATAGTTGGAGACTTCAATACACCATTCTCATCAATAGATAGAACATCTATATCAATAAAATGGATGTGTTTAACACCTAGACAGAGGATCAATAAGGAACAGAGAACTTGAATAATATGATAAATGAAATAGACCTAAAAGACATATCCAGGATATACATTCTTCTCGAGTGTGCATGAATCTTTCTCTAGGACAGACTACATTTTGGGTAATAAAACAGAAAACAATAAATTTTACAAGATTGAAATTATACAAAGAAAGTTCTTTAGGGAAGCGGCTGTGGCTCAATCAGTAGGGCTTCCGTTTACCATATGGGAGGCCCCGGGTTCGGTTCCTGGGGCCTCCTGGTGAAGGCAAGCCTGCTCGTGTGGCGTGGTTAGCTGACCCAGCGAGCACAAGCAGCAAGGGGGGGATAAATGAATAAATAAATAAAATCTTAAAAAAAAAAAAAAAAAGAAAGTTCTTTGACCATAATGGAATGAAGCTGGAAATGAACAACAGAGAATGGGAAAATTCACAAATATATGGAGGTTAAACAACACTCTCTTAAACAATCAGTGGGTCAAAGAAGAAATTGCAGAGAAATCAGTAAATATCTCAGGATGAATGAAAACGAGACCACAAAATATCAAAACCTATGTGATGCAGCAAAGGCAGTACTGAGAGGGAAATTTACAGCCACAGATGATGACATTAAAAAAGAAGAAAGAGCTAAAATCTAAGACCTAACTACACACCTGGATACCTGGAGGAACTAGAAAAAGAACAACAAACTAATCCCAAAACAAGTAAAAGGAAAGGAATAACAAATATTAGAGCAGAAGTAAGTGAAATTGAGAAAAAAATTAATAGAGAGAATCAACAAAACCAATATCAAAAGAATATCAATAAAATGGACAAAAACTTAGCTTGACTGACAAGAAAAGAGAGAAGATGAAAATAACTAACATAAAAAATGAGGGGGGACAGTACTAAAAGAAATAAAAAATATCATAAAAGGATTTTATGAACAAATGTGTGTTAACAAAGTATACAACTCAGAAGAAATGGGCAATGTTGAAGAAACACATGAACATACTACACTGACTCTAGAACAGAAGACCTCAACCAACAATCACAGGTAAAGAGATTGAATCAGTCATCAAAAACCTCCCAACAAAAAAAAAAGCCCAGGACCAGATGACTTCAAAGGAGAATTTTACCAATCATTTCAAGAAGAAATAATACCTGTCTTGCTCAAAACTCTTCCAAAAAATTGAAGGAGGGGACACTTTTGGCCTATGAGGCCAAAATCACCCTAATAACAAAGCCAAGCAAAGATACTACAAGAAAAGAATATTACAGAGCAATATCTCTAATGAATATAGATGCAAAAATCCCCAACAAAATACTTGCAAATTAAATCCAACATCACATTAAAAGAATTATACACCATGATCAAGTGGAGTTTATCCCAGGTATACAAAAGTGGTTCCATACAAAAAATTAACTGATATAATTCACGACATTAACAAATTGAAGGGGAAAAACCACATGATAATCTCAATTGATGCAGAAGAGGCATCTGACAAAATCTAGCATCGTTCCTGATAAAAACACTTTGAAAGAAAGGAATAAAGGAAACATCTTCAACATGATATGAAAAAGCCACATCCAACATCTTACTCCTTGGTAAAAGACTGAAAGCTTCCCCTCTAAGATCAGGAACAAGACAACAATGCACAGTGTTGCCACTGTTATTCAATATTGTGCTAGAAGTTCTAGCTAGGGCAATTAGGCAAGAAAAAAAGAAATAAAAGGCATGCTAATCTGAAAGGAAGAAGTAAAATTTCCACTATTTGCAGATGAAATGATCCTATATTTAGAAAATCCCAAAAAATCTATAACAAAATTACTAGAACTAATAAATGAGTTCAGCAACAAGGCAGGATACAAGATCAACATGCAAACATCAGTAGTGTTTCTACACACTAGTAATGAGCAATCTGAGGAGGAAATAAAAAAAAAATTCCATTTACAATAGCAACTAAAAGAATCAAATATCTAGGAATAAATTTAGCCAAGGATGTAAAGGAGCTGTCCTCATAAAACTACAAAACATTGCTAAAAGAAATCAAAGAAGACCTAAACAAATGCAAGGACATTACATATTCATGGATTGGAAGACTAATTATTATTAAGATGTCAATTCTACCCAAATTGATTTTGGATTCAACCAAATCCAATCAAAATTCCAACAGCCTACTTTACAGAAATTATCAAATTTATTTGGAAGGGAAAGGATCCCCAAATCGCCAAAAACATCTTGAAAAAGAAGAATGAAGTTGGAGGAGCCACACTTCCTGACTTTAAAGCATATTACAAAACTACAGTGGTCAAAACAGCATGGTAATGCATAAAGATAGACATATTGATTAATGAAATAGAATTGAGAGTTCAGAAATAGCCCCTCACTTCTATGGTCTCAATTTTTTTAATAGGTACTGGGAGCTGGGGAATGAACCCAGGACCTCATATGTGGGAAGCTGGTGCTCAACCACTGAGCCACACTGGCTTCCTTGAGTTGTTCTTTTCATTTGTTTTGCTTGCTGTTTGTTGTTTTCAGGAGGCACTGGGAACCAAACATAGGACCTCCCATAGGGGAGGTGGGTGCTCAACGACTTGAGCCACAGCCGCTCCCTATGATCAGCTGATTTTTGACAAGGCTGCCAAGTCCACTCAACTGGTACAGTCAGTCTCTTCAACAAATGGTGCTGGGAAAACTGGATAGCCAAAGCTAAAGGAAAGAAAGAGAACACCTATCTCATACCTTACACAAAAATTAACCCAAAATGGATCAACTTAAATATAAGAGCTAGGCCAATAAAACTCCTAGAAAAAAAATGTAAGGAAGCATCTTCAAGACCTTGTGGTAAGTGGTGCTTTCTTAGACCTTACACCCAAAGCATGAGCAATGAAAGAAAAAATAGATAAACAGTACCTCCTCAAAACTGATTATTTTTGTGCTTCAAAGGACTTTGTGAAGGTGAAAAGGCAGTCTACTCAACGGGAGAAAATATTTGGGAACCACATTTCAATAAGGGTTTAATATTCAAGATATATAAAGAAATCCTACAACTCAACAATAAAAAGACAAATGACCCAATTAGGAAACGGGCAAAAGACTTGAATAGGCATTTTTCCTCAAAAAGATTGAAAGAAATGTTTGAAAATGGATAGAGGTGATGGAGCACATTATTATGAGGATAATTAACAGTGCTGAATCATGGGTGTGACTGTGGTTGAAAAGGGAAGTTTAGGGTCGTGTATGTTATTAGAAGGAAAGCTAGATGATGAAACATGGGACTGTATAATACAGTGAACTTTGTTGTAGATGATTAATGTGGTTAATAGTACAAATATAATAATGTTCTTCCATGAACTAGAACAAATGTATGTCATTATTACAAAGTGTCAATAATGAGGTAGTATATGGGAAAACCATGGACTGTAGTTACCGGTAATTTTTTTTTTTTTTTTACCGGGAGGTGCCGGGGATTGAACCCAGGTCCCTCCATACAGGAGACGGACGCCCAACCATTTGAGCCACATCTGTCCCCCATACCAGTGATATTTTAATATTATTTCATCAATTGTAACAAAAGTACCACACCAATGTTATGGGTCAATAATGGGATGCGGGTGTAAGGGTTAAGGGTTTTTGTTGTTTGTTTGCTTTTATTTATTTATTTATTTTGTCTGGGGCAATGAAAATGTTCTAAAATTGATTGTGGTGATGAATGCACAACTCTGGTTATACTAAGAGTCACTCATTATACATTTTGGATGGATTGTATGGTGTGTGGATGAAACTACTTTAAAAAAACAAACAACTTCTCACTCCTCACCCTGTGTACCATTTTTTCTTGTGTTTTGCACTCCACGTGTTGGTCCTTTAGCCTAGATTTCCTTTTTCCCACATGGCAAACTCCCACTCAGCCTTCAAATTTCAAGCCCTCTGTGAAACCATTCCCATATGTCCATCATATGGGAAATCATTTACTTTCAATTAGGAAGTATTTGAGATTATAAACAAGGTTTTCTCCCTTTACTTGCCATCTTAACTAGGTTGGTGCAAAAGTAATTGCAGTTTGTATTGTTGAAATTTGCTGTTTATGATACTGGAATACATTCTTAAATAAATGTGGTTATGTTATACATCATTTTAATGTGCATTTCTTGCTTTATATTTTTTTGCTAATGACTTACTACTTGCTGTTTATTTATTTTGGACTATGGAAATGATGTTAGACAAAAAGCAAATTCAAGCCATTTTCTTATTTGAGTTAAAAATGGGTCATAAAGCAGTAGAGACAACTGCAACATCAACAATGCATTTGGCCAGGAACTGCTGACGAACGTACAGTGCAGTGGTGGTTCAAGAAGTTTTGCAAAGGAGACGAGAGCCTTGAAGATGAGGAATGTAGCGGCCAGCCATAGGAAGTTGACAACGAACAAATGAGAGCAATCATGGAAGTTGATCCTCTTACAACTACACGAGAAGTTGCTGAAGACCTCAACGTCGACCATTCTATGATCGTTCGGCATTTGAAGCAAACTGGAAAGCTGAAAAAGCTTGATAAGTGGGTGCCTCATGAGCTGACCGAAAATTTAAAATATGGTCATTTTAATGTGTTGTCTTCTCTTATTCTATGCAACAACAACGAACTATTTCTTGATCGGATTGTGATGTGTGATGAAAAGTGGATTTTATACAACAACCGGGGATGACCAGCTCAGTGGTTGGACCAAGATGAAGTTTCAAAGCACTTCCCAAAGCCAAACTTGCACCAAAAAAAAGGTCATGGCCACTGTTTGGTGGTCTGCTGTCGGTCTGATCCACTACAGCTTTCTGAATCCTGGCGAAACCATTACATCTGAGAAGTATTCTTAGCAAATCGATGAGATGCACCGAAAATTGCAATGCCTGCAGCCGGCATTGATCAACAGAAAGGGCCCAATTCTTCTCCATGACAATGCCCGACTGCACGTCGCACAATCAACGCTTCAAAAATTGTATGAATTGGGCTACAGAGTTTTGCCTCTTCTGCCATATTCACCTGACCTCTCGCCAACCGACTACCACTTCTTCAAGCATCTCGACAGCTTTTTGCAGGGAAAACCCTTCCACAACCAGCAGGATGCAGAAAATGTTTTCCAAGAGTTAATCAAATCCTGAAGCACAGATTTTTATGCTACAGGAATAAACAAACTTATTTATCGTTGGCAAAAATGTGTTGATTGTAATGGTTCCTATTTTGATTAATAAAGATGTATTTGAGCCTAGTTATAATGATTTGAAATTCACGGTCTGAAACCACAATTCCTTTTGCACCAACCTAATATTTAAACTCTAGAGCTTAGGAAAAAGATTAAATTTGTAGGAAAAAATTAAGTTTGTAGAACAATAATGAATATATTCCCACTTGTTAACACTAGAGGCAAAATTTTTTAGTATTATCTAAAACTCCCCAAAATTCCTTTAAGAATAAAATTAGTCTGAAAATGGAAGGTACTGAATGAACAGGTAAATAGGTTACATACAAATAGAGACCAGAGATCTTCTCTTGGGTGAAGAAATCCTCCCTGTAACTTCCCATCCCATGCAGGGACCATTTCTCATTTCATCAATCAAGAAATATTAACTGAATATCTACTAAGTGTCAGGTATGGTTCTAACTGCTGGAGCACCAGCAGTAGTAGAACTAACCCTTAAAAGAGTAAATAATTTTAATCACAGCAAAGCAAAGCTGTTTAATATAGTAATATTGTAGTTCTCTACTGAATTTAATATTAAGTCATAAGTCTTCATTATGACATTAATCCTTGATGGAGAAAAAGACATGTACAACATATACAATCAATTATTCTACCAGCACCTTGCTGCCATAAATACAGTACTTATAATTTAGATATTTAAAACTTAGGTGACTTAAATTTAAATCTATTAGGAATGGAGAACTGAAGAAAGTATTAAAAAAAAGAGAGAAAGAAAGAAAGCATTTTAAATGCACATGAAAATTGCTGCATTAGTAATTATTTTTACAACACAAATAGAAAAAAATTTGTAAATACAATAATAAAGATACTTGGTGCCTATACCTTACAAAAATAAAATGTTTTCTTTTTGACACAGGAGTAGTATCACTAGTAAGCAAAACAGAAAAAAGTTAAAGATTTGTTTTCTTTGGGCTCATTTTCCTTTTTCTGTGTCTTTGTTTTATGTTTCTCACTAGGATTTGGAGACTCCCTCCTTTTCTTACTTTTCTGCAGACAAAAGACCATAATTTAAATCCCTGCTCTGCTATTTAGTAGTTGTGTGACCACTGACAAGTGTTATTTAACCTGTTTGGGCCACAGTTACCTCATCTATAAAATGGAGATGATTATCTCTGCCTTGCAAGATTGCTGTAAAGATTAAACTGACATAAGATTAAATTGACATAATTTAAGATTAAATTGCATAAGGATGCAATCCTTAATGTTAGTAATGACAGTTAACTTATTTTGAGTGCTTACCATTTGCCAGATACTGCTCTTTACAAAGAATACCTTCCATCCTCAAAATCACCATTTGAAATTGTTACTATTATTATTCCTATTTTACAGATTAGTAAATTGAGCCTCAATGATTTTAAGAAACTTGCTTAAGGCCATAAAGTTAGTAATGACAAAGACAGGATTTAAATCCAGAAAACGGACACAAAGTCAAAGTAAACTTATTAGCTGGGGCTGGCGCTCAGTAAGTGCAAAGAAATATAAGGTTTTATGAAAGTCTAAATGTTATGTATTCAAGAAATCAACATTTAAAATCTGTAATATATACAAGAAAAAAATAAGTTAAACAAGATAAGGAGAAAGTAGAAAAGCCATAAAGGCCAAATCTTTTTGATCAGTCAAATTTTATTTTTAATTTAAGCAGATGGAAGTAATTTAGCCTGAAATATAACATACAAAATGACACATTTGAACTCTGCAAAATAAGGACCATGAAATGATGTGCCTAGGATCTGAATAATATATACATTTAAAAATCACTTAACTTTGGATGGATTTATGCTTTATTAATATGTACCAATAAAACTGATGTTAAAAAACAACAACAACAACAAAAAACTAAAAAAAAAAAAAAAAATTTAGGACCTGGGAGCAATGGCCTATCAGTAACAATAAGCACATACTACAATCAGATCTTGGTTTCCAAAATACCTTTCTCCACTAAAAGAACCAGAGCTTCTTGAAGAAATGGCTGATTCTAGGGTTACAGCAGGGTAGCTACAAGATGAATAGGAACATCTTATTACAGCCCTAAAGCACTTAAAGTAAGTATTCAAAAGTGCATGGAGACATTTTAAAAAGATACCAGAGCAAGTTTGAAGGAGTTGTCACTGGCCTAGTCTAGGATGAGCTGACATCAAAACAACTAATGAAAGTAATGGACATAATCCACAGAATAAAATAAGAATCCAAGAGTCAATATGGATCTAAAGAAATCACTGAGGGAGAAGAGAAATCTCTTCCTTACAATAAAATACCAACTCATACAAGGAATATTAGAATTAAAAAGTTACTAATTTAAACTAATGGGTAAAAAGTTTGATAAAGGACAGAACATTTCCATTCTCAAAGAATCTCTCCATAAATTACTATTAATTTTAAGGGGGTAAAATAGCATGTTTACAGTGGAGAAATCTGGCAGATACCACCTTAAGCAAGAGAGTTAATATCATTAATTTTAGAACAAATTGACATCATGTCTGTGATATGATGCATAAGAACACAAGATTATTTCAGTGCTAATCCTGCCAGAAATGCATTATCTGAATCTAATTGTGAGGAAACATCAGCTAAACCCAAACTGAGGGACATTCTACAAAACTGTTCTATCCTCTTAAAAATGTCAAGGCCAAGACAAAGAAAGACAAAGGAACTGTTTTAGATTAAAGGAGTCTAAATAGATATACCAACTAAATGTAATGCATATCCTGGATCAAATCCTAGACCAGGAAAATATCTATAAAAGATCTTATTAAACCAATTGTTGAGATTTGAATATGGACTGTGTAACATATTACTGTATCAATGTCCAAGTTCCATATATATTGTTCTTATTCTTAGTAAATACACACTGAAGTATTCAGTAGTAAAAGTTCATGGTATCTCCAACTTAATTTCAAATCGTATGGAAAAATATATAGGTAGATAAGAGAATTATAAAGCAAATGGGGCAAAAATGGTTTATCTGGATAAAGGGTATATAGGAGTTTCTTTTACTTATAACTTTTCTGTAAATATGAAGTTATATTAAGATAAAAAGTTACAAAAATTTTCATATAGATGGGTATTTACATAAGAATAATGATTACTCACCCAGCACCTTCTCCCTTCATACCTCTCAAATCATGCAAAAGCATTTGAATATAAAACCATACACAGTTAATAGAAACTTTTTGTTACATGGATTGTTTGGAGAGGAAATCCTTCTACTCAATAATAAAGATAACAGGAGAATCATTTGTCATATACAGTAACTTGGAAGATCACTACTTATTGGTTCAGTTTTGAACCATTAGAATTAATGCAGGAACTGAACTGCTTACTTTTCTCCAATGTTCTACCTATTGAAGGCAGGAAAAGATATTAACTAAGTTGCAACAGATAACCAGATGCACAAATTCTTCAACTAGCAAGAGGAGAACTACTACGTTATGAAGGAGGAAAATAGATGCAAATTCTGAGCCTAAGTATATGACAAGAAGGGCAAAAAGGGCCTCACAGAAACATTGTCCTATTCCTCTATCACTATTATAAAATCCATGTTTTGATTAGACTAAAGTAGCATGCAATACATAAAATAAAACATTATTCCTAAAAAGGTGCTATAGCAATCATGAGCCAAACAAAAGCTTCAGTCAGGACTCACTTATTTGCATGTGACATGGAGATAATGCGTTTCTGAAAGAAGAAAGCACTCTGCCATCATGAATTATGAAATGGAAAAGATGTCCAAAGGAGGATCAACAAAACAAATGAAACACTTCTTTTCAAGTGACCCAACCTTCTAAAACCCAAACCAAATAAGTTCATTGTGCTAAATCTATAAAGACACTTTTTAAAAAGGCTAAGACTGTGGAAATAAAAAGAAAACTTGAGTAGGAAAAGATCAAGAACTCGTGTAAAGCTAAAGCAGACCTGCTTCCTCATCCTCCTCCTCCTCTTCCTCATCATCGGAAGTTGATGACAAGGGAGTTGGTGCGGAGCTAGCTTGATTATTAACATATTCACCAAACTGCATGCCTGTAAAGTGGAAAGCACAAACACAAGAGTCAAACCAACAGGAAAGACGAGAAATAAAATTTTGACATTGCATTAAAAGTGAGAAAGAACTCTGACATTCCAAAGAACATCCCAGCATGCATATTAATATTAGCAAATTGATAATCAAAACTGGAACTGTTAGACAATCTCTGTGAAGCAGTTTAGTACAAGTAGCTTTATTATGAACTAACAGGTTTAAGTATAAAAAAAGTACCAAGTAGTACACTAATAACATTTAGGAAACTGCAGTGATATTCTCTGAAAATTTTACTGTGCTCTAAACACATTTACCTTCTTTGACCTTAGGGCCTTTGTGGTATACTTCCTTTGGGACTGTGCATTCTTGGTGGACAGTGATCATTTCTACTGAACTGAATTTGTACAGCATACAACACACATACAGATACTTGGTACCTTCCTTCTGCTAATGCCACCTTGATGGTAACTCAGGTCCCATAACGGAAAAAGAATGACAGTTAAAGAAAAGAACTGTATTCAACATAATTCCCCGCTCACAGTAGATGCTCAGAGAGTCAGAGAGAGTGGGAGATGGGGAAAGAGAGAAAGAGAGAGAGAGAGAGAGAGAGAGAGACTTATTAACTATTGGCCCTACAAAAGTGACAATTACAGAAAAGTGAATTTTCTGAGATAGTATGTTATCTCAGCTTCAACCTATTGCCTACATGTGAGTCTGAAGAAGGTAAATGACACTGGCCCTCTGTGTGGGATACACCAAAAGAGAGCAGATCTTTGGAAAAGGCACAACTGGTAATTGTATAATACTTTCCTTAAGGAAAAAGAAAGGAAATTTTCATTAATTAATCTAGTAAAATTGTGAATAAAAAATTAACATCTATAAGGGTCTTAAAATGGAAAATAAAATAATCTTCATTTAAAATGAAAATATTTTATTAATAAGAATAAACACCCTTCTAAGAAAAATCTTATAGTTCTATTTTGAAAAAAAAGGGAAAAAAAAAAAAATCCCAGGACCATAGTGGGGATTTTCAAGAGCATTTCATAATATTGGAAGGACAAAGAAGCCCTACCTCATCAAAACTACATGTTAGTCCTCTGATGTTCTCTTATCATTTTCAGGTGACCTTTTTGATTAATATGAATAAATATAATTCATCTCTATAGTAAGAAAAAAGTTATGAAAGAAAAAACTTTGAGTTAGAAGAGAGTAAATCTTCCCACTATGACTAAAGGAAGCAAGGACAAATCTGCTAGCTTTGCTGAATCATCACTTAATATAGACAAAATAAGAGTTATCACAAATTCATCTGAGAAAGTAAAAATTAGTGTAAAGTAAGTTCAAGCAGTAAATGAAACAAACTTTATACCTTAGAAGACCAAATTCAGAGTGGTATGTTCCACTAACAAAAGTCTAGTTAAAATAAAAATGTTACCAACTTAGAGCTTAAGTTAAGTTATACTAAGAAGTTATGATTAAATATAGGTTTATAGTAAAAAGGCCTTATTGGAAAGAAACAATTCTTCAATTTAAGGTCTTTTTAAAAAGTGAAGTACTTTCTCAACATACAATTAGCATTGTGTTTTAAAAGTATATATAGGGGAGCAAATGTGGCTCGAGCAATTAAGCTGTTTCCCACATGGGAGGTCCTGGGTTCGGTTCCCATGCCTCCTAAAAACAAAACGAAACAAAAAAACAACAACAAGCAAACAAACGAAAAAAACAACTTAGGGGAACTGATGTGGCTCAATGGTTGAGTGCCAGCCTTCCACATATGAGGTCCCGGGTTCAATCCCTGGCCCTGGTACTTAAAAAAGTATATACATGTATATGTACATAAGAAGAAGAAACAAGAAAAAATCCATTTACCATGTTGAACTAAAAAAGGCCAATAAACAAAACGAAATCAGAAACAAATTTATTGTTTTCCTGACTGAATATGTAGGTTGTCAACTCTAAACAAAGAAACCAAGGTCTTAAGCACTATAAAAAAAGTATTTTCCTCTTTTTCTAGCTCACTGAATAAAAACAGATTTATTTTATATTGGAAAAACATCCAGTGTTTAAATGCAAGAAAATGAGATGGTTATACAATGCACTGGAACAAACCTATGAAAAAAATAGAGTAATAGTATTATTATTTAGTATTTAATATAGTTTTAGATTATGCTGTGGTTGTCAATGTACCATATTAACAGAATGTCACACAAAATCCTCAAATTTTCCTTTCCTGAAAAAGTACAGTACTTTTTTCCTCCAGAACACTGGAGACAAAAGTATCAAGATTTAAGCACTCTCCTCAACTGACTCCTAATATGCTCTACATCTAGCCTACCTTCTCTTTTTCAAGTAAATTCTGTCAAAAGTTTGGGAATAGTAATACACAAGAATATGACATTTTACTTAGTCCACAGAGGAATGATAAGAGCTCTGAAATAATCAATCCATATTTAAGTGCCCTGCTCTAAGGTTGGGTATTCACATGGAGAATGCAACAAATGGGGGGAATTATGGCCAGAAAGAGGCTGAGAGCCAAGTCATCCCCTCTAGGAAATGTGAATGGTTGTCAGTTTACTGAGTTACCTCTTTTTGGACCCTCTGAAAGAGCTAGGAACCTTCAGGTCACATATATAAGGTGGTAGAATATGACAGCCTCTTCTCAGAGCGCAGCCTAAAACCCACTATAGAAATAAATGTACACCCCCCCACCACCAAATGGAAAGGAAATGCTATATCTTAATTTATTCTGTCTTAAAAGCTTTCAGGGTAGGAATCAAGTAAACCAAGAAGTAAACACTTCATAGAATTTGGCATGATGAAGAACTCTGTCATTAATAGAGCCCCAATATTAAAAACAAAACACTCAGTTTAAACTCCTACCATTACAGTACCTCCACGCAAAACTCTAGGAGACCATATCCTTGGGGATGCTTAATAAAAGGTATCTTCACTGTTCCCTAGATACAGCTACATTGGGAATAAACACAACTTGTCTTTAGGAAATAAATCCCTTGTGGAGGTTAGCTTTTTTAAATTCAAGAGAGTTCAGACTTTTGAGCAACTGTAATCCTTCTTGAGCTTCAAACTAGGTGCATATACTAGAAGACTTTCCAGGGGTCCCCACACAAGAGGGGTTTTAAGGGAATCAATTTCCAGATCTTCAACTTCCACGAGTATTCTAATTCCTAAAACTCATCCATCTAAGAAAATGCCTGTGTTAATAATAGCTTTTCTCTCATTTTACAAAGGAAATAAACACATACCCTTAATCCTAAATCTTACTATGACACATTGCCCTAAGGCCTCCCCCAAAAATCTTGTGACAAAGGAGGAAGTCCTGCTTCCTTAAATGATTAATCAAGACACCCTTTATCTATAGGCCTTTCTTTTTTCTTGCCATATATGTTTCAGTTAAAGCAAAAACAGTAAGAAATGCTGAAAAGAGAAGCAGTATGACATAGATAAAAGTGCCGACTGTGGGTTCAATTCAAGATTCTACCACTAAAGCCTCTGTTCTTCATTCATGTCATCTCTAAAATGGGAATAATAACTACTCCAAATGGTTGTTGTGAGGATTAAATGAATTAACACATATTAAATGCTTAGAAAGGTGCCTGACATATACTAAATATTATATAAATATTAGCTATTATTACTGTTGAACTCTAAAAATGTGTGTTTGTGTGTATTTAATTAAAAACAATTATTTCCAGCTATTCTTAATATTCATCCCTAGGGTGGGTCATTAGTAAGAAAAATAGAACCTTCCACCAATCTGAGCAATATACTTACTTAGTAATGCTAATTCTTTTTAAAACATGTAGAATGTTTTTTAGGACTACCAATGCTTTTCTGGATAGATCGGACAAAACTCACAGATAAAAATTTGACAATTTCAGATTCAGGGTGAGATGTTCAATAAAGTATTTACAGCCTATTTTTATCATATCATGAAATATTTATAATAATTATAGTTATCACATTTACTTTAGAAAATATTTCATACTTTCTACTTCCTATTAACAAAAATGTATTTGCTAGCAGTGGGTCTATTAGTACTTAGGGGTATATAGTTTTCTTTTTTATTAAATATGTAAGAAAATTTTTATCATGGTGTCTTATTTTTATTTTCATGCTTCCTATTTAAATATCTATCTATCTATATATATAAAGCCAAATACCCAAGTTCAATACATGCAATATATATATTTACTACAGGAATCTGATGTGTTTTAAGATAATGCTAGCTTCATAAATAGCATAATATTAGGGACACATTATACTGCTTCATTTCAAATTAAGTAATAAGAAATAGTATATTGGCTCATCGGCTAATTTTTTTAACCTTCTATAAGAGTAGACAAATTAATTCTATTAGATTGGTGACATTTAAGTTAGAATGCTTTTAGTAATGTGCCTTACAAGATACATGCTGTAATTTTTTTAAAAGATTTATTTATTTCTCCCCTCCCCCTCTCGTTGTTTTGCGCTCGCTGTCTGCTCTTTGTGTGTTCTTCTGTGTCTGCTTGTCTTCTCTTTAGGTGGTACCAGGAGCCAAACTTGAGACCTCCCTTGCGGGAAGCAGTCGCTCAACAGCTTGAGCCATATCCACTCCCCTTAGATTGTTTTTTCCTTGTTTTTTTTTTCCCTTTTATTTTTGTGTTTTTCTTTTTCTTTTTTTTTAATTCTTTTTGTTTTGTTTTATGTTTTCTTTTTGTTTCTTTCTTCCTTTCTTTTTTTCCCCCCTTTAGATCACTTTTGATTGGACAAATCAGTGTGGTGTGACTCAGGTTGGGTCTGTGCCCTCTTGCTGGGTCTTATATAAACAGAGACACACAGAAAGACAGAAAGATAGATCTCCATTTTGACCTGGCCATGTAAGAGAGGACTGCAGGAAGACAAAGAAGCCCTGAGAGGCTGAAAGAGGTCCCGGAGTCTGTAACCAGCAGAGCAGAGACGTACAGAAAGAGGACCCCAAAGGGCTAGGCCCACGGAGTAGCTCAAGTCTGAGGAGATGAGCCCTACCATATGCCTCACAGCCCACAGCTGAACTCGGGGAGAAAGTGGAGCAGCCGAGGCTGAGAGAGGAGCCCTGCAAAAAGACAAGCCATATGTCCAAGCGCCCACTGCTGAGCTCCAGAAGGTGGTCAATTCTGGAGGGGAAGGCAGAGACCTTGGCAAACATTGGCTGCCATCTTGCCTCACTACATGGCAGGACGCCAGGATCACCAGTAGCTGACTTTGGTGAGAAAGTATCTCTGATGGAGTTTTCATTTGGACATTTCGCGGTCATGGAACTGTAAGATTTTCCCCTAATAAATCTCCCATAATAAAAACCAACACATTTCTGGGATTTTGCATTGGCAGCCTTTGGCAAACTAAGACAGCATTTGAAAAAAACAGCAAAAAACAACGTTGTTTGAGTAAAACTCTTCCATTACCATTCTCATTTATTTTATGTGAACAAAATTTCTCAGTATTTGTATCTATGGATATGAAAACTAGGAATAAAATAGATCTAACTCTATCTTATTCTAAAAATTATAAACAAAGCAATGACAGGAAGGGGAAGGCCAGTCATCCCAATGAAAGATGCATTTCTAATAAAAATGTTACTTTCTATCTAAATAATAGCAAAATTCTTGATATATTTATGTTGATCAAGATACATGTGGATACATTTAAAAGATAAATATCATATCCTTGTTTTGAAACATCAACATAAATAGTACGCTGAAAATTAACTGCAACTATTTAAACTTTTGATGAAAAATTTTAGTTTTCAATCTAAAAAATGTTCAAGGAGTTATACAGTTATTTCAAATGTCTTTTAGGGGACTCACAAGCAAAAAAAATTGACGTCTTCCCTTTACAAAGCATCAATAAAAAATGCTAAGTGTTGGGAGAACTAAATGTGGGTGTCCCTACAGCTGGGCGAGAAAAGATTAATCTCTTTGATGTATTAATTACATTAATATTTTAGTAGCCATATCAGGTCCACAGCATATGCTATGCAGGATGTACACTGCACAACTCCAAGAGGCACCATTCACATAAACTACAACTTGAACAATCATATATGATAACCTTGACTCACACAAACAGTTAAGTTTGTGTATCTCAGATCTATCCAAAGACAAAGGGGCCACAGTCCTACTTAAGAAAAAGGAACAATGACACCCACAATTCAAATGTCTTCAGTATTATCTTTTCTGTTATTTATGCAAGGAGCTTATCTTCAGTAGATCAAGACATTGTTAACAGCCAACAACAAAAAAATGTAGTGTCATTTTTATAAAAGGAGCATAAGATAGGCAGGTTTGAGTTAAATTATTTGACTATGGTTAAAATGGGAAATTTTAGGTTGTGTATATGTTTCCAGACTAAAATTAAAAACAAACAAACAAACAAAAACACTCAAAAAACCCACAGAACTGTATAATATCAAACAGTGAGCGCTAATATAAATTATGGACTTCAGTTAATAGAAAAATTATAGTAACATTATTTCATCAATTGTAAAAAATATATAATATAACGAAAAGTGTTAGTAAACTCTGTGTGTGAGAGAGGATATATGGAAACTCTGTATTTTCTGTATGATCTTTCTGTAAACCTACAACTTCTCTAATTAAAAAAAAAATCTTTCTCTATGCTACATATTAACTTGTGATCTTAGGTGAGTTACTTAACCTCTGTGAACCTCAAATTTTCTCATCTGTAAAATAGGGATAATATCTCCTCATAGGATCAACATGGGGAATAAATGAGATAATAAATATAAACTGGCATATTGTAAGTGCTCAATAAATGGCAGCTTCTTCTGTTTTCAAAATCTATTTTATTAGTAAGAAAAAACAAAATTGTAATTGTTTAGTGGGAAGGTAGTTTTGAAATTGATTTATAGTAAGATGGTAGGATGATATTTTAATTAAGATGGTCAAAAAGAATATGTGACAAGAAAGAAATTAGGAGGGACAATGTAATGGCTTAAAAGAAGCAAAATTATTTAAGAAGTGGAAGGCAGTCAGGGATAGAGAAGAAAAGACAGAAAAAAAAGACACTATTCATTTAATTAGGGCTTCAACTTACTCTTAAGTTTTTTCTATTCATGATAATCAATACTTTCCTACCACCTCGTCTCTTTGAAGGCAAACACTTATAAGAACTAGATTCTCTTCCCACTAAATTCACTGATATATTTAGAATCACTGTACATTCCTTGGTGTGTAGTTGATCTTCCTATAAAACCAAATAAGGAAACTTACATAGTCTGATAATACAAAGACCTCTGTTGACAAAATAAAACACTCAACAGATATAGGCAGTGAGATCAGGCTAAGAATTTATGATGTTTTTTCCTTTTCTGTCATTGTGAATATGAGAGAGGGTTCTTCATATACAAGATTGGGAGCTGCTACTACATAAAGAAAATAATCCCTAAAATATTACTAATGACTGCTCTGGAAACACAAATTACAGATTCCTGGAAATAGTTCTGACCAAATGAAAAATATATATATTAACCTGAAATATCAATAGCTTAGAGATTTTAGCCAGACAAAAGTAACCAAAAACACTGCCAAAAGAAAAGGCAACATGGGGAAACAGAGTCAAAACAAAATATTCCCTGTCATTTATTTAACACATAAAGAGTATTAAACAAAAACAAATAAACCATATAGTTTGTTAATGTCACAAAATTGTAGGTAATAATTTCGTTCTCATCCATTCTCATTCCCAAAATTGAGTCAAAGATTACTTTCCATTAATATTAATGACAAACCCAGAAATCATCTAACAAAGGACTCACTAAAGAAGGAAATTTTGGTTGTTTTATTCTAAAATAAAATATAATAATCTTTTAAAAACAGGAAATAAATAGTCCATGATAGAGGGATGGATTAGTATACCATAATACACTCACATAATGGATTATTAGCCACGAAATGACTATAAGGACTGTGCATAATATAATCAATGTAAAAGCAAAATATAAAATGGTATCTAAACTATGACTGCAATTATGAAAAATATATATAATCATAAACAGGGATTGGAAGTTAATATAAAAAAAGGAAAACAGTTGTATTTGGATTGAGATTATAAATTATATATTTCATATTTTCATAATTATGACTATACAGTTTGACTTTTAAAATATCAGTTATTTGAATACATAGTTAAATAAATTTCTCAAATACCTTTCTGTTGTAAAAGCTTGGATGGCTGTGTAACTGGGGCTACAGGCTCAACTGGGTGATTAGCAGCAGGAGGCATTGATGAGGCTCCTGACAAAACAGTGGATACTACTGGACTGGGCTTGGGAGGCTGAACATTTTGCACAATGGAACAGGATAAAGAATCTGCAACAGAATACAAGAAACTATTTCAATCACACCAACAAACTTGAACTACATTAAAAGAGTTACTAACAAAATAGTTTATTTGAAGTTCCTCTAGAAACTTTATATATATATATATATATCTAACATATCTAGAAAAGAAGGTGGTTTAGAAAAATGACTTTTAAAAAACTGAAAATAACTCATTCTTAATGGCAGCTTTCCTAAAAATTTCATTAACTCCCTTACCTTCTTAAACAAAATGAAATCAAAGGAGTTTTTCTTTAATAATCAATAATTACTACTATTAATATCAATTATTATACAATGCAATGGTATCTGAGGTAAGAAGATGAATACAGGTTGTTTGTCTCTGCAGTGACAAGGACCCTAGATTCCATAAATGTATCTTCCATCAGCTCAGATCTCATTTTGTATTGTAATCTGTCATTTCTCATTTGCTACTTCTAATGTGACGCCCTATTTCTCATCTAATGAAGTAAGGGCCTGACAATACACCAGGTTGACCTTCTAAAATAAGGTACGTGTGAAATCAAAATGATAGCTCACAGAGGTAAACTTCAGGGAAATAGGGCTTTCCCAAAGTCGAAATACTGAATAAACAGTAGGGTATCACCTGTCAAAGGAAAAAAATTAAGTTGGGTCAGAGCAACAGAGTAAGAAAGAACTGTCTCCCAAAAAAAAAAAAATAGGAAAAGAAAATTCCACACCCCACCCACCACTACCACTACCATAATCTCTTTCTTTTTTTAGCAAAAACAGCACCCAGCAAATATATACTTGAAAAATGGTTCGACTTTCAGTACAGCAAGATGGCAGTGTGAGATGCTTCAGGGTTCAATTTTCCCTCAGCATCTTTGAACAACTAGCAAAAACTGGCAGAGTCATCTTCCTCAGAGCACCAGAAAAGAGTTAAAGGTTGTAATAACTGGAAATGCATCATGTGAAGAAAAGGTAACTTAAAAATAGTAAGAAAACCTTGTGGTGCCATTGCTGGCTTCCCACCCCACCATATACACTTTTACTGGCTAGTGAAATATAGGTTGTCCTGTTACAGAGAGAGCAGAGTAACCACTATGGGCACACTGGTGTGCATATATGTTTGTGCCAATCTATCTGGTGGCAGCTAGAAAAACTGAACCACAACACTTGTTTCTGGTTTGCTATCCTAGAGTTTTCCCTGCACTCAGAAGCAACTTTCTTGCAGACAGCTAAATAAGTGTAAGATCCAGTAAAAAAAAGTAATTAAATTGCACTTGTCTGGGGCAAAGGTATATAACAGAGCATCCCAAAATGGGGGTAAGACTATTTCATAGGGAAAAGAGGAGGAATCAGATCTCCGTAAACACAGAAATTCCTAAGCTACAAGTGCATGCCTAGGAAAAGAGGAATGCTCAGAAAATACTGGAAACTATCCTATACTTTTGCCTTGGCTATTCCCGAAGTTCACTGGTTGGAGAGTAAGCTCTGAAGGAGAGGTTCAGTTAACACAGAGCAAATGCAATGACTGTGAAAGGTGTTTTTGCATTTGTTTTTCAGATCCTGACAATCAAGGAAAACTAACAAATCAAGAATGGGATATGAACTTAAGGAACTCACAACATATGGACTGAATTTCAGAGCTAACAAAATATTAAAAAGCATAGTGGAGAAGCGGATGTGGCTCAAGTGACTGAGCTCCTGCTTACCACATGGAAGGTCCCTGGTTCAGTTCCCGGTGCCTGCTAAAGAAGATAGCAAGTTGGCGCAACGGGCAGGCACAGCAAACTGACACAACAACAAGAGACACAAGAAGAAAAATATAAGGAGAGACACAACAAGGCAGAGAGTGGCAGTTCCAATGCCTCCTAAAGAAGACAAGCAGGACAGTGAGCTGACACGACAGGCAAGCTTGGCAAGCTGATGCAACAAGAGACACAAGAAGAAAAACATAACGAGAGACACAACAAAGCATGGAATGGAGGTGGCTCAAGTAATTAGGTGCTTCCCTCCCATATTGGAGATCCTGGGTTCAGTTCCCAGTGCCTCCTAAAGAAACAAGAAAGATGAACAGACATAGCAAATGCAAACAATGAGGGGAGGGAGAAATAAACAAATCTTTAAGAAAAACAAAATAAAAAGCACAGTGTGCAACAAAAGGTTACAAGGTAAATGAAGAAACAGGAAATGAAGGCCCAACCAAAGAAACAAGAAAAATATGAGAAACCATCACCAAAGGAGATAATACATGGACATTCCAGACAAAGACTACTAAAAAATACTTAGATATGCTCAAAGAACTAAAGGTAAACATAGAAAAAGAAAAAAAGGCTATCAGGAAAACAATATATGAACAAAATGAGAATTTAAATAAAGAGAAAGAAATCATAAAAAGGAACCGGACAAATAAAGCTGAAGATCACAGTAACAGAAATAAAAATTCCCTAGAGGGAAATATCAGATTGGCGCTGGCAAAAGAAAGCGTCAGTAAAGTTGAAGATAAGGCAATTGAAATTATTCAGGTTGAGGAGGAAAAAGAAAAAAGAATGAAGAAAAGTGAACATAGCTTAACAGACCTGTAGGATACCATCAAGAGTACCAATATGTATACACATTATAGAAGTCCCAGAAGAAGAAGAGAGAAAGGGGCAGAAGGAATATTCAAAGAAATAACAGCAGAAACTTCCCAAATTTAATGATAGACATGAATATACACATCAGAGAAGCCCAATGAACTGTAAACAGGATCACTCAAAGAGACCCATGCCTAGACACATGATAAACTGTCGAATGCCAAAGACAAAAAGAGAAACCTTAGAGAAGTAGGATGAAGCAATATGTCGTGTATTAGGGAGCCTCAATAAGATTAAGTGCTGATTTCTCATCAGAAACCCTGGAGGCAAGAAGGAACTGGGATGACATATTTAAAGTGCTGAAAGAATATAATTCCAAATGAAGAATTTTATATCTGGCAAAACTGTCTTTCAAAAATGAGAGAGAGATTAAGGCATACTCAGAAAATGCTGCAGGAACTCATCATCATTATACCAGCTGTACAAACACTTTTAAGTGAGATCTTCAGATTGAAAGAAAATAGACGGTGGATAAAAGTAGCCTAAAGATATAAAGATCTTCAGTAAAAGTAACTACATGGGTAATTATAAATACTAGTACTGTTGTCTTGTAGATGTGGTACGTGACTCCACTTCTTAATTCTTATAGAATCTAAAATGCAAATGCATAATAAGTAATGATAAATCTATGGTATCAGATACACAATGAATAAAGATATAACTTACAATAAGAACACCAAAAGGTGGAGGGACAAGACAAGTATAGGAACATAGGCTGGTATGTTATTGAAGTTAAGTTGGGAGATTTTTATAGATTTAGGATGTTAAACTGAAGCCCCAGGGTAAACACAAAGAAAATGTCTGAAAAACATATGCAGAAAGAAATGAGAATGAACTCAAAATGGTTCACTACAAAAGAGCAAATAAATACGAAAAGTAGGCAATAATAGAAGAATTGAAGAAGAAAAAAGGTATAAGACATACAAAACCAAATAGCAAAATGGTAGAAGACAGTCCTACATTATCAATAGGTACTTTAAATGTAAATGGAATAAATTCCCCAGTCAAAAGGCAGAGGTTGGAAAACTCTATGACCCACCTATATGTTACAAGAGACTCACCTTGAATTCAAAGACATAAGTAGGTTGATAGTGAAATAATGGAAAAATATTCCATGTAAATAAGTCAATAGAAAGCTGGGGTGACTATACTAATATCTGACAAAATAGAATTTAACCCAAAAAGTGTTACAAAGGACAAAGAACAGTATATTCTGACAAAGGGTCAATTCAGCAAGAAAATACAAGAATTAAAAATATATTTGCTCCTAAGAGCAGAGCCCTAAAATATATGATGCAAATATTGACAAGATTTGAAGGCAGAAATAGTGGGTCTACATTAAGAGGAGGAGACTTCAATATATCACTTTCAACAATGGATAAGACATCTAGACAGAAGATCAATACAGAAACAGAAGACTTGAATGATACTATAATCCAACCAGACTAGCAGACATTGAAGGTTTGTGGCACCCCTGCATCTAGCAAGTATCTCAGTGCCACTTTTCCAATATGTGCTCATTTTGCATCTGTGTCACATTTTAATTAAGGTATTTACGTTGTTTTTTTAAAGACATAATGCTATCGCACACTTACTAGACTATAGTATAGTGTAAACATAACTTTTTTATATGTACTAGGAAATCAAAAAATTCTTGTGACTTGCTTTACTGCAGTGGTCTGGAACTGAACCCATAATATCTCCAAGGTGTGCCTGTACTTTTCCGCAGGCATATCATCACTACCCAGAGATGACAGATATGACCATTTATATCTAGTGTCATGTATGTAGTGGACATTTCTACAAGGATTATATATATGTTTATTATTTTTTAAACAAGTAGCTTTTACATGTATCTTGTTTTATAAAGCAGTACATGGTAAAGAGCATTAATCAGAATCACTATTTTATAATATACTATCAATATGTGACTCTTATTAAGTAAGAAATAGTCAAAATAATTAATTTTTTGGCAAAATTTCACATCTTAGCAACAAGATTCTTTTTGCAAATATTTTAATCTATGTGATTTTCAAAACAAAAGGGTACTTTAAAATTTTTAAGAAAATAACTTAAATGAATTTAAAAAGTTCTGGTACTCATCTTTATCTCCCAGTCACGCACTCAACCAACTTCACCTTGAACTAAAAAGCAATTTCTGTACCTGGAATGATTTACCTATAGTGTCATTTAAAATTTTTTAAAATGGCCTAATGAAATGACTGCTTTTAAACATTAGCCAAAATTTCACTAGAGTTAACAACTAAACATAGCACTCAAAACAAGCATACTTGGACAGATTTTTTAAATAAAATAATCTAAAGTTCTAGTGCTGAATTATAGTATATTAATATACTTTCCTATACTAAAGAGGCAAATGAGATGACATTTAAAGGACACTTTTATTCTATGTTTCTGACTATTAACTCATCAACTGCCTAAAAATAACAGTATGTATACATCAACTTACTGATATTCACTTAACTCCAGTTTATGCTTTTAGTTCTCCAATCCTTTACAAATTACTTAAAGTCATTTAGTTACATCTGAAAATGAAGCTAATGAAATAACCAAGTAATTAAAAAAATAGGATTATTTTTGTCAATTACTCAAAGGTTGAATTTCATATAAAACTATGCTTCATCATAATTAAGATTCATTCTCAAGATAATTTTAAGAGTGTCCAAAGCAATATTAAATTGCTTTTTTTCCCAGAACATTAAATTCAGTTTTCCTTTAATGGTTTAATGTTGTATGTACCCAGAAAAACATGTTCTTATATCTAAGGCCTTTACCTCTCTGTCATATGGCAGTATCAAAAGTGACAGAGCTCTTTCTTCCTGTGTCTGTCTGTGTGAGTGTTCGTTTATATCAGACCCAACAAGGGGGTGGAGACTCAACCTGAGTCACATCCACTGACTTAGTGGAATCAAAAGCTCAAAGCAATTTTATCAAATAATCTAATCAAAGATCCTTCAGCTGAATTTAATGCAATCAAAGGGTATCACACCAAGAGGAACAAATTAGTTTACAAACATAAAATTGGGATTCATAAAATAATCTCAAAGCGCCACACTGTCACTCTATAGTCAAGATATTTTAAATGATAAGCTTTTTCCAATTAGGTGTTCTGATCAGTAGTCAAATGACCCCATATTTCCCTGTTCCTATATCTCAGTATAATTTTGTTCCATCCAGGGCCCCATTCCCACCTCAGATATGTGAAAGAAGAGAGAAAGAAAACACAATTTCTAGGGGATCAGGGACCCTGATTCTGAAAGGGGTAGACTAGAGTCAGAAGAAACTGAGCTCCAGGCTAAGCTTTGTCACTAATATTTATCCCCACAGGCAAACCAACTTAGGGAGGATTACAGGAGAATATGGTTCTGTATAGTAAGCACACTTAAGTTAGAAATATAAATTCCCAAGACTACCCCTGGAGATTTTAGCTCAGTAAGTCTGAGGTTGAAAATTACAATCTGTGCAACTGCTTAATTATGGTGCACAGCCATATTTGGGAACTGACAGGCACTTTGTTGAGTCACCCAGTCAATGCAAACTCCCTTTTTTCTAGCCTACCTCTACTATGGAGGCTACAAAGTTAAATATTTATTTTCCAGTCTTCCCTGAAGCTAAGGGTAGCCTTTAAAAATAGCTATGGCAAATGATATTAAAAGTAAGTCTGTGAATACCACCACTCCATCTTCTTTTCTCTCCCTTCTTCCTGCTTCCTTTTGACTTGATGCCTACAGGTAGAAGTTATCTTGTTTCTATAAACCAACATGCTAAGGATGGCAGAACAGAAAGACAGAAAACACACTGAGGACATCTGGACTCACTGCATCTACCAGACTTCTAGTTAGGTAAGAAACACACCTTTTTTTGCTTAAACCACTATTATTTGCTCACAGTTAAAAGCATTTCTAAATGAGACAGTGATTAAGGAGTAGATGACCTCAAATGTACAGTTCAGACCTGATATTCTAAAGTTCTAATTTAAAATAATCTACTTGTCCAGGGAAGGATACCTCTGATACACAATCTAAAGGCATCATTATAATGCCCCCCACTTAAAGAAAAAACAAAAACAAAAAACAACTAATTCCCATTCTTTATATATATACATTTTCATTCACTTTCAGAGAAACTCTGTTAAGTTCAGATTTGCAAGTTAAATAAAACTGAACATAGCCTACAGAGAACCTACATTTAAAAGACCATATACCTTACATACATAGTATTTAAAGTAATAAATTTAACCACATCTTGGTTTAGGAAGGTCAGAAAAATTACATGTATCTTCCTAACTCTTTCCCTTCCTTCATTGCAACTTACCAATTTGGGAATGAGAAAACACCAGTTTTAATATGTAGGAAACATATCTTCTGTGAAAGTCATTAACAGGGGTTAACTTAGAGAAACCTTGTAGTGTTGTAGGCAATCACCTTTTCTATATAATAAGTGGGGCTCAGGCTAGAAAAATAACTGTCTCTAAGGGTGAATTCATGTAAAAAGGAAAAGTAGAGATCAACAATGCCTACACCCATTTGGATCCTCCCATTTTGCACTATACCTAACTCACATTAAAGACAACCATTACAGCAGTATAAAACACATCAATAAATATTGACTGAGATCCCAATCATGGCAAAAAACACACACAAACAAACAGGTTAGACAAGGCAGATGGTTGTAACAGGTCAGAGGATGGGTTCAGGGAGATACTGCAAAAAACTATAACAAAGCAAGTAAAAGCACAAAGGTGAGCTAATTTCACTTTTTCTATTAGGGAATGATTATAACCCTCATACAAATAATAACCTGAGTGCAAATGCACTGATTTTCAATCAGGCTTTGGTGAACTACTCATTCAACCTACCAGTATTTGTTGGGTTGTTGGCTATCACCAGGGATCCAGTGTGGTTTCGGATAGGATTGTCTTGGGTTGACAGAAGGCCTGGAGCTGACCATGATAGAGTATTGTATCCAGAAAGACTCTGCTGCTGGTGGTGCTGTTGTGATGATGGAGGTGGAAGTGGTGATGGATGGCTGATAGCTGTATTTTGACCAGAAAATGAACTATCTTTAACTGGTCTGACAGTTGGAGCATTCTGTGAGGTAAACATTTGCCCATATGGATCACCAGCAGGCAGAGAGGGATATGAAACACTAGGATATGCAGCATTAGAAACTGTTGACATAGCATAATGAGCACAAGTAGAGGGAAATCCCTGAGAAGCTACAGAAGAGTACATAGCTGGACTAGTATAGTGATTCACAAAAGAAGAGTATGGCTGGGAGTCACTGGTATGCAAATGAGATACTGATGATGCAGCACCTTGGAAAGATCCCGGAATAGATCCCATTATATGAGGGGCAGGAGGACCCCTGCCATACATCTGCTGTGCTCCTGGTTGTTGGTTCACTGTGCTAGTAGTCACCACATTCTGTGTTGGTACTGTATAGAGACCAGCATAGTAATCATCACACTGGCTATCCGATGGCAATGAGGTTATTTTCCCAGGTCCTTTAGGGTAATGTCCTGAGGGAGCAATATAGTTTTGAGGATGATATCCATACGCAGATGGAACCTGCATTTGAATCTGTGCTGGACCTAGAAAGAGAGAACAAAAATACAGAGATTAGTAAGGAGGTAAGTAAAAAATATATTGTAATTAAACAGCCACAAAAGAAAACACCACAGAGGGGAAAAACAGAATCATGGGGTAATTTTTAAGCATAGTTTCCATCTAAATGTTGATTCAATTAATTTTCTTCTTAATCCCAACTTGCTACAAAAGATATACAGTGTTACAGACCCACTGCCATACCCAGCCTCCAAAATAGCCTTGAATGATGCCCCACTTTAACTGTTCACCTTTGTGTTGTTCTCTCCCACAATATACCGATAATTTGTACAACCAATAGTATATGGCAGAGGTGATGGCATTTCACTTCCAGGATTAGGTTATAAAAGACTGTGGCATCAGTCTTGGACCTGGGTGCTCTCTATCAGATCATTCACTCAGGAGGAAGCAAGCTGTCATATTGTGAAGAGTCCTATAGAGAAGCTCATATAGTAAGGAGGTGAAATCTCTGGTCAACAGCCAGCAAGAAACTGAGGCCTGACAACAACCACACGAGTGAGATTGGAAGCAGATCCTTCAAGCCCAGGCAAGTCTTGAGATGACTATAGCCCTGGATCCCAGCTTCACTACAATCTCATGAGACCCTGAACCGAACCATCCGGCTAGGCTGCTCCTGAATTCCTATCACTTAGAAACTGTGAGATAATAAATATTTGTTGTTTTAAGGTACTAAGTTTTGGAGTATTTTGTTATGTAGCAATAGATAACTAATATACCTAGCATAGAAGGAGTCCAGGGTTTTTTAAATTTTTTTTTTTTCAATTATAAAAGTAACAATGTACTATTATTTTTTAAAAAATCCAAACAATGAAGAATATAAAGTAAAATGTAAAAGTCCCTCTCTTTCCCTGGTAGCTGATCTTATACTTCCCAGATGTAGCTGCAGTTAAATGGTTTCTTGCGTATCTTTTGTATACATACCTATATATGATACCCAGCAAAAGTGGGTTCTTCCCTCCCAATGCACTTTAAAGACCAATTCCTGAGACGCCAGGTTTCAAAGAGAAAACCCAGAGATAAACCATACAAAAGAATGAGAATTATGTTTCTCTTTGTGTGTCTAACTTTCTATTTGTGTTTATTTGTTCAATGTATATTTTCATACATCCGGATGGTAATATCAAATTAACAAATGAAAATTCTTGAGAGCTCCATTCAAATTGCTAAAAATTAAATAAGTGCATTGTGACAGTCTGAAATTCTTTTATGAATCCCAAAAAGAGAAAGATTATGTTTCTGAACTAATCCATTCCAGTGGGTATGAGTCCTTTCAATTGGACTACGTCAGTGAGGCATGACTCAGGTGGACTCTGCCCTCTTGCTTGGTCTAATATAAACGGAGACAAACATGGGAAAAGAGGACTGCAGGAAAGCAGAGAAGCCCAGGGGAAGGTGGTGACATTGGCAGAGATCAGCAATCATCTTGATTTGCCATGTGGCCGGACAACAGGATCAACAGTAGCTGACTTTGGTGAGAAAGTATCATTGATTGTGCCTTTTTGTCCCGGGGATCGAACCCGGGTCCCTCCATATGGGAGACGGATGCCCAACCAGTTGAGCCACATCCGACCCCCATGATTGTGCCTTGATTTGGACATTTCATGGCCGCCTTGGAACTGTAAGCTTTTACCTTAATAAATGTCCCAATATAAAAGCCAACATACTTCTGGTACTTTGTATCTGCAGCCCTTTGGCAAACTAAAACATGTGTATATATAAATGAGTACTCCTGGAGTCCCAAATTAGAAAAGCCAATAATCTAAATATATAAAACTTGGCCAATTAATTTTTCAGGATGAAAAAGTCATATAGAAAATGAACTAGAGAAACTATTTGGAGGGAAAAAACAAAAAACTAAAAAGGTTTTCCTGAATTCCTCCACAGCTTTCTATTGCCTATTCCTACTGCCAGCTTTTCATCAAACCCTTGACTGAATTCAGGCCAAGACCAAAACTGTCAAGCAAACTGGTTGGGGAAACAATGGGAGAAAGGATGGGTGTAGAAAGATGAAGGATATGTGAGTTCATTCATTCCAATAGACCTGGAAATTAAGAACGATAGAGACAGAGGGAATGTTAGAGAATAAACCTTGGTTTGCATAGTTTGTCCTGTAATTCCCCAATCAAAGAATTTTGACAGCTTTGGCATGAAAGTAATTAATAATCCAATTGTCAGATTTTGGTAAGTAAAGAATAAGTTATGAAAAGGTTTTTCTAAAATATGATTGTAACAAATTAAACAATTACATTCTCCAGAGCCTGATAGTCGGTATGCTTTTGAGGTTGTTCATAATTTTAGAATATTATGGAAACAAAGAGGTTTTATCCTATGGACAAAGAAAAAAGTCTGTGCAAATTTGTATTTAAACAGGGAATAAGGAAGCGGCTGTGGCTCAATCAGTAGGGCTCCCGTCTGCCATGTGGGAGGCCCCGGGTTCGGTTCCCGGGGCCTCCTGGTGGGGGCGGGCCTGCCCGCGCGGTGTGGTTGGCTGACCCGGCGAGCACAAGCAGCAAGGGGGGGGATAAATGAATAAATAAATAAAATCTTTAAAAATAAATAAATAAATAAATAAATAAATAAATAAATAAATAAATAAATAAATAAACAGGGAATATATATGACAATACCTGAATGTATATGGAAAGTTGTAGAGGGTTTGTGGAAGCAAATTTTGTTGCTGACCGTAATTTAATAAGTTAATTTAAAGGTGAAATTTTGCTGTAAGGTGAAGTAACTGGTCTAAATGGTTATAAATGGTTATAAAAGGTTATAGGAAGTTTGTAGAAGCATTTTTTAAATGGAGTGATTTCAAAGTAAATGGCTGATTCTGGGAAGCCATTCTTAAATAGAAATCTATGAGTTGATACTGATAACAAAAAGCAACTTTATTGCAGAGAAACCTGACAGATGCCACCTTAATCTGTTGTGATTGATGCTAACGAGGATTTGATGAACTTGTTTCTCGAATGAGGTACTGATGCAAAACTAAAGTTTGCTTTTCTTTCTGTTAAAGTAATACTAATTATTGGTCTGTTTTGAGTGGAAGGACATAGAAGTTTTTTTTAAAAAAAATAATCAATATATAAAAGACAAAGAGTCTGTGCCTTATCATATCTTTAATGGTAAAAAAAAAAAAAAAAGAGCCATTGGACGTTGTCTTTCCTCACTATTTTACTATCTTGTAACTGATAAATAAAGTCCTGTTGACACATAATGTTCAAACCTGATAACTTTTAATATTCTAATAAAACCCCAAGGGTATCAATTTCAAACAGTTGCAAAGAATTTGTTCATTCATAGTTAAAAGTGAGGTGCTAAAATATACACAATTACGAAAGATTGAAGACCAATCTGACCATTAAAGGACACTTAGGGCAATTTTTTTTTTTTTTAAGGGCAATTTTTAATAAAAAAGTAATGCTAAAGACCAAAACTGATGTCATCACTGAAATTAACATTTTCAATGTTTGCATTTAAATTCACAATGGAAAAAATAGAGTCCAAAACTGGAAACTCATAATAATTGTGTAAACTGTGGAAGATTTTAAATATGATGCTATTTTGACAATTTTAAATTTTAGAGTCACATTTGATTCTGATCAGAATTTTTATCAAGATGTTAAGCTTTCGCAATATGTATTTCCTAGTCACATTTTGTGAATATGTAAACTTACGTTTACTTCTAAGGAAAATACTATTTATAAAATGATATTAAATCTGGTATTAGCTGCCCATTTCAGACACTTAATACTTGCAGAGATCCGTGTTACATTTACCAACTGAAGTTTTATTAAAAAAAGAATCACCCTCATTGTTGAAAGTAAATATACTCCAAGGTGCAAATATTATTGTTCCAATAGGCATGTGATTATATTAAGTAGGTGGGAACAGGAAGATAATCTTGATTCCATTGGGAATCTTAGGTTTTCATAAAATAATTTGGAAAATAGTTTTTTCTGTACTGCTGTCATGAATACTATGTATCTTACAGAGAACAGTGTGGAAGCTGTTCCTTTCAATCCAGGGTCAAATACTTTCAAGAACCTTAAAAAATAGTTTCATTTAATATATTATGAGTTACAAGAGAAGTGTTTGGAAAGTGTTGTAAATTGAAGGAATTTTGTGATCCTCTATTGGTTAAATCTGTATAGGTAAAATGTTACTTACATATTATTTATATATAATTAGAGGTTGTATAAGATTCTTAAAGACTTAAGTTCTCACTGTTCATATTCTATCCTAATACTGATCTGCATGGTGGCATTGTTGGTTATAGTTTCAGTTATTCTTAGAAGAATGTTATATGTTATGAAAACAACCAAAATTTCCTTATCAGTTACACTATTCTGCTCTGATGCTTCTCTAAAAGAGCACAGTCAACAAAAAGGGACTTTAAAAGAGAAGCAACGCAAGTTTATAAGTAATGTTCTACCTGTTGATTAACATAATCCTGGTAAAAGCATAAAAACAAAAAGAAACAAAATTCTACTGTGGTCTGTAGTTAATGAACTCTAGAAATAGCTTTATTTAAAATACTCATAAGGGAATTAGGACCTAGATTGTATGCCCTTGCAGCAGTCACATTTATTCCTGGGCTCTGATCTCTAGTTGTTATTTCTAAATCCTGAGATGCTTGACTATTTGGGTATAACCTAATAACTCCCTAGAACTTTTAAGTGTCTATGACACTCGAGACTCAAAGCTAAAGTTTGCCAGCTCTAAAGGTGCTGAAGAAACAGCATTAATTATAAAAGACCACCCCAATTAAAGAAGCCAAAGAATGACTCAATTAAAGGTAAATGAGATAATCTAGTTATACACTAAGATGAATCAGTATACAAGGTAAAAGGTAATATTACTGGTATTTTAAAACTTTAAGTACTATGGGGACCGGAAAGAAGATATTTATTTTGTTAAGAAAATTCTTCACTGGGAAATTCCTACTATTCTCTTAAGCAATAGGGGCTCCCAAATTATTGAAAGTGTAGAACTCTACAGGGTAACCAGTGAAAATAAACTCTGAAATGTATACACCCTGCCTAATAAAAAGAAATAAGCTAGCAAGCTGAGCCCTTGGTCTTGAGGCTAGCACACATGAAACTTATTTCTGTAATGACAAAGTTAAGCCTAATTATAATTAATGCCTAAGAGTCCCCTCCTGAAGACGATTTTTGTTACTCAAATGTGGCCTGCCTCTCTAATCCAAACCTTACAAATAAGCTCACTACTTTCCCCCCTACGTGGGACATGACAGGACTTCCAGGGATAAAGTTTTCCCTGGTAACATGGGACATGACTCCCAAAGATTTTCCTGGTAATGTGGTACCTGACAACTTGACAGCTCCCAGGGATGAGCCTCACTGAGAATGTGGGATTAGACCAAAAGGGGGGAAATAGAACAAAATAAAGTTTTAATGGATAAGAGATTTCAAATAGAGTTGGGAAGTCATTCTGGAGGTTACTCCTATGCAGGCTTCAGCCAGATAAAATGCGGACTGCCAGCCTAAAGAATACTCTGGGCTCTATCCAAAATCTATAAAAATGATTTCCCCAGTGTAACACAGTTCTAACTCTTTCTATTTAAACCTATAATGCTCAATTTACTTAAGTTTATTTTTCAGAAACTTAAGCCTACGGATTATTCCTATGCCAGATAAACCCTGCAACGCAGAAGTACCAGTCTCCTCAGGAACAGCAACAAGTTCCATACTCCCAACCTCTAGGGTCAATGCCCCCATTTAGCAGGAAGCAGTCAGAGCAGTCCTTGTCCAGATGCCCAAGATTGGGGAAGTAACAAACAAAAGGGAAGGATTGTAACCCAGAGTTAAGAATCCACAAAAGATTATGATTACAAAATCGTTATAGAGATGCTTTGTTTCTTGTTTTTCCAGTATGTTATAGAATAGCCAAAAGTTAATACCCGAAATGACTGAAACTGGCCTCAGTCTTGTTTATCCTTATTTCAAAACTAGACTCACCCTTGTGTATACTTACTACTGTGATAGTAATTCTAGATGGATATTACCTTTGTTTATGGTCATCTCTACCTGCTATGATGATGATTTTTCCAGAGAGATTTTACTCTTGTTTATGAACATTTCTATTGAAATGGTAATCACACCACTAGCCTTTTTGAAATCCATAAGAAAAACCTTGTAACTCCTGTTCTGTACCCACTGTCCCCAGCTGCCTTGGATTTCTGATAATGATTGTTTTGTGATTGTAATAAACTTGTGACTCACTCCCTTTTGTCCAGGCCCTTAATGTTTACTAATGAAGGAACCTGAGCCAGTTCCACCCCAATTACTCATTAGCATAAACTGCTAAGCCTGGATATGATAAATTATCAGAATTACTGCAGTTCAAGAGGCAGTTTTTGGCCATTAGACCACTGTTCTTTGCTTACACAAACACATTCTTTCTTTCTTTAAAACCCCAGTGTCTCAGTGAAGCAGGCTAGATAGAGAATCAATAGATGGATCTTGAAGCTGGCAAGAAGTCCATGTGGACATCAATAACCTCCAAGATGGCTGCTGGAAGACCCTCACAAGATTCTGCCATTTGGAATAAGATTTCCTCTGGAAGCCAGGAGAAGCCCCGGATATTTTCCTGGGGGATTGATGGGTGGGATAATCAATCAAAACAGCAAACAGCTGGAACTCCTCTCGTGCCATTAGCAAAGGGGCAGAATATTAATAGTTTAAAAAGCAGGCACAAAGGCCTTTTGACCCCTGTTCTTGCCTTTTGCGCCCTGCTCTCGCCGTGTCCCCCCCGCATGATCAACATGCAAGTAAAACCTGGGCATTTATAATCTATAATGGAAAATCGTAGTCTATAAATCAGTCCTCTTCATCTCTCTTCAGCCCCTTCCTCTCTACCTGGAACCCATGATCTGTTATTTCCTCCCATTTCTCATCCCTTCCTACCTTAATAAATTACTGGCCTAATCAACGGCGTGCTTCTTGAAATTCATTTCCTGCAGTTTAGCCAGGGACCTAGACAAAATCCAGCTACATCGTGAATGGTCTTTAAAGTGAACTGGGGGAGCGGAGGTGGCTCAAGTGATTGAGTGCCTCCCTCCCACATGGGAGATCCTAAGTTCGGTTCCCAGTGCCTCCTAAAAAGATGAACAGAGAGCAGACAGCAAGCACAAAGATTTTTTTAAAATCTTAAAAAAAAAAAAAAAAAAAAAATAGTGAAGTGGGAGGAAAGAACCCACTTTTGCTCAGTTATCATATATACATGTATGTATAAGCATTTATATAAATTTATTTTTTAAACACAAATAGGATACTACAGTTCTGCCACTTTTTAAAATTTACATCCTGGGTATCATTGTGTTTCCATATGTATATGTATATGTATATGTATATACATATGTGTGTATGTATGTATAAATGCTCATCTCTTAAAAAACTATATACTATTCATTGTAGAGATATAACATTATTAACTAAACCCCCATTGATGAATATTTCAGGGGTGAACTAACTTTTAGTATACTTATAATAATAAATATATGTATTAATATATCTGTGATGAGTCCGTAGGATAAGTTTCTAGAAGTGAAACTGGAGGTGCCAAGGGTGTGCTTTTGACCATTATTGCCAAATAGCTCTCCAAAAAGATCCATCAATGTCTACCCCTCATCAATTATGCTTAAGAATGCCTCATCTTTCCAACATTATTATCACTTTAAATTTTGCTGATATGATAAATGAGAAGCACTGTAGTTCTTAACTTTGATGCTGAATCTTTTCAAATGTTTATTAGCCAGTTGGATGTCTTTCTCAGCCATTTGCCTTTTTTCCTAGAGAGCTGTGCTTTCCTTAATGATTTATAAGTGTTCTTATCTATTAAGAAAATTAGCACTATTTTATTACTACATTCTACAAATATTTTCCACAGGCTATTGTTTGTCTTTTGACTTCGTTTATGCTGTTTTTTGTTATAGTTTCCTGATTAGTATGTAATAAAATTTTGGTTTGATAGATTTTCAAATCATACTTAAAAGCCTTCCCCATTCCAAGATTATAAAATTATTTACCCATGTTTTCTTCTAATGTTTTCATGCTTCCATTTTTATATGTCTATCTTTGATTACAAAATGTCTTTATTTTATTATGAAACATCAAAATTAACATCAATCTTAATATTAATTTTATCATTACTAATATAAAAATTTTAAATATACTATGTGCCATTCACTGTTCCAAATGCTTTACGTATATTAACTTCTTTAATCCTCTTCCAAACCCTTTGAAATAAATAGTATTATTATATCCATTTTATAATTAAGTTAATTGAGGCACAGAATTTAGGACATTTAATACAATAACACATTTAAGAAGGTACAGAGCTGGGATTTGAATCAAGCAATCAGCTCGGAGTCCATGCTTTTAACCAATGATCTGTTGCCCTTTGCTTCACTAAGATCCCGCTTTGTTTCTTTAGTCTATTAAGTGGCCAATTGTCCCAACAATGGGATTCCAGTCTTAGTTCCAACTACTTTTCTTTGGGTTTGGGGCAAATTTTAATTAACCTATAATATAGTTTTCCTATCTGATAGAAGGAAACAGATGTCTGTGCCATACCTCAAATAATAGGAAAACAAGAGAATATTCACAAGCTTTTGAAGTTCACTGATACAAGTATACAAAATAAGTGCCACTGTATTCAACATAATAATGTATAAAAATATTTCTCTATAAATGATAAATGAACCAAGCTTATATTTCCTTATTGTTTTCAATTTCTACTAAATAATGTGGTAGAATCTTAATTTGTCATGTAAATACATATTCCATGCAGACACAGTGACAACTTACACAATCAAGCTGTAAGGGGAAAATACTATCCATACTTCTCCTATAATTCCAATGGGTATACAGAGAACTGAAACTCAAGTATCATTTTTATCAAAGTTTATAATTCACTTTTCCTATAGAATAATATTTTATAACAAGGTCATAGTTCAACTGAAAGAATGTATTTACTTATGGAGAAATAAGTCTAATAGGAAATGTTCATTAACACAACAAAAATGTTAAATATTCTCCTCCTCTTCCCTATTTAAATATATAAAAAGATGGATTTGCTACCCTTTACTATAGTCTCTAAAATCAACACTGGTACAATATATCACTCAAGAAAAGAGCCAAATCAGAGTTAGGTAAATCTATTCAAGTATCTACCCACTTAATAATTGATTTGGCTCATCCATGCTACATGATCTGCAAACAGGGAAATAAGCATCATCATGTCCAAGCTATGGAAATATTCTTCTAAAAATATCAGGAATATTGTATCTTTTGAAAATTATCAGAGGTGAATTACCCACCAGAGGAAGCCTATTTACTTCCCAGTCCATCAAAGAAAATGAAGATACTTTCTCAGGGGTATGGGAAAGAACACCTAAGTTATATGTCAATGTTTACCATTCCTTATGCTATATCATGTACCAAAAAAATCTGAAAATAACAAAAAATAATAAAAAAATAATGAATAAATCAAGATCCCTTTGACCAGACACAAAGTACTACATATTGTATGGTTCCATTTATATAAAATGTAAGTATAAATCAATTTATAAAGATGGAATTAGATTAGTAGTTATGTAGGCTGGGGAAGGATAGAGAGATTTGACAGGTGACTGCTAAGGAGTGTAGAGTTTCTCTTTTTGGAGAAGTAAAATTTTCTAAAAAATTTTTGTGGTGATGAATGCACAATACTGATTATACTAAAAGCCACTGATTGTACACTTTGGATAGACTGTGAATATATCTCAATAAAACTATGTAAAAATAAATAAATAAAATAAATGGGACTCTTCCCATCTCAAAAAAAAAAAAAATCCCTTTGAAAGCAAAATGTTTCCTTTCAAATATTTTAAATCATGTTTTTAAAAGCCTGTACTAAAAATAGAAACAATAAACATAAGAATTGGTTTAGGTGAAAAGAAAATGCTTTCTAGAACTAGCAAAGAATATCAATACTAATATTAAAGTGTTATTTCTTCTGCTAATACCAAAAGCCGAGCCTGGCAAATATTACAAATACATAGTTTAAGTACACCATCTTTTTTTTTTTTTTTTTTTTTTAAACAGTCTGTAGAGCACATTATGGAAATCTTATTAGTGTTAGCATTTTTACTTACCTATATTTCCTATAATTCCCTTAACAACTGTGACAGTTTTAAAATATGGTCCCCAAATTCTTTGATACTATGCTGATTAAAGGATGGAACCTATGTCTCATGCCCTTTAATTTGGCCAGGGTTATAACAGGTTCTATAATAAAGAATTACAGAAGTCCAGCTGTGTGGCTTCCAAGGCTTGGTCACAGACAATTCAGTTTCTGCATTATTTGATGTAACACTTGCAGGTGGAGCCCTAAGCAGTTTGTAAGAAATACAATTATCCCATTGCTACCATGCCCTATGGAAGCAAAATTACACGGAGAGGCTATGTGTAGGCACACAGGTCAAAAGTCCTAGTCTTAAGAGTTGTCCCAGCCCAGGAACCAGATACATGAGTAAATGAGCCTTCCAGATCATTCTGATCTGCAGCCATTGAGTCATTCCCAATCACTGAATCTTCCCAACTGAGGCCTTAGAGCATAAATAAGCCATCCACAATGCTCACAGAATCTGTGAGCAAAAAAAATCGTTGTTTTAAGCCACTACGTTTTGGGGTAATTAGTTATATTGCAATGGCAACTGGAATAGCAACTAGTTTTAAACTATTTTTTAAAAATTCAGAAACCAGATTTTAAAACGGAAATGCAGGAAGTGGATGTGGCACAAGCTATTGAGCTCCAGCCTACCACATGGGAGGTCGCTGGTTCGTTTCCTGGTGCCTCCTAAAGAAGACAGCGAGCTGGCGTGATGGGCAGGCGTGGAAAGCTGACACAACAAAATGACGCAACAAGAGACACAAGAAGAAAAACATAATGAGAGAGACAACAAAATAAGAGATCGGAAGTTCCCAGTGCCTCCTAAAGGGGATGTGCAAGACAGGAAGCTGGAGTGACAGGCAGGAGTGGAAGCTGACACAACAAGATGACACAACAAGAGACACAAGAAGAAAAACACAATGAGAGACACAACAAAGCAGGGAGCGGAGGTGGCTCAAGCAATGAGGTGCCTCTCTCCCATATCAGAGGTCTTGGGTTCTGTTCCTGGTGCCTCCTAAAGAAACAAGGAACATGAACAGATACAGCAAGTGCAAACAACGAGGGGGTGGGGAGAAATAAGTAAATGAATAAATAAAATAATTCTTTAAAAAAAACCTGAAATGTATCCATCTGTACTTAATATAAAAATGCATATTTTTAAAAATCCAGATATCAGTTTCAATACTTGTTACAAAAAATACTAGCTTCAAATAAGTAAAATATACTATGTGTGCATTTATGTGTATATGTATGTATGTATGTGTATACATACACACACACAAGAAAACGTACTAAGCTGTCCTATTCTATTAGAGAAATAGTTTGATCCTAGAATATAATATTTATTTGGGAGCTGTGCATCTTAAGTGAAATATGAAAAAATTAGGAAAGAATGAAAATTGGGTCTATCATGAGATGCAAAAACAACTAGAATCATAGACGTGCCAAAGACCTGCACTACTCATCCAATATAGTAGCCACTAGCCACATGAAAAGTGCTATAAGTATAAAATACAGAATAGATTTCAAAGAAATAAGATGAAGAAAAGATTTTCAGTAATTTTTTTTTTTAAAGATTTTATTTATTTATTCATTTATCCCCCCCTTGCTGCCTGCGCTCGTGCAGGCGGGCCTGCCTCCACCAGGAGGCCCCGGGAACCGAACCCGGGGCCTCCCATATGGTAAACGGGAGCCCTACTGATTGAGCCACAACCGCTCCCCCAGTAATTTTTATTACTGAATACATGTTGAAATAAATACTTTGTATATATTGGGATAATTAGATCAATTAACATTTTCACGTGTGCTTTCTGATATCTTAATGTGACTCTAGAAAGTTTATAATTATATACGTGGCTTGCATTATATTCCTAAAGAACAGCATGGCTATAGACAGAAGAATACCATGAGAAAAGGAGAAATAATGGCAGCATATACAGAATACTTTCAATCTAGGCATATATGTATGTATGTGTATATATACACACATACATATATATATATGTCGATTAGGCATTAGTAGAAACCTTTCAAAATACAGCTAAGTTTCATTAATGCTACTGGTTTTTAAAATATGGTTTCCTGAGATAATTTAGATGCAGAACTTTCTTTGAGTTCAAAATGACGGGAGCCGATGTGGCACAGTGGTTGAGTGCCAGCTTCCCACATACGAGGTTCCAGGTTCAATCCCCCACCCAGTAGCTCAAAAAAATTAAAAAAAAAAAAAATTCCTACAAAATTATTCTGCAGGATATATGAAAATATTTAGTATTTTAATATTTCTAAAGTGGAGAGAGAGTAGGGAAGTGGAAGTAAAAATAGATTGGTTATATATGCAGATAGTCAAATTTCAAAAAATAACTCTAGGGGACTTCTTGCTTATTATAAACATGATATATATTCATTATAGAAAAGGCACAGAAGGGAAATGGATGTGGCTCAAGCGATTGGACTCCTGTCTACCATCTAGGTGGTCCAGGGTTTGATTCCCAGGGCCTCCTGGTGAAAGGCAAGCTGGCCCACACAGCAAGCTGGCCCGTGCAGAGTGCTGGCCCATGCAGGAGTGCTGGCCCGCACGGAGTGCTGGCCTGCATGGAGAGCTGGCGCAGCAATATGATACAACAAAAAGAGACACAGAGAAGAGACAATAAGAGACGCAGAACAAGGACCTGAGGTGGTGCAAGAGATTGAGCACCTCTTTCCCACTCCAGAAGGTCCCAGGATCCTTTCCCGGTGCTGCCTAAAGAGAAGACAAGCAGACATAGAAGAACACACAGAGAGCAGACAGCGAGGTTGGGTGCGGGGGTGGGAGAAATAAATAAAAAAATAAATAAATCTTTTTTAAAAAGGAAAGAAAAGGCACAGAAAAAGACAAAATCAAAGAAAAATCACCTATAGTCTCAACACTTGAGATAACTATTAACATTCTGATTTATATTCATCTAATATTTTCACTATGCATACATGTTTCTTATTTAGTTAAACAAAAATGGGGTTATAATGTACATTTTATTTTTTTGATATCTTCTTCATTTAGCATGACCTGAATATCTTTCCATTATCACTTTTAATGGCTGTATAGTATTCCATTATATGGACTTAGCATTTTTTAACCTATTCCCTATTATTGGTCATTTAAGTTGTTTTCTTTCTTTCTTTCTCTTTTTAATATTAAGCCACATAGTGATAAATATCTTTATAAAAAGGTAAATCTTTGTGTTCACTCATACTTTCCTAAAAGTAAATTTCTATCAGTTACAATTGCTAGGTCAAATCCCTGGCTGGCATATAAAGGCACAGAAGAGACACCACAGTACTAGCGGAAAAAAAAACAGGCAGAGGCCCTATAGTATGCAGTTTCTATCTGTTCTTTTCACATACTATTGCTATTTCTTGTTTGTTTGTTTGTTTGTTTGCTTGTTTCAGCCTAACCCACTTCAGGTCTGCTCTGTCCCCACAAAATATGGCTGTAAGTCAAGACTCTGGGCAGAAATGTGGTTCACCTTCTCTGTGTTTTTCTGGTTTATAGAGATCTCGCCCTAATTTCTAGCTACTCTCCCAGCTTTGGGCATTGTGGTAGGTAGCCTTCAAGATAGGCTACCAAGATAGTGATTCCCACTTCTTGGTATTGATGTCCTTGTGTAGTACCTTCCCATGTTGTGTAGGATTGTATTATCACTAGGATATTGCAGAAATCATGTTGTGTAGTCCCAGTCAACTCTATTTTTTAATTAGAGAAGTTGTACAAAACAATCATGCATAAAATACCATATTCCCATATACTACCCTACCGCCAACACCATGCATTGGTGGGAAACATTTGTTATAATTGATGATAGCACTTTTTTTTTTTTAATATTTGTACTTTTAAAAAAAAAAACATACTTTTATTACATGTAATGAAGGATTATTCAAATAGTTCATCTATCATCCATTATTTACATTGTGTCTTTTTCCCTATATACCATCCTATTATTACCACCTTGTATTAGTATTGTACATTCATTATAATTCAGGAAAGAACATTCTTCTATGTGTACTATTAAATATAGTCCATCATTTACCGTTAAGGTTCACTGTATTGTAAAGGTCTATGTTTTGTCCTTTAATTTTTATTATAGAAATATATACATCCTAAAGTTTCCTCTTTTAACACATTCACCCATGTTGTTCAATGCTGTTGATTACACTCACAATGATGTGCTACCATCACCACTATCCATTTCCAAACATTTACCATCAACCTAAGTAAAAATTCTGTACTAGATAAGCATCAATTCCTCATTCTCTGACTCCAATCTATGTCCTGGTAACCTATATTCTAGATTCTAATTTTGCAAGTTTGCTTATTATAATTTGTTCATAACAGTGAGTTCATACAATAGTTGTCCTTTTTGTGTCTAGCTTATTTCACTCAACAAAATGTCCTCAAAGTTCATCCATGTTGTCACATTCATCAGAACTTCATTCCTTTTTACTGAATAAATGTTAAAATGGGGAAGAAAGGGCAAATCTTCCTTACAGCAAAATTCCAAATTACAAATGTAAAAGGAATGAGGAAAAGAGCAAAATCACTTCTAGAACTCTACACTTCTAGAACTCTACTACTGTAAGCAAGAGCCACTGAGGAATGCTAAAATTAGTGGGTGAAATTTTAAGGTGAAACACAATAGTGGAACAGCCTCAAAATATCTCCCTCAGAATATTTACTGTGGTAACTTTAATATATGCCCACAAATTATTTGGTACTCCTCACTCCAGAAGGTGGAGCTTACACCCCTCCCCCCCCTTTTTGAATGTAGGCTGCAATTAGTAAGTCACTTCTAATGAACAGAGTATGAAAAAGAAAAAACAGAACCTTATGGTGGAAAAATCTGGCAGACACCATTTTAATCAAGTGTCTGAGGTTAATATCACCAGAAATAAGCTGATATCACATGACCATTGTCTTAGTTTGCTAATGGCTACCAATGCAAAATACCAGCAGTGAGTTGGCTTTTATAATGAGAATTTATTAGGTTAAAAGCTTACAGTTCTGATGGAAGCAGATGTGGCTCAACCAGTTGGGAGCCCACCTACACACAGGAGGTCTCGGGTTCGGGTCCTGGTACCTCCCAAAGAAGATGAGCAGACACCACACCCACTGCAACAAGCTAGACACCGCACTCACCACAACGAGCTAGATGCCACACCTGCTGCAACGAGCAGACACCTAAAGGAGCAGATGCCATAGCCCCTGGGGAGCAGATGTGGCTCAGGCAGTTGGGCACTCGCCTCCCATATGGGAGGTCCAGGGTTTGGTTTCCAGTGCCTCCTGGAGAAAGTGAGCAAACAATGAGCCGACAGATGAGAGAACCATCTGGGGGCGGGGGTAGGGAGGTGGGGATGGAGGAGAATAAATTTTTTTTTAAAAGCTTACAGTTCTGAGGCTACGAAAATGACCAAATCAAGGCTTCATCAGGCAATGTCTTTTTCCCCAAAGGTTGGCTGCTAGTGATCCTGGACTCCTGCCACATGGCAAGGCACAATGGTAGCCAGTCTCTGTGGAGATCTCTGCCTTTCCCTCCAGGCTCACATTCTCCACAGCATAGTATTATAATGGCAGCTCTGCCCATCTCTGGAGCTCAGCTGTGTGCATTCAGGCATATGGCTTGTCTCTCCCCTCTTCTCTGGGCCTTGTCTCTTCAGCTTTGAGCTGCTTGTGGGTCTAGCCTCTTGGAGGCCTCTTTCCATGCCTCTATGCCCTGCTGATTCCAGCCTCTGACCTCTGGGACCTCTCCTTCTGTCTTTGAGGTTTTTTTTCTTATGTGTGACTCTTGGTCCTCCATATATAAAAGATTGCAGTAAGAGGATTAAGAACCACCCTAATGAAGTGAGTCACATCTTAAGTTAAGAACTACTTGCCAAAATATCCTATTTACAAAGGGTCCACAGCCACAGGAATGGATTAACTTTAAGAACATACTTTTCTGGGATCCATACAGCTTTAAACCATCACAACCACTGATATAATGTGATAAGAAGGATACTTCACCTCTGTAGTATTCTTCCTAAAAGTTCACAATCCTATCTAATCATAAGAAAACATTAGCAAACCCATCACACTACAAATACTGTGATGGTTTGAAGCTGTTTGGATCCCAGAAAAGTATGTTCTTAAAGCTAAGCTTTTCCTATTGTAAGCAGGGCCTTGTGATTAGGTTATTTCAGTTAAGGAATGGCCCCTGGGTGGATCTTATTAAACCTTTTACGGTGGTCCTTTAGAATTGGATGAATACAAGGGAGAAAAAGAGAAAGCCACTGAAGCAAGGTGAAAACAGTGAAACCCAGAAGAGAAGGGAGAAACCAGCAGATGCTACCATGTGCCTTGCCATATGACAGAGGAATCCAGGATCACTGGCAGCCAGTCTTCAGGAAGAAGGTATTGTCTTGATGATGACTTGATTTGGAAGTTTTCATGGCCTCAAAATTGTAAGCTTGTAAGCCAATAAATTCCAATTGTAAAAGCTAACCCATTTCATGGTATCTGCCAACCTAGCAGACTAAAATAAATACCTAACCAGCATTCCTCAACTGTCAAGGTGATAAAAAGCAAGAAAAGGCAACAAAACTAACACAGACCAGAGGAGACCAGGAAGACAAAACAACTAATACAATATGGTATCCTGGATTAGATCTTGAAACAGAAAAAGACACTAGAAGGGAAACTGGTGAAGTAAAAATAAAATCTATTGTATTTCACCAATATTAATTTCTTAGTTTTGATAAATTACTGTGGTTCTGTAAGACGCTAACATTAGTGGAAGCTGAATGAAGATGTATATGGGAGGGGAGTAGATGTGGCTCAAGCAGTTGAATGCCCACCCCCCACATGGGAGGTCCCAGGTTCAGTTCCCAGTGCCTACTAAGGAAACAAACCAAAAAAAAAAAACCAAAAAACAAAACAAAAACAAAAACAAAATACAAAAAACAAAGAGCAGGGAAGCGGCTGTGGCTCGATTAGTGGGGCTCCCGTTTACCATATGGGAGGCCCCGGGTTCGGTTCCCGGTGCCTCCTGGTGAAAGCAGGCCCGCCCGAGAGGCGTGGTTGGCTGACCCCACGAGCACAAGCAGCAGGGGGGGGGATAAATGAATAAATAAATAAAATCTTTAAAAAAAAAAACAAAGAGCAAACAACAAGGGAGCCAACTCAGGGAAGCCAAAGTGGCTCAGTGGCTGAGTGCTGGCCTCCCACATACAAGGTTCCAGGTTCATCCCCAGTCCCGGTACCTCAAAAACAAACAAACAAACAAAAACAAGTATATGGGAACACCGTACTGTCTTGATAACTGTTCTGTAAATCTAAAATTATTTCAAAATAAAATGTTATTAAAATACCAGTAGAAAGAAATGCTGGTAATAACCTAATAAATTGATTTATGACACAATGTTTTAGAAAAATGACTAATGACTATACTAAATATAGCCAGAGTTGTTTTCTTTTGGGGACTGAATCATGTACCTCACAAAAGACATGCAAATAGAACTACTTGTAAACAGGACTCTAAAGATGCTACTATCATTAGTGAAGGGGATCTTCAAAGATCCTATTTAGGTGTGGCCAAACTGAATTAGAATGGGTCTTATTCTTAATTGCTGGAGGCCTTATAAAGAGAAGTCAAAAGTCAGAGAAAGCCATAGGAGGAAACCAAAGAAGAGATCACCATGCAATGGCTGAATGCCATCACCAGAACATTAGTGGCCTGGGAGAAAGCATGTCCTTGTCAACATCTTGACTTTGAACTTCTAGCCTTCAAAACCATGAAAATGCTTGTTGTAGAAACCAACCCATTGAATAGTATTTGTCATAGCAGCTCTGGCAGACTAAGACATTTTCCTAAAGTGTGAATCTGATTATGCTACTTCTTGATTAAAGGCTTCTAACAGTTTCTCTTGCCATTAAAAAAAAAAAAAAAAAAAAAACAGCTCCAATTCTTCAACATGACCTGTATAAGACTAACCACCCTCCCCCTAAAAATGCCCATGTCCTAAACCCAGGAACCTATGAATGTGTTTGGTTACAGGACTAAAGGGGAATTAAGGAGCAGACAGAATTAATGTTACTAATCAGATGGTCTTAAAATAGAGAGAATATCTTAGATTATCTGAGTCAATTCAATGTAATCACAAGGGCTCTTAAAAGTAGAAGAGGGAGACAGAAGGGTAAGAGGGTGATGTTACTATGGAAGAAACCTAAAAAAGGTACAATGTTGCTGGCTTTGACGATGGAGAAATGGGGGCATGAGCCAAGGAATGTGGGCAGCCTCCAGAAGCTGGAATAAGCAAGAAAGGGGATTCTACACTAGAGACTCTAGAAAGGAAGCTAGTCCTGCCAACACTTTAATTTTAGCCCAGTATGACTTATGTTGGACTTCTAAATCACTGATAATAAATTGTTGTTTATTTAAGCCACCAATATATGGTAATTTATTATAGCAGAAAACAAAAACTAATACAAAGGCCCTCTATGATCTGATCCTTGCTTAGCTCTCTGACCTCATCAATCACACTCCTCCTTCACACAATGATTTTGAACAGGTATGCCTTAGCAAGTCCTTCACATGAGTCTGCCAGTTTGATTAACAAATAAAGTTAAATTTTGCTACAACTAAGGATGATTGCTGTTATGGTGGAGTCAAATGGAATGCTACATTCCCACCTGGTGTAGGAGATAAAGACCTGGCACCAAGTAAGATTATAGGCTAGAAAGTAAAACTATCCCTATTGGCAGATAACATGATCCTATACATAGAAAATCCCAAAGAACCCACAAGAAAGCTACTAAAACTAATAAATGAATTCAGCAAAGTAGCAAGGTACAAGATAAACACCCAAAATTCTGTTGGGTTTCTATATAACAGTAATGAACAATCTGAAAAGGAAATCAATAAAACAATTCCATTTACAATAGCATGTAAATGAATAAAATATATAGGAATTAATTTAACCAAGAAGGCAAAAGGTTTGGACACTGAAAACTATAAAACACTTCTCAAAGAAAGTGAAGAAGGTTAAATAAATGCAAAGGCATCCTATGTTCATGGATCAGGAGACATATTATGTTAAAATATCAGTAATACCTAAAGCAGTCTACAAATTCAATGCAATCCCCATAAAAATTCCAGAAAAAAATCAGTTTCACTGGCTTAAAGCCATAGGAACCACAACTTAGTGGCTTAAAACAACTTTAAGTTTGGGAAGCAGATGTGGCTCAACCAGTTGGGTGCCTGCCTACCACACGGGAGTTCCAGCTTTGGGTCTCAGTGCCTCCTGAAGAAGATGAGCAGATGCTGCACCCGCCACAACAAGCTAGATGTCGCACCTACCGCAACGAGCAGACACCACAAGCCAGAAGATGCTGTAGCCCATGGGGAGCAGATGTGACTCAGGCTATTGGGCATTTGTCTCCCATGTGGGAGGTCCCGGGTTTGGTTCCCAGTGCCTCCTGGAGAAGGCGAGCAAACAGAACCATCGGGGGGGGGGGGTAAATTTAAAAATAAATAAATTAATTAAAAAGTCTTAAAAACAAACATAAATCTATTATCTTATACTCTTGAGGTCAGAAGTCCAAAATCAGTTTCACTGTGCTAAATTCAAGGTATCAATAGCAAGGTTAGTTCCTTTAGGAGTCCCTGAGGAGAAAATCCATTTCCCTGCCTTTTATCGTTTCTACTGACCACCTACATTCCTTGGCTTGTGGCCCCTTCCTCATCTTCAAAGCACATCACTCCAACCTAAACTTCTGTTGTCACATTGCCTTCTCTACTAACTCTCCACCTGGATAATCCAGGATAATCTCTCCATCTCAAGATCCTTAATTTAATCACATCTATAAAAGCCTTTTTTAACATATAAGGTAACACTTGTAGGTTCCAGGGATTAGCACATGGACATTTTTGAGGGGCCTTTATTCCACCTACCACACCAGGTGTCAGTGGTAGGTTTTCACAGAACTATATCATGAGTTCCATTTGACTGAAAGCAATTTGAAAATACCACCGATTTTAAGATATCCTGCAATTTCAGAGGTAAAAATGTGACAAAAATAAAAGTGTCTTAGAGTCAATGAAATAATTTAATTATTGTATCCAGCAAATAGCCTACCACATTGTCTTATAAATTACCATCAACAAATAGTCACTGAAAACAACAAAAAAATTCAATTACATATAACTTCTGAAAAAATTATACACTCCTAGCTTCAAGTGAGATATGTTTATATAAAAGAGGGAAAATGATTGCTCCAACACACTAATCTACTCAGTTACCAATATGCCTTGAGAAGTAAACAGATTTTTAATGAGTAGTCTGTATACCTTTTCAATGGAGCTGCTCAGCTGGTCAGCCTGACTAACACTGCCTTTGATTTTCTATAAGTATCATATGCACCAGGATACATCCACTACATTGACAATATCCTTCCAAAGGAAAACTGATTCTATTCCTGCTTTAACCAAAACTGATATGAAGATCAAATTTTATAAAACAAATATAGAAAATCTAGTCACTTTTCAAAAAAAATTAATCATAGGATCCTTTAAATAAACTAATTTCCTTAGGGCACATGAAATATGATTTGGTTTGGAAATTTCAAACCTTCTGATTTCCCTTTCTCCCCTCACACTTCTCTACTTCGCGGCCAATGCAACCATAGTATGTTTTAACAACACTCATTATCATACAACCCTCAGTGGCTGCCTGCCCCTCCAAAGTCCTAACTTCTTATGCTGATTTTCAAGAACCTTTGTAATAGCCCAACATACCTTTGGAAAGTATTCTTTTATCAGTACCCTTGCCCCACACAAAGTACATTTATTTATTCCCTGTCTTTGATTCATGCATTCTTAGCTGCCCATGCAAAGTCTGTCCATCATTTTAGATCCAGCTGAAGCTCTACCTCAGCAATTCCTTTAATCGTCCCCTAGTACTTCAACCAAAAAGAATCTTTCCCTCTTCAGAATTGTGGCAGTTTGAGATTATTTATGAATTCCAAAAAGAAAGATTATGTTTGTAAACTGGTGTGTTCCTCTGGGCATAATACCCTTTGATTGTATTGGATTCAGCTGAGATGTCTTTGATTAAATTATGTTAAGATTTGGGCTTTGATTCGACAGTCATTAACCCCTGTTGGGCTGATATAAATGGGCACTCACTCAAGAAGACACAGAAGATAAATGAGAAAAGAGAAAGAGCACCATAGATGCCAGAGGAGGGAACTTTGTCATGACACCCAAGAGGAGAGAACTTTGATCCTGCGGCCTGGAAAGAGAAATAAGCCATTTGCCTGATAGCTTGCAGCTAAAGAGAACAGAGCAGGTGAGCTGAGGAAACCCGGAAAGAAACAAACCCAGTCTGTAGCTGAGAGAGAGGAAGGTTAAACCCTGCAGAGATCAACCATCTTGCTTCAACACATGGCAACTGACTTCGGTGAGAAAAAAAACCTTGAGGTGGAGGGCCTTGTAACAGTAAGCTTTTACCCCAAATAAATGCCCTTTATAAAAGCCAACAGATTTCTGGTACTTTGCATCAGCACCCTTTTGGCTGACTAATACAAGAATTCTTAATACCATTCTCACAGGACTTATCAAAGAAAGGTATATTCAGTGCCTACATTCCTTTTTTTTTTTTTTTTTAAGATTTATTTTATTTATTTATTCCTCCCCCTGCCTCCCATTGTTTGTGCTCACCATCTGCTCTCTGAGTCTGCTTGTCTTCTTTTTAGGAGGCACCAGGAACCAAACCTGGAACCTCCCATGTGGTAGGCGGGATCCCAACTGCTTGGGCCATATCCACTTCCCTTTCTCCTTCACTAGTGTACAGAGAACTTCTAGATAACAGAGATATCCAAGGTTGCATCCCCCAGAGTACCTATCACTACAGAAATAGGAGCTAAATAGAATACTTGCTAGGAATTCTGAATTAAATTTATACACAACTGTTGGAATTACATATCTATTACATAAAATAAGGGTCATGTATTTTAAGATCAAAATAGATGGTGCAGGAGATAAGTGGTGGAACAAAGATCTTAAGAGAAAGGGAATGGAATTCTGTACCCAAATAATCTGGATTCATCTAGGATAGGGCAAGGATAAAAAGCAGGAAGGTTGATAGATTTGGTGAGGATTTACTAATAGTATTAGTACCTTCTCTTCAGACTGATTTTAATTTCTTTAGAAGTAAGGTCATTAATGGAAAGGAAAAGAGGGAGAGAGGATGTTGAGACATGAGGAAAAAGGAGATGTGTAATACAGTAGGGAAATACAAAGGACTGCTAATTGGTGCACAGGGCCCATGATGTAAAGTAAAGGAGAACCTCAAGGAAAAGAAACAAATCATCAAAATAGAACTACTCCAAAATTATATAGCCATTTCATAGGGGAAAAACATTAAAAAAGGTTACCAACCACAGTATAAATATGCAAGTATGACACATAAGTAATATAAAAATATAGCAAAACACGAAAATAAATCAATACACACAAATAAGGTTATAAGAGTCAATTTCCACTAAGACACAATGGTGGTTGAGAAAGAAAATGAATTAAGAGAGAGAGCATGTAAAAAATAGTAAAACGTCTCTAATTCTACCATAAGAGATCATGATCATTTCCCCCATGACAAGAGAAACACATTTTTAATATCAATATTTGTTCTGTTCGTTTTTTCCTAAAGTGAAAAAAAAAAGTTACTTAACATTTTTTTTTTTTTTAAGTCAGATTAAAGTCTTCATTATCTTAACAAGTACATCAAGCTCAGCAAAGTTACAAACCCCTCTACTTTACTGAAATAAATTCATACTAGCGTGGAGAGGCAGAATCAGCTCTAAGCATGTAATTCATTCATTACTGAACTACTAAGAAGTAAGCCTACGTTACTAACTCCTCTCCCCGCATTCCCTTGCTTCTCTTCGGTTCCTCTTACAAATGGCTTTCTGCACACAATTCTAGAAAACTTGAAACCAACCAAACCTCACTTCAGGCAAACTGAGGTATATAGCCTATTAGAGGAAATCTTCCAAGAATGGATTTGTGGGAGAGCTGGGCAGTTTACGAAAAATATAAAAAAGACAAAAACAGTGATTGAACCTTAAGTTAATGGGGGTAGAGAGGAGGTGGCAGACCACACAGATTTGTGTCAGTGGCCAGTCTTCAAAAATAATAATGAATGTAAAGCCAAGTTCCTTCTCAATGGAGTGCCTACTATGTGTTGCCACAGGGAATATCCGGAAGAAAACCAATGATCTCTCACATCCCAGAACTTAATAGCCTGAAGGCAATGGAATAAAAGGCGATATCACTTGCTAAGAACCTAGTAGGGCAAAGTACTTTGAAAATATTAGTCCATTAATGTAATCCTTCAACAACCCTACAAGAAAGGTATTATCATCCGCTGAAGGTCAGAGATGTTTATAATTTTCTCCACAAAAACCTGGATTCTATCAAAATCTGCATCCTTTTCACTAGCCCACATCTTCTGGATGATTCTGAGTGTGCTTGGTCTATAAGGAATAGTGGCTTCCCCAGGGCTGAATAATAACAGAAAATCCTCTAATGTACAGTGCTGACTATGAAGATGCCCTTGTTTCTAGGAAACTCATTGAAGACTGGCACAAAATCTGTTCTATTTCAATGCCTTTAGCATCAACTACTTCAAGGTTTATAGATGAATTAGGAAGATGAAATTAGCTGAAATACTATGATCAGTGGCAATTTATGTGGTTTACAAAAATTATTACAGATGTGCTCTCAGATACCTGAAGTGAGGGAGATGGGAGAGGGGAATGAAAAAATACTGCAAATATCTAAAGCAATACATATAGCAATGAAAAATAACAATTAAACCCAGACAAAAGGTATTTGCTTACATATGGAGTGAATACATTTTTAAGATCCTTGAAATATGTATATCAATTAGCTTAGAAGGAATTGATGTATCCAGATAGTTACATTATCATCATGGCAATGTTTTCATGAGAGGATCTGATGCTTCCAGTTAGCTATAAATGAAGATTAGAAACCTGAGACCCAGATACTGTTCTGATCAACAGGGATGCACTTTGAACACAATGAGATTTATATCATTTTAAATTGTGCATGTGCTCTCAAAGTTGAAGGGTTCCCATAACTGACCAAAGAGTATTGCTGAGTGAATTGTATATTTACTTATATATTCCATAATGACTTCCAATAATTCCCTTTACTATTTCACCTTTCTTGCATTATTGACAATTAAAATGATAAAACTGCCAATAGTACCGGTTTTGGAAAATGCATAGAGAAGAAAACACATTTTCATTTGAAAATAAGCACCATTTGCTTCCTAGCAGTAAAGTTAAAAAGCAGTAGTTTATTGTTAAATCTAGGTGCCTATCAAAAAAACTTTTGATAGAGAACTCACTCTTCCCAATTAAAAAATGTACTACAAAGCTACAGTAATCAAAGCAGTGTGGTAATGACACAGGGATAGACAAACAGACCAAAAGAAGAGAATTCAAAGCCCAGAAGCAGACCTACATATCTAGGGCCAAATGGTTTTTCAACAAGGGTGCCAAATACATGTAGTGGGGAAAGAACAGTCTCTAACAAATGGTGCTGGGAAACCTGTATATCCACATGCAAAAGAATGAAACTGGACCCCTACCTCACACCATATATAAAAATTAACTCAAAATGGATCAAGGACCTTAATATAAAACTCTTAGAAGATAACATAGGAGCAAAGCGTCATGACCTAGGATTTGGCAATGAATTCTTAGATATGACACCAAGGGCATAAGCAACAAAAGAAAAATAGATAAACTGGACTTCATCAAAAATATAGACTTGCCATGTAACCCAGCAATACTACTATGCGATATATACCCAAAAAAACTGACAGCAGTGACACGAACAGACATCTGCACACCTATGTTCATAGCAGTGTTATTAAAATTGCCAAAAGATGGAAATAGCTCAAGTGTCCATTAACCGATAAATGGATAAACAAACTGTGGTGTATACACATGACGGAATATTAGGCAGCTGTAAGAAGAAATGAAGTCATAAAACATATGGCAACATGGATGAACCTGGAGGACATTATGCTGAGTGAAGCAAGCCAAATACAAAAGCACGAATACTGTATGACTGTGCTTTATGAACTAAATATATTGTGTAAACGCATGGAGTTAATAACTAGATATAGGTCACCAGGAAACAGGATGAGGTTAAAGAATGGAAAGCTGAGGGTCAACCTGTGCGGAACTGATAAAAATTGTTAATCTTTGGAAATGAATAGAAAAGATGAAATCACAACATAGTGTTTGTAACCAGCAGTGATATTACACGGGTATGACAGTGGTTGAAAGGGAAAGTCTTAGGTCATGTATATTACTAGAAGAAAAGCTAAAAAATGTAACATGGGTCTGTATAGCATAGTAAAACCTCACGTGAAATATGAATATGGATAAAATTGCATATATAAGGCCTTTTTTCTTTGAAATCGGACAAATGTATGTTAATGTTACAAGATATTAATATCAAAAAACAACAACAAAAAAACTCTTATGCTAAGTGAAAGAAACCAGACACAAAGTATTACATATTATATGATTACATTTATATAAAATGTAAATATAAATTTATACAGATGGAATTAGATTAGTGATTATGTTGGGCTGGGGAAGGATAGAGAGATTGAGGTGACTGCTAAGGGGTGTTGGAGTTTTTCTTTTTTGGAATAATGAATTTGTTCTAAAATTTTTTGTGATGAATGCACAGCACTGTGATTATACTAAAAGCCATTGATTGTATGCTTGGATAGATTGTATGGTATGTGAATATATCTCAATAAAAACTAATTTTAAAAATGTGATACATACATACAATGGAATATTACTCAGCCATGAAAAGAAATGAAGTTCTGAGACATGCTGCAACATGGAAGAACCCTGAAAACATTACACTTAGTGAAATAAACAAGACACACAAGGACTAATATTGTATAATGTCACTTATATGAAATATCTAGAAATAGCAAATTTACAGAGATAGATTAGAGGTTGGTTACCAGGGGGTGTGGGGAAGAAGGAAGGGAGAAGTTTTCTTGGTGAGTTTAGAGTGTTTGTAAATAAAAATTCATTAGAAAAACAAACAAACAAAAAAAAACCCATCTAAATGATCCCTTCAAGTCAAGTCAACTGGGAACAATTTTGTAATTATACCATCATTACAAAGATATTATTTCATTCAATTCTCTATCTGAGGACTCAGCTTTGGAAGGAATATCAAAAGACAGAGTAAGAGCAAAAGTTGAAAAATCTTGAACAAATACTTCACATGCAAACACAAATAAATTAAAAGGTTCCATCTGCTGCTCAGTGAAAAACTGAAGTGTAGAAATACAGCCCTAAGGAAGGAAGTTTAAGAGAAAGATTTCACAGACTCAAAGAAGTCATTTTCAAATAAGTGGGAAAAAGCGTGACAGCAATTAAAGTTAGAAAACAAGTAAAGGAAATAAGACTCAATTTTCTGCCTCCAATTCCCTTCCCTCCCCAAACATGTCAGAGTTTCTAAAAATAAGTTTCTTAAACTCTCCTAAGAGAAAGGGTTCTGCACTTGGAATTTGGAGGACTGAATTCAACTTCATTTAACAAATTCTTAATGAATACTTACAGCTTGCCAGGCATTGTTCTGGACCCTGAATATACAACAGTGAACAAGAAACAGACAAAGCACAACCTTCATGAAGCTGACATTGGATTTGGTGAAAAACCAAGCCATTTAAGCTCTGAATCTTGATTTCAAATGTAAAATCAGGCAATTGGACTCGATTTTCAGACTTTAGTGTTCCAAAAACAACTGGGCCTCCACCTCTATTTTAACCACAACCGCTTTGCTTTTTTCTAATTTATCCAGCAGGGCTCTACACACATTTCTTTCGGAATAACAAATCTGTTTTTAAAAAACTTTAGTAACCAAGGGACTAAGTGTTCTCTAAGGTACCATTCCAGTTTTACAATTCTGTCATCTGTGATGTTTCATACCCATAGTTACGGACCTATTTCTTTTTCTCCATGTCTGGAATTTCATAGACATATTAAAAGGCAAACTAGCTTATGTAGAACTGAAGAATAAATCAGAAACCCAAATCACTGCTTAATCTTTATGGACAGATGAGAATACCATACAGCAAAAATAAGTTTTTTTCCTAAAATAAGCAAATGAAACAAAGACAGAGATTTGACCTTGTTGTTTCTCCACTTAAACCACTCACCTCCACAAAAACTACAAGATTGTCCCTAGTTCTTTATTTTATCTTTATTTCCAAATTTCTTATCATAACATTTAAGGCCTGCCTGAGACCTGGCCCCTTTTCATTCTTCCTTTCCACTTGAAGGCTTGGTTTTCCCTACCAGCACCTTCCGTGTCTCTTCACTGCTTACAGTTTCTAAACATGCCTTACAATTTTATATTTCCAGACTTTTGCTCATGCAGTAATCTCTGCTTAAAGATAGCTTTTCCCTCCCACCCCTACTTGCTAAATCCCTCAAGGCCAGAACCAACTTAAAAGTTAACAAAATACAGATCAGTTTAGAAGAAAGGCCAGGATTCTTTCTTATCCACCACATGAGTACCCAACTCATAAGCATGCAGTAAATGTTGCTGAAATGAACTGATTTCTGCAACTTTTAAAGGAAGTAATGATTGCAAACAGTAGAAATCAAGCATCATCCATATTTGGCTTTGAAATGTTTGACTTGATTTGTTCCTAAAGATTTAATGTTCTCATTTATACAACTGGCATTCCTTGAACATTCACAAAATTTATAAGGCCAAGATAAATATTTGCCATTTTATAAACTGTTTACTAAGACAATTCAAAGTCAGAAAATCAAGGAAAGACACAACCCTTGAATCACTGTTAATGTGTGTTTTACAGCGGAATAAAAGACTTGGGATCTTTTCCTAAATTAGAGTGTTCTGTTTCCTTCACACATAATACTGTTTTAAAAGCAAATAAAACCAAGAATTTATATTAAAGTTACAAGAGAAACTGTTCACAGACTATATCTTAAAGCTCAGGTCAGGGGTACAACATCTAAGACACTGCTCACATTCAAAATCCATTATAGTAAACAATGACTATTGGAAATATAGCATGTAATATCGACAGGTATGGCTGATCCAAAGAATATTAAGGCTAAACCATCACCTTTGTTTTTTGAAAAAATCCAATCACAACTTCTCAGAATAAATGATAAACTTCATGTCTGAAAAAATATCAGATGTAAAAATTAGATGTTACTTAAGTCCAGTAAATTTTCATTAGCAAATTGGATAAAAAAGGCCAACCAGACAAATATTTAAAGAGTACTAGTGTAGTTTTACTCTCTTACAGAGTACATACATATTTTTCTAGGGTATTCAGTCAACTACTTTCCAGGATTCTCATCTGACATACTATCAAGTCTATGGAGAGCACTCTTCCCTCCACATACCCCCACCCCCCAGTCCGTACTGATCCATGTACATTCCAAATCGCAAGATTAGGAAATGGATATCCTAGAGATACCATTTTCTGCTTGAAACTCCTCCATACTAAAAGTCTCCGGCCTCAGTATAAAAAGCAGCTTTCACGACGCATTGGCTGCTATCGGTGTGAAGGCCTTGACTCAAAGCAAGGCCAATTCTGGCGTTTTTGTATTTTCTTAAACTGATACTGGGAAAAACACCCAGATCTAAAGGTATTCGTTTAAATCCGTTTGACACCTGCTACCTTTCAAGCAAACTTCAATAGCTTGAGCAGCAGCCGCAGCAGCAATGACAGATCTTGAGGCCGAATTGGGTCAGGGTTACAGTTACACTTATGTTGCATATTTACACCCTTTTGTCTACAAACTTGAGCGCTAACTTAAGTTCCCTCCAGGCAGCGTGCTCGCTGGGCCGCAAAAATAGAAGCAATTTTCTTAAGGCAGGGAGAGCACGATCCATGCTGTTCGATGGCTCCACCAGCCTTCCCCAGGCCACGCACCCTGCGGTCTCGGCTCTTCTCCCGGTCTCTCAGCAAAAGGGTCGCTCGGGGCAACCCTCTAGAACGCAGGCTGCATAACAGGGATTTTACGTTGTAAATCGGCTCCCCATTTTCTACCGCCCCTACTCGCCTAGGAGGTTTCGGGCCTGGGGTCACATTACATAAACATCCCCAGCCCCTGCATTCCTAGGCGGGCCCCCGCCCCAGGCCCAGGGCGCCCCTCCCCTTGCGCGTCCCGCTCCGCCCCTCCCCCGCATCCGCCAGTTCCCGCGGCCTCTGCACCGCTCTCCACCGACCGCCCAGACCCGCCGCGGCGCGGGGCCGGGCACGACTCACACCGATCTGGCCGCGCAGGCCGCCAGGCCGACGCTAGGCCCAGTGTTCACCCCGGCTGCCCGCCTCACCGTTCTGCTGGTGCGGCACTGGGCCAGGGCCCGCGGGCGCAGCGACTCCTGTGGCGGCGGCTCCGCCGAGCTTGGGCAAGATCCGGCCAGCACCCGGATAAGGGGACCCGGCGGGGGCCGACATGACGGCGCTGCTGGCGGCGGCGGCTCGGCTTCGGGGAGGTGGGCGGAGGAAGGGAAGGCGGGGCCGGACAGGCTAGAGGAAGAGGAAGGAACGCGCCTGGCGTCACCGAGGGAGTGACCCCGGACCAGGGCTGGGCGCCGGCGCTCGGCCACCGTGGCCGCGGGGATCCCGGCCCACCCCGCGGCGCCAGCCTCCCACCACGGGTCAACCCCCGCACTCGTGGGACTGGCGCCGCCGCAGCGCCCCCTGCAGCCCGGAGCACAGCGGGCCTAGGCCAGAGGCGAGGCGAGGCCAGGGTCTGCAGCCCTTCTGCGGGTCCCCACGTCGGCTGCTCCGGCTTGGGCGGGACCGCAGTCCATTTGAGGCGGGAGGAATGTTCCCTAATAGGAGAGGGTATCCAGTGGCCCGCTCCCACCTGCGGCGGAGGCTGGGACGACCTCGGGGGACCGAGCGGCGCGACAGTGTTGGGAGGGGGATTCGAGGAATGTGGGTGACATACAGAGCCCAGGACAACGCCAGACCAGACTGATCCACGCACCCTTTTTCGTCCCTCCCTTGAAGAGGAATGCTAGTACTTTGTTTTTTTTAATCTTGAATTTTGTTTTCCTTAATATTATTTCTAACGGAAATAGGGTATTCAAGCTTTCTGTAGGGAGTGTATAATTCCTGGGCAAAGGAAGAGGAAACATTTCCTTTTTAATATACAAACGTGAACCTTAGTAAGAATTGCACCATTCATAACTTTTTCACTGACTTAAAGTATCTAGTGAAGGGAACCAGGAAAATGGAATAGGGGAAAGCTAGAAGACAAACTTTATCTTCGTCAAGAATTTTGCAAGGATTGGCTCATCTTTGTTGGTGTTCAGAAGAGGAGCTGTGGCATCCGGAACTAATCTTGCTTTGTCTACATTAGTGAAATCTTTGAATCTCTATGGCCTATCCCAGCATGTTAACTGTTAAGCCCTAGACTATTTTCCAAATCGTTTTGCTGTCTTGGAATCCCATTTCTCCTACCATCATTCTGTACTGGAAATGAAATTGCTAAGAAACATAGAATTCAAAATGACATTAGGCAATATATTTCTGGAGCGATAAGGAATCTAATTTACTGAAAGATTTTACAAAGCATAAAGTGTGTTGTAGTTTTTTTCTTTTTCAAATAAATGTTTCCTTTTCAAGTGTTTTTGTTGTTGTTTAGGAGGTACTAGATATTGAACTCAGGACCTCATACATTAAAGGCAGATGCTCAACCACTGAGCCACACCCACTCTGCTGTGTTGTGGTTTTAATAGCAAAGTTAAGCTGAATTGGTTCATTCTTTTTACTTTGGGAAATGATGGTTACTGTAATTTCTAAAAGGATTAGTTATTAGTTATTCAGCCCATGGCTGATTGTAAACAATGAATCACAAGACAAGGGAAGGAAAAGCTGTTGATATAGGCACATTGAGAGCACCAATCAGTTTTAGTTGGCAGAATAAGTACAGTAAAGATAAAACTGGAAAAATGAAAGAAATGAAAAATGCACAGCAGTCTAAGGCAATTAGTTAAACCAAACAACCCTATATATTCTACTGAGTATATGATAAACAAAACTCACAAGTCTCTGCCACCTGAGAATTTATAACCTGGTGTTCTGAATGGAATAAAATGAAGGGAACTATAATTTACTGAGCTTCACTATATAGCTTGTTAGCTTTTTAGGACATCACTATATATCAGGCTGAAATCAGATATTTATAGCTTTGGCCTTCAGTTTCAAAGAAAAAGGTGTGCTCTGCACTCTGTTTCAGAAAACAGGAAGGATGTATAACCCATTTTTACAACTTTAGAAAACACTTCCATAGAAACAGGTTAGGTTCCAAAAGTTTCACTGTTTATAAGTCCCAGTATTCGCCAGTCCAGAGGAAGTAGGAGAGTTTACACTCATAGGTCATAAATGCATTCCCACCAAACAGAAGGGTGAGCCAGTCCTTTGTAGTTTTAAAACAGTTTAAGACAAGATGTCATTTATGGGAGTTTGAGCAGTTGACGATTCATAAATCAGGCAGTATCCAAACTACACAAGGAAAAGAGCTCTACAAGGGGGTAAAAAGGGGGAGCTCCTTTAGGGCAAAGTGGATGCAAGTGAGGAAATGTTCTGATTGGCTGACTTTAAGTTTCCGTTTTACATAGGAGGGTCTTACAAAATACGTTGATTAGTATGGTATGTTTGTCCGTTCACATAAGTTCTCTCTACTGGACCAAAACTAGTTTTTCACGAGGTATTGCTTATCTCCACTTCTGTAGGGTGCTTTCCATTGTTGCATTTTCTCTGGAAGCCCCTACAAGTCAATTGTTTGTCTTCTGAAAAATACTTTCTTGGAAAGGGATCCCTCTAGCCAACACCCAATGCAGGCAGCTATTTATTTTACTTAACAAAACTAAGCTTACTCTACTCCTTTTTTTGCTGACAGCCTATCCCTGGAGGATCTTGTTAAATTGCGAATTCTGGTTCAGTAGGTCTGGGATAAGCTGAGAGTTTGCATTTTTAACCAGCTCCCAGTGATGTTGGATGCTCTTGATCGGTGGACCACACTGTGAATAACAAGGTTCCAAAGGGCATCTTTTCATTTATATTTAAAATCCATTGACGGTGCTGGGAGTTGTCTATGCCCGCTCAGCTGTGGGTGTAAAACAGGGTAGGGTGGGAGGACCCAGAGCCAGCCCAGAGTGAGCACTGCCTGGCCCCTGTTGTCACAGCAACAGAATGCAGATGCTGGAGCCCGCCCACAGAAGAACCATTGGCGTGACCCAGAAATGCTGCAGTGGGAACTCCAACTCTCCCGCCCCTGGTCGCCCCAGCCCAGTGTGGTGTCTTCTGAGGTTGTCAGAGGCTCTGGGGAGGCTTAGGCAGGGTAAGGAGGCTCCTCCACCAGAGGCGCCGTCCCTCCATCTCCTTGTGGGTCAGACTCTAGAGGGTTTCCTCACATCAGAAATAGCTTATTTTTCTACATTTGTTAAAAAGAGAAGGGACTATATCTGCACAAGTCAGAAACGCCACAAGGACCAGCAATTTTTTTATCTGGTGCTCAGTTCTCAAGCAGACAGGCAGCACACCCTCAGGTTGGATAGTGATTGCTGGGTGCTCTGGCCTAAGGCCTGCACAGCCTGCTCTAGGGATAGCCATGGGGGCGGCAAGGCAGCAGAAACATGAAATGGCCCCCAGGGGACAGGGCTGCTGGGAGGAGGGTGGTGCAGCAGGTGGGGGGCTGGATGTTTCTGTAATCATTCCAGTCCCTTGCTGCCTGGGGCTCAGGCCATAGCTCCATGGGTTCACCTGACCTACTCATGCCCAGATGCTTCTGAGCCTGTCCCTGTATACTCACACCTGTTTTTTTAGAAGTCTTTCCCCATCCACACCAGCCACAGAGCCACACTGCATCCTTACTTCAGGAATGGGCCTTGGAGTGAAGGGCCCCATCTGTCAACAGTGTTCCTGGGTCCCTGGCTCAGGAAGCCATCCCTGCTCCGAGTTTCCCACACTAATTATGCACACTGAAGTTTAATTAAACCATTGTTACACTAGCCTGCCAATAAGATCCCAGCTCAGGCCTACCTAGGGCTCTTGGCTCCCAATTCCAATAAGATCTGGGCCCTAGGGGTACTCAGCCCTGCTGCCTCCCAGGACAAGCCCAAAGATGGACACCCCTGCCCTCATTACATGTCCCTTCATGTTCTCACCCCCATGTACTGGCTCTTCCCAGCGGACAAAGCACAGAACTGCTTGGTGGGTGGGCACCCCACAGGCACCGCCTGTGTACAATGCCTGTAGACTTGTTTATGACTCCTTTAATATTGTAAAGATGTACAAAAATAATAAATAAAAAAATCCATTGAGGACGGAAATGCCACTTCTTGATGATCCTAAGGGAATATCTTAGCAGCTGCAGTGGGGTCACACCGGCTGCCACTCGTGTACAGATTAAAATGGGGTTTGTATTACCCTGGCTTTCTACAGCAGCATGATTTCTTAGGACTTTCAGATACCAAATAATCTCCTTATCTTCTGAATTTAAATTGATGTAATGGGCTCCTGATGTTGACATTGATCCTCTTGCCAGACATTCAACAGCGTTTCCATTTTGTCAATTACCTTGTTTATTGTATAAAAATAGCATTTTCACAGATGGCATGATTCACTGTTTACACGTCAGACTTTTTCTCACTTGCAAATAGTTTATCCCATTTGACTATATATTTATTATTTTCTTATGGGTTTCTGTTTTTAAATCTCTGCTTTTGTTACCATTTTCTTCAAATCATTCTTGTACCTTCAAAATTCTCGCTGCTCTCTCATTGACATAAATGTTGGGGATAATATCTGTAAATATATCTTAAAGAAAACAAACACATAATAGGCCCAAAATTAATAAAAAGATGATATGGATCAGAGCTTCCCAACCAATGTGCCAGGGCACATTGATGGGTTGTGATGCATTAAACAGAGTGCCAAGATATCATTTCCCCTCAGCCCTTAAGACAGCTGAAGGGATCCTCAGGCAAGGCACAGACCAGTCTTCTCTGGCTGTAAGAAACCTCATCCGTTTACCCCATAAAAATACACTTCCTTTCTAGTTGTGCCACGACATGAAAGGGGCTGGGACTAACTAAAATCCCTGTAACAGTCTTCAGTGCCACCTGCTGGACGTAGACAAAGTTGATAGACTTTTGCTCCAAAAAAGATATTTATTTTGGTGAAAATGTATAAGTAAAAAATCATAAGAAGTGCGGTTTCTGTATTACAGAGGATTTGGTTAAAATAAATTTTTAATATTTGAAAGGATAAACTTCAATTACACGAAAACACCAATAACGTTGAACACAGCTCTGTCTTTAAAAAATGCCAGATAAAACCATGTGGTAGAAGATGCACTGTGGTTACCAGTACAAATATGAGAGAGTTCTCTCCTGAACTATAATGTACAATACTAATACATGGTGTTAATAATGGGGAGGGGGATATGGAAAAAATATACCAAATGAACTCTATGGACCATAGTTAGTGGTAATAGTCTGACGATGTTCTTTCATAATGTGTAACAAATGCTCCAGAACAATGTAAGGTTTTGGTGGAGGGGTTTTGTTTGGGAATTCTGCACATTATGCATGATTGTTTTGTAAGTTCACAACTTCTCTAATATATATATATAAAATGCCAGATAAAAGAAATGTTGAACATACTAATTCAATTAGCCCAAACTTTTTAAGAATATTGACACACTAGAGCACTTGCTATAAAGGCAAGGTATTTGCAGAGCTTATCACTTGAGAAATGTTAAGGAATTGGCCCCAGGTGGGGGTGGGGGGTTAGACTAGAGAAGAAAAGACTGTGGAAAAATGATAAATTTCCCAAAATATTAGAAAGTTGTCTAATGAAGAGTGGCTAATTCCATTGCTTCAGATGGCAGAACAAGGACAAAAAAATCAAATTTTGGCTAAAGATAATAAAGAACACTTTACCATTCATATAATCGTGGCTTGATGTATGTTAACTTCAAAGTACCTAAAGACAAATACCTGAAACTTTATTCTTTTTTTTAACAAATCAATTTTATTGATGCATATTAATAAAGCATACAATTCATCCAAAATGTACAATCAATGGTATTTGGTATAATCATATATTTATGCATTCATCACTTCAATCATTATTAGAACATTTTCATTATTTCAATAATAATAATAAACAAAAAACAGACAACCAAGAAAATTTGCCTCTCAATCTCTCTATGCCTCCTCTACTGTACATAGCTGCTATTTCTGGGTATTCTTGAACAATTACTTATTTATTAGGCAGTTTTATTGAGATATATTCACATACTATATGATCTATCCAAATTGTATAATCAATGGCTTTTAGTATAATCACAGTGCTGTGCATTCATCGCCACAAAAAATTTTAGAACAATTCATTACTCCAAAAAGAAAAACTCCACAACTCTTAGCAGTCACCTCTCAATCTTTCTATCCTTTCCCAGTACTACATAACCACTAATCTAATTTCATCTTTATAAATTGATTTATATTTGTATTTTATATAAATGGAATCACACAATATGTAGTACTTTGTGTCTGGTTTCTTTCACTTAGCATACTGTTTTTTGTCTGATATTAATATCTTGTAGTATTAACATATATTTGTTCAATTTCAAAGAAAGACAGTCTTATATATGCAATTTTACCTATATTCATAATTCACATGTGGTTTTACTATGCTATACATTCCCGTGTTACATTTTTTAGCTTTCTTTTTTTTTTTTTTTTGAGGGACCCAGGGCTGGGAACTGAACCTGGGACGTGGGGTGTGGGAAGCTGATGCCCAACCACTGAGCCACATCGGCTTCCCTGAGTTGTTTTTTTTGTTTGTTTGTTTTGCTTGTTGTTCATTTTGTTGTTTTCGGGAGGCACAGGGAACCAAACCTGGAACCTCCCATCTGGGAGATGGGAGCTCAACAGCTTGAGCCACATCTGCTCCCCTCCTTTTAATAATATACATGACCTTAGACTTTCCCTTTAAACCACTTTCTTTTTTTTTTTTTTTTTAAGATTTATTTTATTTATTTATTTCTCCCCACTCCGTTGTTGCTTGCATTTTCTGTGTCTGTTGTGTGTTGGTCTTCTTTTCAGGAGGCACCAGGAACCAAACCCAGGACCTCTGATGTGGGAGGGAGGCGCCTAATCACCTGAGCCACCTCTGCTCCCTGCTTTGCTGTGTCTCTCATTATGTTTTCCTCGTGTCTCTTGTTGTGTCAGCTTGCTGTCTTGCTCATCTTATTTAGGAGGCACTGGGGACCGAACCTGGGACCTCCCATGTGGTATGTGGGATCTCAGTCACTTGAGCCACATCCGCTTCCCCCTTTAAACCACATAATAGTTCTGCTAGTTACTAACATTATGTTGGGCTTTTAGCTTTTCTATTCATTTCTAGGAGATTAACACACATCCTTTTTACCAATTCTGCACAAGTTAACCCTCTACTTTCCATTCTCTAACCTCATTCTATTTTATGATAACCCATATTCAAGTTATTAACTCCATGAGATTACACAATATATTTAGTAGCACAATCATATAGTATTTGTCCTTTTGTGTCTTGGTTTGCTTCATTCAACATAATGTCTTCCAGGTTTGTCCATGTTGTCATATGCTTTATGACCTTATTTCTTCTTACAGCTGCATAATATTCCATAGTGTGGGTACACCATAGTTTGTTTCTCCATTCATTGCTTGATGGACACCTGCTGTAGCAGTTTGGCATTGTTTATGAATTCCCAAAATAGATATTGGATTATGTGGATACTGGATCCAGTTCTCCCAGCACCATTTGTTGAAGAGACTATTTTGTCCTGTTAACACAGACTTGGTAGGTTTGTCAAAAACCAGTTGACCTTATAGGTGAGGGTTTATTTCTGGACTCTCAATTCTATTCCACTGGTCGATGTGTCTGTCTTTATGCCAGTACCATGCTGTTTTGACCACTGTAGCTTTGCAATATGTTTCAAGGTCAGGCAGTGAAATTCCTCCCATGTTGTTCCCCTTTTTTAGAATGCTTTTGGCTATTTGGGTGCACTTTCCCTTACAAATGAATTTAGTAATTGCCTTTTCTATTTCTGTAAATTAGGCTATTGGCATTTTTATTGGTATTGCATTGAATCTATAAATCAGTTTGGGTAGGATTGACATCTTCCAATCCATGAACACAGAATGTCTTCCCATTTGTTTAGTTCTTCATTGATTTCTTTTAGCATTGTTTTGTAGATTTCTGTATATAGGTCCTGTACTTCTTTGTTGTTTTTTGTTTTGTTTTTAATTTCCATGTAGTTTATCCTTTCTCATTAGAACATACAATGAAATGTTAATTAAAACAAATAAGCAAACAAATATCAAAATGGTTTCAGACATTGTATCTAAATTACAACTTTTAAAAAACAGTATGGTCACATGACTCTTGCAAAGTATCATTTGTAACAACAATCTAATACTTTTATAAATAGCATTTATTGTACAGAGTACTCTGAAGAAAGGAAATTATGTATAGCCATTCGTTTTCATTAATACCTCTATTCTGTCCTGCAATACTGGAAAGGCAGAACGTGTCTGGCATAAAAATAACCCCTAGGAGTTACAAATTAGAAAAAAAACACTTTTAAAAAAGTTTTTTTTTTTTTTTTACTTTTCTGGTAGAAATATGAAAACTGTGGCTTATGGGGCAGGGGGAATTAAACAAAAAGTCCAATCAATTGCAGAGGTGGCATTAACACTTAAAGTTTTGTTCCTTAAACCAACTTGTCAATAGCAGTGTTTAAAATCTAAATATAAATAAATGGGCAGCACTGCCCAAATGAAAAGATAATACGAGCAACTCACAGTAATGCTGAGCAGGTCTTCTCTGTACAGAATTAATACCCTTCCCCTGCATCCCTAAATGGGATGGATATGTGACAGAAAAGCATCACCTGTTTCTGCAATTTGCAGCTGAAGTCCCATCTTCTCAAGAACTGCTGTGCCGTTCACAATAACACCATTTAAATGTACCAAAACTGCTTTGTTTAAAAAAACAAAAACAAAAAACAAACAAGTGGGTTGGGGAGGCAGGAGTTTCCGAAAGCCATTCAGGAAGTTGTCTTTCTGAATCCTTTTAGAATAGGGTAGATGTTTTCAAAAGCTTCATAAATTTCTGCTCTGACTTTAGCACCCATTAATACAACTTTTTCAGAAACAAAAATAAGGAGAACAATTCTGGGCTTGATCATTCTGTAGATTAAACCAGGAAATAACTGTAGCTCATAGCTACTAAACTGTTGGTGGGTTAGTACCAGGCCTTCTAACCGTATAGAAAATTTCACATCACAGCTCCCCACCATATACTCAATCTTGAAATCCAAGAACTTAGCTGGAAAACTCAACTTCTGTACAACTCTGGCATATTTTCTTGCTGCTCAGTCTGGACTGTTCTTCACTTTTAGTTCCTGTACACACCATTTTTCCAGAACTGAATATTAGTGCAGTAGTTCACAGCTCTCTTATTCTCATGATTACAGCAGCAAACCGCTTGGGATAATATTCAGCATTTTGGGAACGAAGTGCAATAGTCTTTAGGTCAAGTTTACAACCAAGATTCACTGTGGATACAATGTTTTGAAGCTGTGGTGCAATTCCAGAGCTCTCCGATGCTGGGGTGGCAGGAGAGATGGATGTCATGGGTGTTATGGGGGAGGGATACAGGGGTACAGGGGATTGGTGCCTGGCAAAGGCGCAGTGGTAAGAGTCTGTGTATGGAAGAGCAGCGGAGTTTGGCCAGAGGCCCTCTGTGTCGCTGGCTGAGATGTTGACTGCGGAACTGCTGCTGCCGCGGCCGCCACTGCTGCTTGTTGCTGCTGCTGCTGCTGCTCCTGCTACCTTTGCTGCTTCTCAAAAATGGACAGGCTGTTGGTGTTCTGAATAGGCTGCGGGGTCAGGCCTGTGCTGTAAGGTATCATTGGACTAAAGACGGGGATTCCAGGAGTCATGGCACCCTGAGGTGGGGCCAAGCCCTGAGTGTAAGGTTGTAGGCGATTATTTTGATGTTCACTTTCTTTTTGGTAAACCAAAAACCCTTGGACTGGAACTTGCCCTCAGCATTCAGTCTTTTCCTTGGAACATGACAAGTGCACTCTTCTCAGCAACTTCCTTAACTCTTTGGGTTATCTTCACACACACCAAGAATAAGTGATACTGGAGTCACTGTGGTAACTGCCACTGGCCAAAGTAAAACAAGCTAAGCTACAAGCAACCCAGTCACCCAACACGGTGACCCTTCTGTATACTTCTTTGGTTAAATTGATTCTTAGGTATTTAAAATTTTTAAATTGCTACCATAAATGGAATTTTCCCCCTGATAGCCTCCTCAGATTGTTCAATACTGGTGTAGAGAAACACTACTGATTTTTGCATGTTCATCATTTATCCTGTCACTTTGCTAAACTCGTTTATTAGCTGAAGTAGCTTTGTTGTAGACATTTCAGAATTTTCTATATATAGGATCATGCAAATAGTGAGAGTTTTACTTCCTCTTTTCCTATTTGGATGCCTTTTATTTTCTTTTTCTTATCTAATTGCTCTAGCTAGAACTTCTAGCACAATATTGAATAACAGCGGTGACAGTGGGCATCCTTGTATTGTTCTGGATCTTACAGGGAAAGCTTTCAACCTTTCTCCATTGAGTACTATGTTAGCTATGGATTTTTCATATATGCCTTTTATCATATTAGGAATTTGCCTTCTATTCCTATCTTTTGAAGTGTTTTTATCAAGAAGGGATGCTGGATTTTGTTGAATGCCTTTTCTGCATTGATCAAGATGATCATGTGGTTTTTACCCTTCAGTTTGTTAATGTGGCATATTCCATTGATTCATTTTCTTATGGTAAACCACCCTTGCATACCAGGAATAAATCCATCTTGGTCATGATGTATAGGTCTCTTGATATGCTGTTGGATTCTATTTGAAAGTACTTTGTTGAGAATATTTGCATCTCTGTTCATTAGAGAGAATGGTGTGTAATTTTCTTTTCTTGTAGTATCTTTATCTGGATTTTGTATGAGGGTGATGTTGGCTTCAGAAAATGTGTTGAGTAATTTTCCCTCCTCTTCAAATTTTTGGAAGAGTTTAAACAGGATTGGTGTTAATTCTTCTTGAAATGCTTGATAGAATTCACCTGTGAAGCCATCTGGTCCTGGACTTTCCTTTGTTGAGAGATTTTTGATAACTGATTCAGACTCTTTACATGTGATTGGTTTGTTAAGTTCTTGTATTTCTTGTAGCATCGGTGTAGGTTGTTTGTGCATTTGTAGGAATTTGTCCGTTTCATCTCAGTTGTCTAGTTTGTTGGCATACAGTTTCTCATAATATCATTTTATGATCCTTTTTATTTCTGTGGGGTAAATCGTAACTTCCCTCCTTTTACTTCTGATTTTATTTATTTTCATCTTCTCTCTTTTTTTTCTTTGTTAGTCTGCCTAGAGGTTTGTCAATTTTATTGATCTCAAAGAACTAGCTTTTGGTTTTATTGATATTCTCTCTCTTTTTTAAATTCTGAATTTCATTTATTTCTGCTCTAATCTTTATTATTTCTTTCCTTCTGCTTGTTTTGGGAATAGTTTGCTGTTCTCTCTCTCTTTTTTTAAAGATTTCTTTATTTCTCCCCCCCCTCCACCCCCCACCCCACCTTGGTGTTTTGCACTCGCTATCTGCTCTCTGTGTGTTCTTCTGTGTCTGCTTGTCTTCTCTTTAAGGCAGCACTGGGAACCAATCCTGGGACCTTCCAGAGTGGAGAGAGGCACTCAATCTCTTGTACCACCTCAGCTCCCTGTTCTGCTGCATCTCTTATTGTCTCTTTTCTGTATCTCTTTTTGTTGTGTCATCTTGCTGTGCCAGCTCTCTCTGCAGGCCAGCACTCCATGAGGGCCAGCACTCATGCATGGGACACTACTCCTGCATGGGCCAGCACACTGCATGGGCCAACTCTCTACTTGGGCCAGCTTGCAGTGCAGGCCAGCTTGCCTTTCACCAGGAGGCCGTGGGAATCGAACCCTGGACCTCCTATATGGTATATGGCAGCCCAATCACTTGAGCCACATCCACTTCCCTTACTGTTCTCTTTCTAGTTTCTCAGTTCTCCAGTTGATTATAGCTCTTTCTTCTTTTTTAATATAGGTTTTTAGGGCTATAAATTTCCCTTTCAGGACTGCCTTCGCTGTTTCCCATAAGGTTTTTTTTTTTAAGATTTATTTTCCTTTATTTTATCTCCCAGCCCCAGGTGGTTCTCTCATCTCTCTGCTCATTGTTTGCTCTCCTTCTGTAGGAGGCACTGGGAACTGAACTCAGGATATTCCACAAGAGAGCGAGTGCCCAACTCCCTGAGCCACATCTGCTGCATCATCTGCTGGTTTGTGGCATCTACTTGTTGCAGTGGGGCGGCATCTGTTTTGTTCTGCAGTGGGGGCAGCGTCTAGCTCGGTGTGGTGGGGCCGAACCCTGGACCTCCTACTTGGTAGGCAGGTGCCCAACTGGTTGAACCATATCTGCTTCCCTATCCCATAAGTTTTTTTTTTTTTAAGTATTCTTTTTAATTTTATTTTTTTACAAAGAAACCCAGATTATATAAAGGTTACACAAAAAAATATAAGGGATTCCCATATGCCCCGCTCCCTAGACCGCCCACATTTTCCCACATCAACAACATCCTTCACTAGTGTGGTACATTTGTCAGAATTGAAGAACACATCTTGGGGCATTGCCACTAAGCAATGATTATAGTTTACATTGTCTTTTACAGTCTCTTCCACACATTTTTCCAAGTTAATACATGATATACAATGGCCTGTATCTGTCATGGAAATGTCATTCAGGACAATTCCCAAATTACAGCTATTTTTCCCTCTCCCTCCCCTCAGAACCTCCAGTGGCCACTGCCTCTACATCCATGATAAAAGTTCTTCCATTGCTAGGATCATAACAAGTCTACAGTAGAACAACTGTAATTCTACTCTAGTCCATTGTGCATTCCCCAATCCTGAGGATTCTGTGATGGTGATGCCCACTCCACCTCTAACTGAGAGGGGGCTTAGGTCCATCCCATGGGGCAGATGAATGGGACTTTCTTGTTTGCAGTTGCAGACTCTCTCGGTTCCTTCAGATGGTCATTGTCAGTCATCTTCTCCTTGTTAATTGTCTTGGGTGAATCCAATGAGTTGTTGCAACTCTGTTGAGATTCAGTGCCCAACTGGCCTATGGACTGCTCAAATATTTAAGTTTCTTAGACATACAACTATCAACTCTAATATAAACTGTAGGTTCAAATAGAGGGGCAGCAGAGCCGTGTGTAGGGAAAAAACAACTAAGTCTAACTCTATCACACTGGGGAGCGTAAATTCCAAAGTAGGACCCACTGGTAGGGTGCCAAACCCCTAAGCTGTCTGCCCTGCCTATAGTCTCTGGATGTCTTCAGAGCCTTCAGGAGCCATGCTATTTGAGGTAATATTTACTTTGACAGTCTATGAGTTCCTGCTGAGATGTGCATAAGCATAACCTCTGAAATGACCTCCTAACTCACCTAGCCATATAAACTCGTTTGTCTTTACCCTTTCCCCCTTTTGGTTAGGGTATTTTTCCAGTTGCATTGCTAGTTGGTGCTTGGTAGTAATCTCTCAGTGCCAGGGAGGCTTATCCCCAGGAGTCTTGTCCCATGCTGGGGGAAGGTAATGCATTTATAGGCTGAGTTTTGGCTTAGAGAGAGGCCACATTTGTGCAACAAGGAGGCTCTCAGGAGGTAACACTTAGGTACCCTACAATACTATGCTAAGTTTCAATTTCAGAAGTAAAGGTTCATAAGTACAGTCATCACAATCAAGTGCCTGTCAATGATCCATCCTCCTCACTAGTGTCTGACCCTGTACTCAGGAGATTCTTGCTGTCCCGTTAGAGAATGTGGCAGAGCTTCTCAGAATGAGAATTCGATATTTCTTTGGTTATTGTGTGGATCTCCACCCACTGTGATAATGCCCCATGAACAATTGAACACATTCATATTCCTTATAGGTATGCCCCAGGTGAACCTCCTCCCATACATCCCTCCTCTCTGATATTCTGCACCAGTGATCCTCCCCTGCCACAATTGTTACCCTTCTGTGATCCAAAACTTCTTCAAAATTGAAGCCAACAAAAAAACAAATACAATTAATAGGAAAATGACATAATAGTGTTGGTTTTAAAAATAATGAATAAAATCCAAAAAAAATTTTTTTGAAAATTTTAAATGATGACAAAATAAAAAATATAAAATTAAAAATTTTTAACATTATATCTTTCATCACTAAAATCTGTTGTCTTGAGTGTACAGTAACATTTGTTTCCATTTATTTGCTGAGAGTCTGATTTTTTTCATTTTGTTCAAAGGAGCCTTAGGTTACAGAAAAGTCATGTACAGAATATAGGTGATCCCATATACCCAACATCCTCTCCCCTTTCCCCTTTTTGTCTGATGTGTTGTTGAATATGATTAGCAAGTATTTTGTTGAGGATTTTAGCATCTAGGTTCATTAGAGAGATTGGCCTATAGTTTTCCTTTCTTGTGTCGTCTTTGTTTTGCTTTGGTATTAGGGTGATATTGGCACCATAGAATGAGTTAGGCAATGTTCCCTCCACTTCTTTTTTTTTGAAGAATTTAAGCAGAATAGGTATTAGTTCTTTCTGGAATGTTTGGTAGAGTTCACCTGTGACGCCATCTGGTCCTGGGTTCTTCTTTGGAGGTTTTTGATGACTAATTCTATCTTGTTACTTGTGATTGGTCTGTTGAGTTCATCAGTTTCTTCATTTGTCAATGTAGGCTGTTTGTGTGTTTCTAGGAATTTGTCCATTTCCTCTAAGTTATCTATCTTGTTGGCCTACAATTTTTCAAAGTAACCGCTTATGATACTCTTTATTTCTGTGTGGTCAATGGTGATATCCCCTCCCTCATTTCTTATTTTATGTATTTGCATCTTCTTTCTTTTTTTCCTTGTTGGTCTAGCTAAGGGTTTGTCTATTTTATTAATCTTCTCGAAGAACCAGCTGTAACCGTTGGGGAATTTGATGTAATTATGAATTCCAAAAATATAATTGGATCATGCTTGTAAACTGATCTGTTAATCTGGGCATGATTAGGTTAGGATTAGGGCGTTGAGCCCCACCCC
>JAKSZT010053767.1:5864233-5945013 GCA_026826555.1 Tolypeutes matacus | reverse complement strand
GACTTATACCCCAAATAAATACCCTTTATAAAGACCAACCCATTTTTTGGTATTTCACATTAACACCCCTTTGGCTGACTAATACATCAGCTTTTGGTTTTGTTTATTTTTTCTAGTGCTTTCTTATTTTCAAGTTCATTTAGCTCTGTTCTGATCTTTGTTATTTCCTTCTTTCTACTTCTTTTGGAGTTAGTTTGTCATTTTTTTTCTAATTCCTCCAGGTGTGCAGTTAGGTGTTTGGTTTTAGCTCTTTCTTCTTTTTTAATATAAGCTTTTATGGCTATGAATTTCCCTCTCAGTACAGCTTTTCCTATATCCCATAGATTTTGATTTGTTGTGTTGTCATTTTCATTCGTTTCAAGGCAGTTACTGATTTGTTTTGCAATTTCCTCTTTCACCCACTGTTTGTCTAACAGCGTCTTGTTTAACTTCCATATCTTTGTGTCTAATCTGGTTTTCTGCCCCTTACTGATTTCTAGCTTTATTCCATTGTGGTCAGAGAAATTACTCTGTGTACTTTCAATCTTTCTGAATTCATTGAAAATTGTTCTGCGGCCTAGCATGTGGTCTATCCTGGAGTATGATCCATGTGCACTCGAGAAGAAGGTATATCATGCTATATTCGCATGTAATGTTCTGTATATGCCTATTAGGTCCAGATCCTCTAGTGCATAAACTCAAAGTCTGTTTCATTATTTATTCTCTGTCAAGATGTTCTAATGGTGATAATGGTGTATTAAAGTCCCCCACTATAATTGTAGAGGCATATATTTCTCCATTTAGTTTTTCCAGTGTTTGCCTCATGTACTTTGAGCCACCCTGGTTAGGTGCATAAATGTTTATGATTGTTCTTTCTTCTTGATAGAGTATCCCTTTTATTAATACATAGTGTCCTTCTTTGTCTCTTACAATAGTTTTGCCGATATTAGTATAGCTACTCCCACCCTTTTTTGGTTATTGTTTGCTTGTAAAATTGTTTTCCAACCATTCACTTTCAGCCTCCTTGCATCCCTAGGTCTAAGATGGGTTTCTTGTAGACGGCATATAGATGGGTCATATTTCCTTATCCATTCTGCCAATCTGTGTCTCTTGACTTGTGAGTTTAATCCATTAACATTCAATGTTATTACTGTCAAGGAATTACTTACATTAGCCATATTTTCTTTATGTTCATGTATGCCATATGTTGTTTTTATTTCTCTTTTTATCTTTTTAATTGTTCTTACACTCTCCTCCAACTCTCTCTCCTGTTTTTTCCTTTCAGCCTGCTGAACTCCCTTTAGTATTTCTTGAAGGGCAGGTTTCTTATTGACATACTCTCCTAATTTCTGTTTATCTGTGAATATTTTGAAATCTCCCTCATTTTTGAATGCCAGCTTTGCTGGATTGAGAATTCTTGGCTGGAAGTTTTTATCTTGGCACCTTAACTATGTCATACCAGTACCTTCTGCCTCCATGGTTTCAGATGAGAAATCTGTACTTAATCTTATCGAGCTTCAGTTGTATATGATGGATCTTTTTTCTCTTGTTGCTTTTAGTATTTTCTCTTTGTCTTGAGCATTGGACAATTTGACCAGTATATGTCTTGGAGTAGACCTGTTAGGATTTATACTGTTTGCGGTGTGCTGCGCACATGAACGTCCATTTCCCTCGATAGGGTTTGGAAGTTTTCAGCCATTATTTCCTCCAACACACCTTCTGTCCCCTTTCCCTTCTCTTCTCACTCTTGGATGCCTATAATGTGTATGTTTGTGCATTTCATGTTGTCATTCAAATCTCTAAGTCCCTGCTGGATTTTTCTATCTTTTTATCTATCTGTTCTACTATCTGTTTGATTTCAGATGTACTGTCTTCCACATCGCTGATTCTTTCATCTGCCTGTTCAAATCTGCTGTTATGTGCTTCCAGTGTATTTTTTATTTCTTGGATTGTGCCATTCATCACTATCATACCTGTAATCTTTTTAAATATGTTTATAATTTCTTTAGTATGTTCTCCCAGTATCTTCTTAGTATTGTTAATCTCTCCCTTTGGTTAATTAAATTGATTCATGATATTTGTTTGGACATCTTTGATTAGTTGTTCCATGTTCTGCATCTCCTCCTGGCTTTTAGTTTGCTCATTGAACTGGGCCATGTCTTCCTGTTTCTTAGTATGGCTTATAATTTTTTTGTTGGTGTCTAGGCATCTGTTCTTCTTTTTGAGAGAAGTCGATTAGCTTCTCTCTCCACTCTAGGGTTTTATTTTGTTGTTGTTTTTGTGTGTGTGGTAAGGTTTCACTTTGACACTTTGTTACTCTTATTCTATTTGCTTGGTGTTTTCTGTGTTCCCTTAGGGAAAAAAATTAGGACCATAGAAAAGGAAAGAGATAGGAAGAGAAAAAGAATAATAGTAATAACAGTAGTAAAAGTTAGGAAAGAAATCATACAAGACCAGGAAAATGAATAATTAACAAGAGTAAGAAGTACAGAGAGATAAGATTAAATAAGTGGGATAGAAACAATGAAATGAGAAACAGAATAGACATAAATATATAGAATGCTTTAAAAGGCTGGAATGATGGTAAGAGAGAAAAATAAGAAAGAAAAGAGAGAAAGAAAAAAAGTGAAAAAAGAAAGAAAACAGATAAAAAAGAAGAGAGATAGAAGTAAAAACAAGAAAAATTGAAGGCCAAACAAAAAGAGGTGGAATGAAAAAACAACAACAGAAAACAGAAGATAGATGAAGGAGAGAAAAGAAATAGCATAGGTAGAGAAAATTGGTCAATGAAAAAACAAACAGGCAAACAAAGAAGTGGAAACACAACAAACAAGAAACAATACAGAAACAACTTGCTTTTAAAAAGTAGAAAGAAAGAAAGAAAAAGAACAAAAAACAAAAATAAACATGGAAAAACAACCTTCCCTCTTAGACCCTAAAGATCTTCTCAGGCTGCTCGTGTTCATCAATCAATCACCCTACAACCTGCCCTCTGCAGATTTTGAACCAAGTTTTAGTGAGTAAAATAAGGAAAATTAAAAAGGAGAAATTTTTTTTTAAGAAAAATAAGAGGTCCCAGAAAAGCTAATATCAAGAGAATGTCTAGGGAAGCAGATGTGGCTCAGTTGATTGGGCTCCCGCCTACCACATGGGAAGTCCCTGGTTCGGTTCCCAGTGCCTCCTAAAGAAGACAGCAAGCTGGTGCAATGGACAGGCACGGCAAGCTGACATAACAGATGATTCAACAAGAGACACAAAAAGAAGGAACATAATGACAGACACAACAAAGCAGGGAGCAGAGCTTCCCAGTGCATCCTAAAGAAGACAAGCAAGACAGCGAGCTGGCACGACAGGCAGGCATGGTGAGCTGATACAGCAAGATGACGCAACAAGAGACACAAGAGAAACATAATGAGAGCCAATGAAACAGGGAATGGAGGTGGTTCAAGTGATAAGGCATCTCCCTCACACATTGGAGGTCCTGGGTTTGGTTCCTGGTTCCTCGCAAAGAAACAAGGAAGACAAAAAGACACAGCAAGTGCAAACAACCAGGGTTTGGGGAGAAATAAATAAATAAAATTTAAAAATCTTAAAAACAAGAAACAAAAAACAAAGAGAATGTCTGCATTTTCCCTGTCATAAAGTTTCAGCTGAATGCCTGATAACCTGGTGGATCACTTCTCTAAGAGCTGGGAATCAAACCAGGAGCTTTGTATATGTAAGGCAGGAATTCTTCCACTGAGCTAACCTGTCTTCTAAGATTAGTTAGCCTTTCAGAGTCCTGCCAGAGTCTTGCTGATTAGGTGCCTGTCCTTGCCTCCTTTCTTTTTCATTTCTTGACTTGTGTCTTTGTTCGCCATCATATCCATTACCTTTTTAGGTGTGTTAGCTATTTCTTCAGTGTGTTCTCCCAGTGTCTTTATATCCTTAATCTCTTCCTTCAGTTCTTTAAGTTGGCCCATGATATTTGTTTGGATAGCTTTGATGCAGTTCGATGTACTGCATTGCTTCCTGGTTTTTATTTTGTGCATTGGATTGGTCCATGTTTTCCAGTTTCTCAGAGTCATTTGTATTTTTCTGTTGCCCTCTGGTCATCATATTATGTTGATGGGTTTGTTCAGTTGATTAGCTTTTCTCTATGCTCTAGAATTTTATTTAGCTGTTGGTTCTGCGTGTGAGTTAAGTTTTCTCTTTGGCAGTTTTTCTTCTTATTTTATTTCCTTGCTTCTTTCTATGTTCCCTTGAAGGCAAAAGGTTAGGGCCAGAGGAATCAAAAGATGTAAGGAAGGCAGAAGGATAATAGAAATATTGATAAAAGTTAGAAGAGGGGCAAAATGAGACTTAATGAGATGAATATTTAACTTGTGTAGGCAGTGTAGAGTACTAGGAAAAAATATGGAGTTCCTACAATGGACTGGGAAAACAAATGGAGGAATATATATATATATATATAGTGATTTAGAAGGCTAGAAATATGAGGAGGGAGAGAAATAGTAGAGAAAGGTCTGAAAGGAAAAACTTAATACTAATTAAAAAAAAGAAAAAAGAAGAAGAAGAAAACAAAATAGATGGGATAGAAATTGACACCCTTAAGTTGTGGGCCTATGAAAAAATGTTGTCTCTAAGAGCCACAACAGAAAACAGAAGGCAGAAAGATGCAGGAAGGATAAGCGATAGTTTATAATACAGAATCAATATATACAGTGAGTGGGAAATTACTGAATAAGAAGCCCAGCAACGAAGCGACCAGCTGGCAGCACCTATTTAAAAAAAAAAATAGAAGGAAAAAGGAAGGGGGGAGAAAAACGGGAATAATAGCAATAGACCAGAAAGTAACAGAGAGAAACCAAAGATCCACACAGGCAAGCAGTCAAACAGAGCTAAGGGGGGTCAATGATTCCCCTAGGGTCCACGTGGATCCTTCCTGCCTACTTGTGTTTATCAGTGAATTTCCCCACAGGGTTCTATATGCAGGTCCTGAAGCAGCTTTTAGCTATTAAACTAAATTTAAAAGAATTTATTTTTCATTTGTTGAGGTGACCTCACTTTTTTTTTTTTTTTTTTTTTAGCCAAATGCAGGACCCAAAATAATTCCTCCTCTAGACCAACCCCCTTACGGAAGGGACCCTAGCTGGGCCCGTGGAAATTAATCAAGCACGTCCCACTTTCCAGACTCCCCAGGTTAACTGAAGCTCTGATGTTAGTCAGTGAGGAGTGCTAAAGACGGCGGATTCCGCCCCTTCTGGCGCCAAGCTCCAGCATCACCGGGATGCTCAGTAAATCAATTTGAGTGCAGATTCGCATCTGCTCTCAGCCTAATGGTGCTTCAGGTCGGCTTATCTGCTCCCCAAAGCTATGGGGCGGTGCAGGCAGCCAGATTAGTGTCTAAAAATATAAAATACCCTTCCCTGTCTTCCAACCGAACCCTCCCTTTTTTGGGAAGTGTCCCTTCCTCCTGGCTCCGCAGCGGCCCGGGTCTTATCCCTGGGTGGCTAGGGAAATCAGCTGCATTTCCCGACCAAAATCCCCCCTCTGGTTCACCGGGTGCTGATTAGCTCGTTTGCTCTGTTCACACAAGGTCCAAGGGGCGCCAGGCAGCCAGATCCCCAGAAAATAAAACTTTTTCGCCCCACCCGCGGCTCCAAATGGCCGTTTTATTTAATTTTATTTTTTTTCCCCTAACCGCGGGGCTCAGCCGCCTGTGCCAACCTCCACCGGCAGCCTCAAAACTCACGAATCTCCACCGTTTGGTCCACGCCGCCGATCCGCGCAGATAGATGTCCCAAGCCTCTCACTCCACGTGTGCACAGCACAGACCCCCGGGCAGGACCCCGTCCACAATCCGCCTTGCTCTGGGAGCTTGCAGTGTGCGCCCTCCTACACTAACGCCATCTTGGCCCCTCCCTCCTTGCCTCCTCTCTAGTCAAAGTTTTGATAAGTTGTGTTCTCGTTTTCATTTGTCTCTATATAGTTACCAATTTCACTTACAATTTCTTCTTTGTCCCACTGATTATTTAGGAGTGTGTTGTTCAGCCTCCACTCATTTGCGAATTTACCGCTTTTCCATCTATTATTTATTTCCAGTTTCATTCCATATGATCTGAGATGGTGCTTTCTATAATTTCAGTCTTTTTATATTTATTGAGAACTGCATTGTGACCTAATATGTGGTCTCTCCTGGAGAAAGATCCACAAGCACTTTAGAAGAATGTATAACATGCTAAGTTTGGGTGCAATGTACTCTCTATTTCTGTTACATCTAGCTCGTTTAACATATTGTTCAAGTTCTCTGTTTCCTTGTTAATCTTCTGTCTAGTTTTTCTACGTAATGATGTGAGTGGTGTGTTGAAGTCTCCAACTATTATTGTAGAGAGATTTATTTCTCCCTTCAGTTTTGTCAGAGGTTGCCTGATATATTTTGGGGCACTCTGGTTAGATGCATAGATATTTATGACTTATTTCTTCCTGGTGGATTGTCCCTTTTATTAATATATAATGGCCTTCTGTATCTCTTACAAGTTTTTTGCATTTAAAATCTGTTTTTTCTGTTATTAGTATAGGTACTCCTGCTCTTTTTTTGGTTACTAGTTGCATGGAATATCTTTTTCCACCCTTTTCCTTTCAGCCAGTTTGTATCCCTGGATCTAAGGTAGGCAGAATATGGATGGCTCATGTTTTTTTTTTTAAGTTTGTTTTTATTTATTTATTTATCCCTTCCTCCTCATTGTCTGTGCCCACTGTGTCTGTCCTATGTATGCTTGTCTTCCTTTTAGGAGGCACCAGGAATTGAACCCAGGACCTCCCTTGTAGGGGGAAGGCGCCTAATTGTTTGAGCCACCTCCACTCCCTGCTTTGTTGCATTTCTCATTATATTTTCCTCCTTGTGTCTCTTGTTGTGTCATCTTGTTGCATCAGCTCATCATGCTAGCACATTGTGTCAGCTCGCTGTCTTGCTCGTCTTTTTGAGGAAGCACTGGGAACCGAACTCAGGACCTCCTATGTGGAGGTGGGAACTCAATCACTTGAGCCATATCCGCTTCCCAGCTCATGTTTTTTTTTAAACTCATTCTGTCAGTCTATATCTTTTTTTAAACTTCCTTTTGTACATTTAATACTTGAAAATATAAATGATTAAAAAGAAAAAGAAAACTCAGTTGAATAAAAACATACATTTCTCAATTAAATGTACTGGATACATATAATTTTTTAAAAAGCATATAATATGTTACACAATATATTTGGTTTATAGTAACACAGCCATACAGTTTTTGTCCTTTGTGTCTGGCTTGCTTCACGCAGCATAATGTCCTCCAGGTTCATCTGTGTTGTGATATGCTTTACAACTTCATTTCTTCTTACACCTGCATAATATTCCATCATGTGAATACACCACAGTTTGTTTATCCACTCATTGGTTGATGGACACCTAGGTTGTTTCCAATTTTTGGGAATTGTGAATAATGCTGCTGTGAACATTGGTGTGCACTTGACTGTTTGTGTCACTATTCTCAGTTCTGGGAATATACCTATTAGTGGTATTGCAGGGTCATGTGGGAAGTCTATATTCAACTTATTTAGGAACTGCCAAACAGTCCTCCACAGTGGCTGTATCTTTCTGCATTCCCACCAACAGTGAATTAGTGTTCGTATCTCTCCATATCCTCTCCAACACTTGTAGTTCTCTGTCTTTTTAATAATAGCCTTTTTTTTTTTATTTTAATTTTTTAAAGATACTTAGATTGCACAAATGTCACATAAAAAATATAGGGGATTCCCATATGCCCACTACCCACACCTCCCACATTTTCCCACATTAACAACATCCTTCATTTGTAAGGTACATTCATTGCAATTGATGAACACATTTTGGAGCATTGCCACTAAGCATGGATTAAAGTTTACATTGTAGCTTATACTCTCTCCCACCCAATTCTGTAGATTATGGCAAGATATATAATGGCCTGCATCTGTCATTGCAATGTCATTTAGAACAATTCCCAAGTCCCCAAAATGCCCCCATATTACACCTGTTATTCCCTCTCCCTGCCATCAGAACCTCCAGTGTCCACTGCCTCCACATCAATGATACAATTTCCTCCATTGCTAGAATCACAATAAGTCTATAGTAGAATACCAGTAAGTCTACTTTAGTCCATAGTTCATTCCCCAATCCTGAGGGTCCTGGGATGGTGATGTCCGCTCCACCTCTAACTGAGAGGGGGCTGTGATCCCATTGGGCCGATGGATGGGACTTTCTTGCTTGCAGTTGTAGACTCTCTTGGTTCCTTGGTATGGTAGTTGTCTATCATCATCTCCTTGTTAGTTGTCTTGGGTGAGACCAATTAACAGCAGAGTAGGTGTTGTAACTCCATTGAGAATCCCTTGTTTATGATGATTTGCTTCTCCCTTGCTGCTCTCAGAATTTTCTCTTTATCTTTGACGTTTGACATTCTGAGCAGCATGTATGTTGGAATAGGTCCATTCATATTTATTCTGATTGGGGTACTCTGTGCTTCTTGGACATATAAGTTCATTTCTTTTGTGAGAGTTGGGAAATTTTCAGCTATTATAGCTGAAGCAGTTTTGGCATTGTTTATGAATTCCAAAAATAGATATTGGATTATGTTTGTAAACTGATCTGTCACTCTGGGCATGATTAAATTATGATTAGGGCTTTGATTGGGCTACATCAGCAGGGCATTTAGTCCCTGACCCTTGGTGGGTGGGGACTCACAGATAAAAGACATGGCAAAGGACAGAGTTGGAGTTCTGATGCTGAGTTTTGAGCTGGAGCCCAGGAAGTGAACACACAGGATAACACAGAGGAATAGAGATGGTCTTAGATACGGCAGAAGCCCCGGGGAGAGAGACAGCCATTCTCCTGATAGTCTACAGCTGGCCTTGTGGAATGAGGCAAAACCTAGAGAGCCTCATAATCTACAGCTGACCTTGTGGAGAAAACAGAGGCGCTGAGCCTGTAAAGAAGCAAGCCCCGGGAAAAGAGGAACCCAGGAAACCTGAACACTCACAGGTGTTGGCAGCCATCTTGCTCCAACATGTGACAATGGACTTTGGTGAGGGAAGTAACTTATGCTTTATGGCCTGGTAACTGTGCGCTTCTACCCCAAATAAATACCCTTTATAAAAGCCAACAGATTTCTGGTATTTTGCATCAACACCCTTTGGCTGACTAATACAATATCCTCAAATACTCTTTCTGCCTCCTTTCCCTTCTCTTTTCCTTCTGGAACTCCCATGGCACATATGTTGTTGTGTTTCATTTTATCATTAAACTGCCTGAGCCCCTGCTCAATTTTTTCCATTCTTTTCTCCCTGTGTTCTTTTCTATCTTCTATTTCAGCTATTCTGTCTTCTGTATCACTTATTTTTTCTTCTATCATTTCGAGTCTGCTGTTGTATGCCTTTAATGTGTTTTTTTAATCTCTGCTATCATATCTTTCATGCCCATGAGCTCTGTTATTTTTCTATTCAGGTTTTCAAATTCTTCTTTGTGCTCAGTCAGTGTCTTCTTGATGTCCTTTATCTCTTTAGCCATATTGTCTTTCAACTCACTAATTTGATTTTGGAAATTTGTGTGCATCTCTTTGATAGTTCTCTCAAATCCTGTGTCTCATCTGTAGCTTTGATATATTCCTTTTCTTGGGTCATTTCTTCCATTTTCTTAGTATGACTTGTAATTTTTTGCTGATGTCTAGGCATCTCATTAGGATGGTGAGATTACTCAGATGCTCAATTTCTCTCTCTTTTGTAGGGATTTAGTGTCAGGAGGCTGTGTGTTACCACTGATCTTTTTTTTTTTAAGATTTATTTAATTTATTTATTTATCCCCCCTTGCTGCTTGTGCTTGCTGTGTCCATTTGCTGTGTGTTTTTTTCTGTGTCTGCTTGTCTCCCTTTGTTGTGACATCTTGCTGCACTAGCTCTCTGCGCCGTGTGGGCCATCAGCTCTCCGCGCCATGCAGGCCAGCTTGCCTTCACCAGGAGGCCCCGGGAATTGAACTCCCGTATGGTAGACGGGAGCCCAATCACTTGAGCCACATCCTCTTCCCACTGCTGATATTTGGTTCAACCTGTTCTGGGTCTTTAGGATTATTCCTGATAGTTGCTCAAATCTGGGCCCTGGACCCAGTAGTGGATTGCAGACCCATTTCCTAGGGCCTTGGGGTAGGAGGCTGTAAAGGCCGGAAGAGCCTCTTACTTATTTACTCTTTTTTTTTTTTTTTTAGATTTTATTTTTTATTTATTTGTCCCCCCCTTGCTGCTTGTGCTCACTGTCTATTTGCTTTGTGTTTTTCTGTCTGCTTGGCTCTCTTTTGTTGTGTCATCTTGCTGTGCCAGCTCACCCCACTGCGCAGGCCATCAACACACCACACTGCGTGGGCCGGCTTGCCTTCACCAGGAGGCCCTGGGAATCGAACCTGGGGCCTCTCATATGGTAAACAGGAGCCCAACCAATTGAGCCACAGCCGCTTTCCACTTGTTTACTCTTAATTTCCTCACATGTTCTTCCTTGGTCCACCAGCAGATGGCTCTCTTTGACATCCTTTTCTGTTCAATGCCTGGTTGGTGTTTGTTTGCTGCAACATGGATCAGGTAAGTGTGATAGAGGATCCTGTCTGGAGGCTAAGAGCCTCGTAATTCAAACTTTCTTAGAGGTAGTTCTCTGACCTTTTCTGGCAGTCCCCTCCATTTTCCCAGGTAGGAAATAATTCCACTTCCCTCTGCATCCTCAACAATCAGTCCTGGTCAGTAGAGAGGGAGATTGAGATGGCCGGATCTCTTTAGTCTTGCTGGCTCCCAAGGTATACAATGGTGTCCCCTTCCCCACACCCCCACCCCCCTGCCCTGGAATGCGTCATGGGACACAGTAGACCAAGTCTGTGGGTCAAAAGCTGAGTTTACCTTAGGCTGTGCCCCTCCTTCTCTCCTTTCCTGGAGAGGTGGATTCCTGGAGCTCCCTTTGCCTGTAAGCCACCAGCCCTGAGGCCTGAGAATTCAGCCAAATACCATTGATTTTACACTTTCGGTTAATTGTATGCTTTATTACTATGTACCAATAAAATTGATTTTTTTAAAAAAAGTGTCTATAGGGTGGTGGAGGATGCCAGCAGTTTCACCTGCAGGTTTTAACTCAAAGTTTTGCCATTGTGATTCTTTTCCTTTGACCTCTCTCTTCTGGGAGGTGTCCAGCTTTCCCCTGGTGTCCTAAACCCTAGAAGATTTTTTTCCAGGCCGTTTCTGCCTGTCCTTTAGTTATTTTTCTGGGAGAAAAGAAAGTCCCGTGTCTTTCTAGTCTGCCATCTTCCTGGAAGTGAAAGTTTTTTCTTTTATTTTAATATAATGTATTTTGGTGTTTTTGTTGTTTTTGAGTTAGTTTTTTATTTTTAAAGAAGCTTTGGATTAAATAAATGTTACATAAAAAAGATAGGGGTTTCCCATATACCCGACTCCCTCCCTTTCCCACACTTTCTCCCATTAACAGCATCTTTCATTAGTGTGGTACATTTGTTATTATAATTAATGAACACATATTGAAGCATTATTACTAACTATAGACTATAGTTTACATTACTGTTTACATTTTGTACTGAACAATTTTTTAGGATTTGACAAAATGTTTAATGGCCTATATCCTTCATTCCAATATTGTGTAGAACAATTCCAATGTCTCCAAAGTACCCCATGTTACACCTTTTCTTCCTTCTCTCTCCCCTCAGAACTTCTGTTGGCCACTGCCTTTAGATCAATCATACCAGTTCTTTAACTCCACTTAAGTACATAGTTGCACTTCTCCTTATGTTTGTTTATTTCTCAGCCTTGAGGATTTGGGGGTGTTCATGCCCACTCTGTTTCTGATTGAGAGGGGCCTTAGATCCCATGGGGTAGATGGATGGAACTGTCTTGCTTGCAGTTATAGATATTGCCTGGTTTTCAGGATGGGCATTGTCCATCATCATCCTTTCATTAGTTGCCCTGGGCAAGTCCAATGAACTGGAGAGTAGGTGTTGCAACTCTTGCTGAGATTCATGGCTCAACCAGCATATGAACAGACTGAAGATTTAAGACATATGTTTAGTGAGTATAGTGCTAATTATAGGTTCAAATAAAAGGGACAGAAGAACCATGTGTAGGGAAAATGTAAATGAGTCTAATTCTGTTACATTGGGGAACATATATTCCAATGTAAGGCCTACTGACAGGGTGCCTAATTCCTGAGAATGTCTGCCCTGCCTATAGTGTCTAGATGTCTCTGGATCTCTCAGGAGCCCTACTGTTGGAGGCACTGTTTACTGTGGCAGTCAGTGAGATCCTTTTGAGATGTACATAAACATAACCTCTGGAATCACCTCCTGACTTACTTTGAAATCTCTTAGTCATAAAAACTCCTTTGTATTTACTATTTCCCTCTTGGGTCAAGGTCTTTTTCCAAATACATCTCTAGTTGGTGCTTGATAATAATCCCTTGGTGACAGGGAGGCTCATCCCAGGAGTCATGTCCCACACCAGGGGGAAGGTAGTACATTTATATGCAGAGTTTGTCTTAGAGAAAGGCCACATTTGAGCAACAAGGAGGCTTTCAGGAGGTAACTCTTAGACAATATATAATACTAGGCTAAGTTTCAGTTTCTCAAAAAAACGTTCATAAGTACAAACGTCAATATCAAGGGCCTAGTGTAGTGGTATGTCCTCCTTCACCAGGCACTTCCCATGTACTCAGAGGATTCTTGCTGATCTATTAGAGATGTAGCAGGACTTCCCAGGATGGTGAAGCTGGGGAAGTGTTGGATTCCTCTATGTTCTTGTCTGTGTTGCATAAAAGAATTTAAGAACATTCCAGTTTAGTTAGGCCAGTAAAGAATTTATTGAGACATGGGAAAAAGAACAGAGCTTGCTGAGAGATGAGAGAGAAAGACAGAAATATGCACCGAGAATTGATGCAGGCTTCTCTAGGCAGAGAGAGCAATCTGGCTTGTGCGGTTACTCTTATTAAACTATTGATTACCCCTCCCCTTGCTAATGCCAAGGGGAGGGGCCCAGCTGTTATTGGCTTCCTCACCAATGTTGGGGGCTAATGGTGAGGACTGTCTGGAATATTTGGGGCCAAGAGGAGGTCCCAGAAAGAGAAACTGGGATCTCACGGTTAAGGTCAAGGTCTTGGTAGAGTCTCACGGACATGCTGTCAGTTGGCCATGTTGTGGTTCATCTTTTCCTCATTTCCCTGGCTAACCTGCCTCAAAGGGACTTCAATATTCTTTGGTTACCCACCAAGAAAACACCCCATGACACTTGAACATATTCATATGCCATAGAGGCATGCCCCAGGTACACCCCTGCCCACATGTCCCCCCATTACTGATACCCCGCACCAGTGATTCTCCCCTGCCACAGTTGTGACCCTTCTGCAATCCAAAACCTTCCCCAAAACAAAGCTAAAAAAAAATAGATAAAAATAATAAGAAAATAAGAATATCAAATAAAATACAAAAATAAAGTAAAAAGATTTTAAAAATAAAAATAAAGGTATAAATAAAAAATAAATTACAATAAAAAAATTTTTTAGTGTTTCTTTCATCACCGTAATATCTGTTATCTTTTTGTACAGTGACAATTTCTTCCGTATGTTCCCCTAGTGTCTTATTTTTTTTCACATTATCTTCAAAGAAGCTTTAGGTTACAGAAAAGTCACATAGAAAATATAGGAGATTCCCATATATCTGACCCCCTCCTCCTCTCCCCCCTCCCCTATTAATAACATTTTACATGTGTGTGGTACGTTGGTTACAATTGTTGTACAAATATTGAAGCGTTGCTACCAACCATGGTCAGTGGTTTACATTATGGTTTACATTTTGCACCATACACTTTTATAGGTTTTGACAAAATTTAAAATGGCCTGTATCCATCATTGCAAGATCATGCAGAACAGTTCCAATGTCCTATGGTCCATCTGTTCTATTCTTCCTTCCCCCTCCCCTCAGGCCCTATGGTAACCACTAAATTTCAATTTTTGAAGTATAAGATTCATTGATATGACTCAAACAACTTGAGCAGACTCACAGAGCTAGAGTCTGGAATATAGGTTAACAGGAGACAGAAAGGGAGTAGAGGGTGGTGAGGTCATCCTCAATGTGGCAAAATCTATGATAAGATGGAAGGAGGTTGTTGGGCAGTGTATGGGGGTAATGGTACAGTGATGTGAGTAGGTACAATCGTGCTGGAATGTGAGGGGGAGTAGAATGGGGGGGTTGGGTTGGACTATCCATGGAACTGGCGGGGGGAAGCTGGGGGAAGAAGCAGGTGAACTCTGGGGATTTGTCGTCTATGGTTAAAACTACAATGGTGGGAATGGTCTTTTGGCAACTATCGCAGGGGAGGGTTACTGGTGCAGGTTGTTGGGGGTGGGGGAGTATGTGGGATAGAGCACCCACATGCTTCTATGGAATATGAAAGTGTTCATTTTGTCATAGTGTGTTATCTCAGTGGGTGGAGACCCACAAAATAAATAAGAAAATAGTAAACTCCCAACCTGGGGAGTCTTGCCATGTTCTCAATCAGAGGGGCAAGAATCTCTAGAGAACTTAAGTAGTGCCTAATAAAAGAAAACAGACCAATATGTTAAGCCATCTGTATTATTACATGTAATTATGAAACTTATTCTTCAAAAAGTAATACTGTTTTATAAGTGCTGATCTTTAACCCATAACTGGCCCCCATTTGTATTCCCTTACCATGCATGGATTTTGTCCATCCTTAACAGTCCCTTGACGACCTGCTTTGTTTAGCTTAGTAATGTTAATTAAGTGATTTACAACTTTATGTATTAATTCAGCCAAACTTTGTCAGTTCCTAAGGGATGTTAATTAACCAATTTATGACCCAGTTTGTAACCTGTAGCCAAATGCTTACTCCAGCCAGCCTCTGGGGCCTGTGCTTACACATTTCAATTAAGCAAATCAATCAATATCCCCTAACATCCCAACATCCCTATCTCTACTCTCCTCTGTATGAATTTCATAAAAACCCATTTTCTTCAATTCACGGAGAATAGATCTGAGAATTGTCTCTTATTCTTCTTGCTTTCACAGTGTAATACTCTTTTCTGTCTTTAAAATCTTGATGTCTCGAGATTGGTCTTTGAGTGTATAAGGCTGATTACCTGGGTGTTTTGACGGGCATCAAATATTTCATGAGTATATTGAAGCTGGGGAAGTGTTGGATTCCTCTAGGTTCTTGGCTATGTCACATAAAAGAATTTAAGAACACTCCAGTTTAGTCAGGCCAGTAAAAAGAATTTATTGGGAAATGGGGAAAAGAACAGAGCTTGCTGAGAAATGGGAGAGAAGGATAATATGCACCGAGATTTGGTGCGGACTCCTCTGGCTTGTGTGGTTACCTTTTAAACTATTATTCCTCTCCTTGCTGATGTTAAGGGGAAGGGCCCCAGCTGTTATTGGTTACCCCACCAATGGTGGGAGCCAATCGTGAGGCCTGTTTGGAATATCCGGGGCCTCCCATTGGCCCCGGAAAGAGTCCCAACCTCAAGGTCAAGGTCAAGGTCTTGGCCATGTTCATTGTATGTCAGCCATGTTGTAGCTTGTCTTCTCCTCGTTTCCCGTACTAACCTGCCTCAATATCACTAAGAAAGTGAGATCTCCATCATGAGATATATTCAACCATAGGATGCAAGCACTTCTACCTGGAATCCTGGAAAGCTGTTCCCATACTGGAAGGGAAGTTCAACTACATGCTCTATAAGCTTTCTCTCAATTCCAGGCTCCAAAACCTTTAATTCTGCTTGCCATTTTTGTTTCATTTATTTTGATATTTTCAATAAGTACAAAATATTAATGTCTTTATTTATTTAATTTATTTTATTTTATTTTTTTAAGATTTTATTTATTTATTCATTTATCCCCCCCTTGCTGCTTGCGCTGGCCGGGTCAGCCAACCACGCCGTGCGGGCGGGCCTGCCCCCACCAGGAGGCCCCGGAACCGAACCCCGGGCCTCCCATATGGTAAACGGGAGCCCCACTGATTGAGCCACAGCCGCTTCCCATATTAATGTCTTTAAAGTTTTAAAAAGCATGTCCAATTTTGTCTAATTTAAATGTCCTTCCTGTGGGTCCTTTGAACTATAGCAATTTAAATTCAGCCCCACCTTGGTTTCTGCAAACACCAGGGTCTTAATTGAGGCAATTCTGTCCTCCATAAACACAATGTTAAAACTAGTTTTTTTTAGTTGCTTAGTTCATAAACAAGTGTCCAGTTTTTTTGAAGTGAAAATGAAGCCTGAAACTGTAACTGAGAGTTAAGAATTACCAAATAATTATGATTACAAAATCATTATATAGATGTCTTTATATTATAAAATAGCAAGAGGTTAATATCTGAACTTGCTGAAACTGCCTGGATTTTAGCCTAGACCTGCTATTGTGATGGTCATTCTAAAAAGGTCTCACCCCTGTTTATAGTTATTCTAGACTGAGCCTCTCCCTTGTGTATACTTATTATTGTGATAATTATTCTAAACTGAACTTACCTGTGTTTATTGCTGTTTCAATACTAGGCTCACCCTTGTATATATTTACTATTGTGATGGTAATTCTAGACTGAACTTACCTTTGTTTATGGTTATTTCTGAACTAGGCTCACTCTAGTGTATACTTGTCATTGTGAGGGTCACCACTCTACCCTTCCCAGTTTGAATCCATAAAAATTCCTGCTTCCAGTGGTTCTAGGAAGGCAGATTTGAGACACCCCAATCTCTTGCCCTTCCTCCAGACTTAACAAACCTGTTTTCTCTCATGACCATCCCGGTGTGGACTCCAATTCATCTCCTCCAGGCACAAACCCAGAGGGACCTCTGCACCTTTTTTCCTTCTACATAATATTCAAGGGTGGAAGTAAATTTTCTTTATTTTTTTGATTCATGATCTCTTTCAAAAAGATTCTTTGTTATATTAGCTTTCTTCTTCCAAATGAAATTAGAAATCAAATAGAGTCCTGTACATAGTTGCTGTGTAATGAACCAAAACACGTCCTCATCAGACTCTAGCAAACTTATGTGATATTATAAGACTTGGACTACAGGAAACTCAGGATGGGAGAGGATTATTTTAAACAGAAATTATTCCCATGAGATTTTTTTCTTTTAAATATAACAAAATTGGGAATGTTATTTCCTAGAAATTCTCCATGAGAAATTTCTCATGAGAAAAATATTCTGAAAGAGAAAAATATACATTCTAGGACACATCACATGCTTATTGCTAAGAAGAGAGGGAGAGCTGGAGGCCTCTAGCTGTTCTATAGATGTGGCTGGTGGCCACTGGCTATAAGAACTCATGGCTTCTCACTTTTACACCATGTTGGAAGAAGGTAGTGAACAGTGTAGAAGCTAAAACTGTGAGAGAACAACATGGAGGGACTGATGGATTCAAAGAGGAGGAGGAGGGAAATTTTAGCAGATGTAATGAATAAGGAACTTTGGAGACAGGAGAAATATATAGAGATATTGTAGGAAGGCTTTACTTAGGATTGTTTGGTGAAAGACCTCTGTATTAAACCATTATTTCTAAATGAGACTCCCTATAGAAACTGTATCAATTGGAGCTCCAGTTGTCCACTGCAAAAATATAATCCAAAAGCAATCTTGAGGACTAGCTGTTTCTGTTTCCTGGATGTAGGTAATTTATGATATATGAGTGAAGGGAAGGGATTTCCTGTCTACTTTTCAAGGCTAAAAGAATTCTTTGTTTTCCTTTGAACTCCAGTTGACCTATAAGTTGGATAGCCAAAATCAGGTCATATAATCTATAACCTTTCTCTATAACTTAGGTCAGGGATAGTCAATAATTCTGATATTTATCGATTTTCCTCCTCAACTAAAGTTTGAAAAATATGTGCTGTAAGACATTCATACTCTAGGCTTACATAACATTTCTTCTCTGTTTTTTTATTTTATTTTTTTTAATGTTGTTATCAGCCAACCAGGCTAAAGCAACAGAAAATTATTACAGCTACCAATATATGGGCTCATTGTAGACATGGTATGTAGACGTTTTGATAGTTAATCTACACATATATAAAAGTAGACATAGTCATAATTTTGTTGCAAGATCATTAGGTACAAATGATAAGAACTGTAGACACATCTCTATGATTAATGTCACATGTCCATGTAACAAAATAAGTAAAATATTTGAGGTAAAAATGATAATTGTTGCCATTTTTGAGAATCTACCATGTGTCAAACATTGTTTTAGTTACTTTAATATATTATTTTCACACAAAATTATATATATATATTTTTTAAATCATTCTACAGTTCAGAAATATGAAACTCAAAGAAATTAAGAAACTCCCCAAGGTCACATGTTATTATCCCAATAATTAGGTGAATGGGATGAGAAATGAGGGCAGTCATAGATGAAAAAAGGATGGTTGCCTAAAAAACTCAGGAATCCAGGTGCTTATGTACAGGTACAGTGTCCAGGAGCTGATGTTGTCCCTTAATAGGATTTTCTCTTACATGCCTTAGTTGGGTGTGAAAAAATATAAGAGATTTCAAGCATGGTAAGGAATGCCACTTTCCATTCATCCTCCAGCCAGCCAAGTAGCTTTAAGCAGATTACTGAACTCTCTTAAAAATATCTTAGCAAAACTACCCAGACATTGGTATTCAGTACTATTTAGTTTCAATAAAAAAGAACCACAAAATATAATCTAGTTAGATTACTAAAATATACTTGTCATTAACCCATCTTTTTAAAAAATTGTGCAGTATTTGAGTATCTAAAATGTAACATCCCCTTCTGCTTAGCAATTAGCTTTATAAAACAGCAGAAAGCCCAACCTCCCTTCTGCCTTCACTCATGTTTTCTCTCCTGTGGTGATATAAAATATTGATGGGCTTCCAGTGCCATCTGGTGGACCATGTGTGATGTACTCTGACTTGAAACAACTGCAGGGAGATAAGTATAATTAATGAAAAGAGTTTTGCATTTAAGAAAGTAATATAAAAGGAATACATGAGAATATAAAATTTAAATGGATGAAAAAAATAGAAGATAGATTTTTTTTAGGTAACTAGAAAGGGTAACAATTTTTCAGTGGTGGGTTATAGACTAGGATGATACAGAACCACAGTAATGAAAATATTCTTTAACCAATTTAGCTGTCCTTCAACTCCCCCCTCCATATAGAAAAAAACTTTATAAAAACTTTATTAACAATTCCATCACCAGGGACCAACATAAATAAAGTTGTGCAGTGGCCTCATCTGAGGGAACAGAAATTCTGTATCTATATCCATTTCTATTTTTTTTTTTTTTTCTGAGACAATTGCTTCATTTAATCATAGAGGATTCATTCTTTCTTGTTTACAAGTTTGGAATTTTTTTTTTTTTAATTTACCATTTCTATTTTTATAATCCCACTTCTTCTACACCTAAAATTTCAACATTTAGGATCTATTCCTTTGTGCTAATATTGTCCTATTTCTAAATGTAGATAATCCTTATAGATATAACACATCCTTAAAGTACTTGGGTGGATGTATGGTGGGGGAAAGTGTGGTGCTGGTAACCAAGTTGTTCAAGCACTACACTTTTTGGCACATGGTTGGTTTTCACTTTGTGGTTAGGTTGGGCGATGAGACCTGTTCTGTTCAAAGAGTTATGAGTTAATATTTTAAAAGTCTATATGAGTCTAGGCAAGTAGTTAACATTTGAAAACAAGGCATTAGAGTATATCTTACAATATTCAATAATTTTTCTTGGTCAATTTCCTTTGTCATTTCTCCATTTGTGAAATGAATGAGCCATTAATATAGTATATTAATGTATATTAACAGTACATAGCCTGTATATACATTAATATACATTAATGTATATTATTAATATGTATATACATTAATATCAATGTTATATATTAATTACTAATATGTAATATTAATATATACATATTAATATGTATATACATTAATATACATTAGTATAATATATACAGCCTGTTCAATGTCACCCTGTCCTACAATAAATATATGAGTGGCATGAGATATGATAAAATATAATGAAATTATTTTCTCATACTTACTAAAATATATTTATCCACATGAATAAATACTGCCTTTAAAAGCAGTTAATTTAGGTAATGAAATGCTTATTTCATCAAATGTTGCTGTTGCTCAAAACACACCAGAAATCAAAAGCCTTCCTATTTCTCCAGTTCCATTTCCTTCACCTGCTGGCTAGCCTGGACCAATTGGTAAGCCACTACTCAGCAGGGCAGGAGTTGCATAAAGACTTGGTGGTATCTGATGTGACTAGAGAGGAGTTAGTTCTAGGCCCTTCATGTCTACCAAGTCACATCAAACCTGACCCTATCCTGCCTACATTGGATTGTTGACTACTGAAATTTAGAACCAACCCTGCAGTTGTGTAGACTCTCCCCTAGACCTGGTTTCCTGCCTATAACCTCCAACCTGGGTGGCTCAGTGTAGTGGAAAATTTATTAGGTTATTTCTGTCTAGTATCATTTAATGCCCTTTCCTCCCTACTACAACTCCTCCCCCTGCCCATGGTTATGTAATAACTTTTAGCCATATTTCGGATGTGTGACTATACTGTTAATTGGACTAAAAGTAGGCACTTGACTACTGAGTAAATAGAGTAAATCAGAATCCCTTCACTCTCAATTTGGGATTAGAAAAAAATAATCCAAACTCAGTTTGGAATCTCTTTTGAATGGGGGAACTGTAAACTCTGGAAGTTTAGGGAGCCATCTTCAGGCTTAGGGAATGCTTATCAATAGCATTTCCCTCCTCTGCTATCAAGGAAGAAAAGGAAGAAAAGGATGAAGGGTTGAATGAAGGTCTACTGTAATTGGGAGGACTGAAGCAGAGAGAATGTGCAAAGAGGAATGACACAGAACTCTTCTGCCAGCATTTAAGAACCTGATTCCAGCCAATTCCAGAGTTTCGGTTGCAATCTAACCCTGTATCCTTATAGTAAGGAACTCTTCTCCTTTCTCTTTAAGCTAATTTGATAGAGTTCTGTTTCTTGCAGTCAAATGAGTTTAAACCAATACCCAAAGGTTCTTGCGTGCCTCCTGATAAAGTTATGGAAGGAAATAAATCAATCACAAAATCAATTTTATTATATTATAATCACCTTTTATGAGTTTGGTGACATTTAATATAGTAAATACTTGATAGGTGTTTACTATATGCAATACACAGTGCTTTTTAGTCAAAGGAATGCAAAGATTGGTAAAAACTACAGCTTGTTTGGGAGGGGAAACTACATACAGAAATAGTAATAGGTAATAAATTCTGTAACTGAAGTATAGGTAAAGTGCTTTGGGACAGAGAAATTATGAACATGGAGATAATTTTTTTTTTTAAGTTTTATCTTTTTTTTTTTTAATCAGTTGTTGAAATCCTGATAACATGCATGGGAAGTATGTTATGATCTGGAGATAAAATGCTGAACAAAATGCTGAACAAAATGCTGAACAAAATAATCCCTTACCTCAAGGAGTTTAAGCGAGCACAAATGCATATGGAAGCCAGAGAAGCACCTAACTGTGTGTTGAGAGGATTTAAGAAGGCATCCAGAAGACAACATATTTATGTTGATATTGAAAATCTAAAGACTAAATAGAAGTCAATGAAGAGGTGGTAGAAGAAAATAATTCAAGTAGAGGAAACTGTAAATAACAAAAGACTGGTATTGAGACAGTTCTCTTAGCAGCATTAGATACGCAACTCTCTCAAATCTTGTTGCATTTCACTCTTCAGTTTTCCCACCTATCTATCTAGCTCCTTCTCAGTCTTCTTGGCACTGAGTTCTCTTGTCTTCCCTTTCCTTCTCTTCTCTTTCTTCTCTCCCCTGCTTGGATTCATCAATTTCTGTGGTTTTAACAAATATATATCTTAAATTTGATCTGTGGTCAGTGAGTCCTCTGAACCCTTTGAGTCCTGCACCTGCCAACAGTTTTCTTTGCCATCTAGTTCTGAGGTGCTCTGGTTGATTAGCTGTGACTTGCATCTTCCAGAAAATTTCATTGCCACCAGCAAGGTGAATATTACTGTAGCTGTCTCACTTCTCAGAAATCTGAATCTCAGCCTAAGTGGGAAAGATGCCTCTCTAATTTTCTAAATTTCCTTCCTATTCACTCTCCATTGACCTAGATGTTGTAGCTGCCTTCTGAAGTTGTTATTTCTATACCCCTTAATTTTTCTATTTAACAATTCTTTATATTAAATATTTCCAGTCAAATAACTGGTATGACTTTTTTCTCCTGAATGGATCCTGGCTGATGCAATGAGGGAGAGGGAAGAGTAGACATGGATGCCCACTGTCACTGCTCTTATTTAACATTTGGAAATTGGGAAGGAAGAAGTAAAACTTTCACTATTTGCAGTTGGCATGATCCTATATTTAGAAAGCCCCCCAAAATCTACAACAAATCTTCTAGAGCTGATAAATGAGTTCAGTACAGTGGCAGGATATAAGATCAACATGCAAAAATCAGTAGCATTTCTGTACACTCATAATGAGCAATCTAAGGAGGAAATCAAGAAAAAATATTCCATTTACAATAGTAACTAAAAGAATCAAATATCTAAGAATAAACTTAACTAAGGATGTAAAGGACTTATACACAGAAAACTACACAACATTGTTAAAGGAAATCAAAGAAGACCTAAATAAATGGAAGAATATCCCATGTTCAAGGATTGGAAAACTAAATATCATTAAATGACTATCCTACTCAAATTGATCTACAGAGTTAATGTAATCCCAATAAAAATTACAGCAGCATTTTTTAGTGAACTGGAAAAGCCAATTATGAAATTTATTTGGAAGGGCAGAGGGCCCCAAATAGCCAAAAACATATTGAAAAAGAAAAATGAAATTGTAGGAATCACATTACCTGACTTAAAGCATACTACAAAGCTACAGTGGTCAAAACTGCATGATACTGGCACAGGGATAGACATACTGACCAAAGGAACTGAGAGTTCTGATATAGACCTGTGCATATATGGCCAACTGATATTCAACAACACTACCAATCCTACTCAACTGGGACAGAATACCCTTTTCAACAAAGAGTGCTGGAAGAACTGGATATCCATATTCAAAAGACTGAGAGAGGATCACCATGTCACGGCCTATACAAAAATTAAATCAAGATGGATCAAAGACTTAAATATAAGATCCAAGACCATAAAGCTCCTAGGAGATAATATAGGGAAGCATCTATGAGATCTTGTAGTAGGAAATGGTTTCATAAACTACACCTAAAGTGCAAGCAATGAAAGAAAAAAATAGATAAATGGGATCTCTTCATAAAAACTTTTATGCTTCAAATGAGTTTGTCAAGAAAGTGATGGTAAGGTTGCTGAGGTGGCTCAAGTGACTGAGTGCCTCTCTCCCACATGGAAGGTCCCAGGTTCAGTTCGGTTCCCGGTACCTCCTAAAGAGAGGATGAGCACATAGAAAATGAACACAGAGAGCAGTTTGCAAATGCAAACAAGGGGAGAGGGAAATAAATAAATAAATAAAATAAATCTTGAAGAAAAAAAAAAGAAAGTGATGGGAAGTTGATGTGGCTCAAGCTATTGATCTCCCTTCTACCACATGGGAAGTCCTGGGTTTGGTTCCCGGTGCCTCCTAGAGAAGATGAGCAAGACAGTGAGCTGATGCACTAGGCTGGCGTGGCAAGCTGTCTCAACAAGATGATGCAACAAGAGGAGGAGGAAAACATAATGAGAGACAACAAAGCAGGGAGTGGAGGTGGCTCAAGCAATTAGGTGCCACCCTCCCACATGGGAGGTCTCCTGGTTTGGTTACTGGTGCCTCCTGAAAGGAAGACAGACAGACAGCGAGTGCAAAAACAAGGGGGTGGGGAGAAATAAATACATAAAATAAATCTTAAAAAAAAAAAAGAAAGAAAAGAAAGTGAAAAGGCAGCCTATGCAATGAGAAAAAATATTTGGGAATCACTTAACTGATAAGGGTCTAATATCCAGCATATAAAAAGAAATTCTACATCTCAAAAATAAAGAGGCAAACAACCCATTTTAAAAATGGGCAAGATATTTGAATAGACACTTTTCCAAAGAGGAAATACAAATGGCTAAAAACCACATGAAAAGATACTCAATATCACTAGCTATTAGGGAAATGCAAATCAAAAATACGAGATGTCATCTTACACCTATTAGACTGACCTCTGTTAAAAACAAATAAACAGAAAGCTACAAATGTTGGAGAGGGTGTGGAGGAATGGGAACACTCATCCACTCCTGGTGGGAATGTAGAATGGTGCAGCCATTGTGGAGAATGGTTTGGCAGTTCCTGAGGAAGCTAACTATAGAATTACCTTATGATCCAGCAATCCCACTGAAACCAGGAAGAGTAGAAAGCAGGGCTGCAAACAGATATATGCACAACAATGTTTACAGCAGCATTTTTTACTATTGCCAAAAGTTGGAAGCAACCCATGTGTCCATCAACAGATGAATGGATAAGCAAAATGTGGTATATACATACAATGGAATATTATACAGCTATAAGAAGGAATGAAGTTTTTTTTTTTTTTTGCAAAAATATTCAAAATATACTTGCAAATAGAATCCAACAGCATATTAAAAGAATTTTACACATTGATCAAGTGGGATTTTTTCATGGTATGCAAGAGTGTTTCTTTTTTTTTTTTTTTTAATTTATTTTTATTGTGGGTAAAAATCAAAATTCTCACAATACATACAAACATTTGCAAAATGATATATAAATATATATGCATATATGTGTATTTGCTTACAAAAATGTTATATATATATATATTTTAAGAGGTGCTTAGATTACCCAAAATATCACACGGAACCCACTGGGATTCCCATGTTGCCCACCTCCCACACCTCCCACCACATCCCACACAAACATCTCCCACAAGTGTGGCCCACCACACTCAATGAACCTACACATCCTGGAGCCTTGCCACCAACCATAGACCACCATATCCATGGGATATAAGCCCTCTCTCACTTGGAGTTGGAGTGAACATCACCATCCCAGTCCCCTCAGGATTGGGGGAAGAACTATGGACTAGAGTGGACTTGATGGTATTCTCTTGTTCACATATGGTGATTGTAGCAATGCAAGAAATTATGGCAATGAGGTGGAGCCAGTGTCCACTTGACACTTTTGGGGTAGGGAGGGGATGAGCAGTTGAAATACAGGGGCTTCTTTGGGAGTTGGAGGTTGTCCTGAGTACTGTTGTGGCAACGGATGTAGGCCATTTTAAATCAGCACACACCACTCAGAACTGAGTGGGAGAGAGGAATGAGGTTTTGACACACGCAACAACATGGATGAGTCTTAAAGACCCTATGCTGAGTGAAGTAAGTCACTAGTCACTAAAGGACAAATATTGCATTACTTTACTGATATGACCTAAGCATATTGAGCAGACTTACAGAGATAGAGTCTAGAAGATAGGTTATCAGGAGACAGAAAGGGAATAGAGAGTGGTGAGCTGATGCTCAAACTGGGCAGAACCTATGATAAGGCGGAAGGGGGCAGTTTGGCAGTGGATGGGGTTGATGTGGTACAAGGATGTGAGCGGGGTCGACGGTGCTGGAGTGTGAGGGTGAGGATTGGGGGCTGGGTTGGACTATCTATGGAACTGTGAGGATGGCTGGAGGAAGGAACAGGTGAACTCTGATCTGTGGTTAGAAATACAATTGTGGGAATGTTTTATAATTTTATTGATACATATTAATGCATACAATTCATCCAAATTGTACAATCAGCGATATTTTATATAATCACTTCAATCATTATTAGAGCATTTCTATTATTCCAATAATAATAATAAACAAAAAAGAGACAGACAAACAAACAAACAAGAAAATTCTTCTTCTCTCAATCTATGCTTCCCCTGCTTCCCTTGCTGTACATAGCTGCTATTTCTGGCTATTCTTGCACAATTATTTATTTATTTATTAAGCTGTTTTATTGAGACATATTCACATACCATATGATCTATCCAAGGTATATAATCAATGACTATTAGTGTAATCACAATGTTGTGCATTCATCACCACAAAAAATTTTAGAACAATTTCATTAGTCCAAAAAGAAAAACTCCACACCACTTAGCAGTTCTTCACCAGCCCTACATATCCACTAATCTGCTTTCATCTTTATAAATTGATTTATATTTACATTTTATATCAATGTAATCATACAATATGTAGTACTTCATGTCTCATTTCTTTCACTTAGCATAATGTTTTTTTTGTCTGATATTAACATCTTGTAGTATTTGTTCAGTTTCAAAGAAAGACAATCTTATTTATGTAATTTTACCTATATTCATATTTCACATGTAGTTTTACTATGCTATACAGTCCCATGTTACATTTTTTAGCTTTCCTTTTAGTAATATACATGACCTAAGGCTTTCCATTTAAACCACTTTCATACCCTCATAATAGTTCTGCTAGTTACTAACATTATGTTCAGCTTTTACCTTTTCTATTCATTTCCAAGATTAACACACACCCTTTTTACCAATTCTGCACAACTTAACCCTCAGCTTTCCATTCTCTAACCTCATTCTATTTTCTGGTGACCCATATTCAAGTTATTAACTCCATGAGGTTACACAATTTATTTAGTTCATAGTAGCACAATCATGTGGAAATGTTCTTTTGGCAAATATGGCAGGGAAGAGTCACTGGTGCAAGGTGTCGGTGGTGGGAGGATGTGTGGGAAAGGGTGCACCTGAGGCATGCTTCTATGGAATATGAATATGTTCATCTTGTCAGAGTGTTACCTCAATGGGTTGAGACGTACACAGTAAAAACAAAATATTAAACTCCCACCATGGGGCATCTGCTACATTCTCAAATAGAAGGGCAAGAATCTCTCAAGTATATAGGCAGTGCCTAATAAAAGAAAACAGACCAGTATGTTAAGCCATCAATATTAGTGCATATAACTATGAACCTTATTCTTGTAAAAGTGAAACATAGCCTAATAATGACTATTGCCTAAGAGTTACCTCTTGAAAATGTCCTTTTTACTCCAATGTGGCCTCTCTCTAAGCTGAACTCAGCAAATAAACACACTACCTTCCCCCTGGTGTGGGACATGAATCCCAGGTATGAGCCTCCCTGGCACCAAGGGATTAATACCAAGCACCAACCAGCTTTGCATTTGGAAAAAGACCTTTACCAAAAGGGGGAAACATTAAATACAAAAGAATTTTTATGGTTAGGAGATTTCCAAATAAGTTGGGAGGTCATTCCAAAGGTTACAATTATGCATGTTTCAGGCAGATCTCACTAACTGCCACTGTGAACAAAGCCTCAAATAGGGGTACTCCTGAGGGTCCTAGATCCGTCTGGACAATATAGACAAGGCACACAATCTCTTGAAATCAGCACCTGTCAGTGGGCCTTACCTTGAAATATATGACAACCTATTTCCCCAATGTAACAGTGTTACACTCATTTATAATTTCTCTACACATGATTCTTCTATTTTATTTGAGCCTATAATTAGCATTATACCCATTAAATATATGTCTCAGAGACTTAAATCTTCAGGCTGTTCATATGCCAGTTGAGCCCTGAATCTCAGAAGAGTTGTCAACACCTACTCTCTATTTCATTGGACTTTCCCAGGACAACTAACAAAATGAGGTTGATTAACAATCCCCATCCCCAAAAACAGAGTATCTACAACTGGAAGCAAAACTGTTCCATCCATCTTAGATATCCCCATAATATCTAAGGCCCTCTCAATCTAGGCAGAGCAGGTATCACCATCCCAAAATCCTCAAGGTTGAGGAATGAATAAACAAAAGGGGGTATGTAACCATGGACAAAGTAAACTTATCAATATTGTAGTAATAGAAGAACAAGTAATATTGGTATCAAGAGAGTGGTTACCAGAAATTCTCAGGAGAGGGGGAAGGAATAATAGGTGGGATATAGGGCATTTTTAGGGCATTGGAATTAAGTATAAACCACAATGTAAACTATAGACCTTAGTTAGTAGCAATGCTTCAATATTTATTCATCAATTGTAAGAAATGTGCCACACAATTGTAAGATATTATTAACAGAGGAAGATGTGGGAGGGGGAGGGGTGAGGTATATGGAATCCCTTATACTGTTGATGTAACTTTTCAGTAATCTAAAACCTCTTTAAAGTTTATTATATTAAAAAAATAACTCTTAACAGCTCAAAAATAAGAAGATAAAACAACCCAATAGAAATCATGCAAAAGATTTGAGCAGACCCTTTGAAAAATAAATGCATAGAGGGCTAATATAAGAAAAGATATTCAGCATCATTACTAATGAAGGAAATGTCATTTAAACCACAATGAGATATACTTTCACACCTGTATTAGTCACCCAAAGGGGTGCTGATGCAAAATACCAGAAATCTGTTGGCTTTTATAAAGGATATTTATTTGGGTTAGAAGCTTACAGTTACTAGGCCATAAAGTGTAAGTTACTTCCCTCACCAAAGTCTGTTGCCATGTGTTAGAGCAAGATGGCTGCTGACATCTACAAGAGTCCAGCCTTCCTCTTCCTCTTAAGGCTCCATGGTCCCAGCTTCTTCCAATATCAGCTGTAGGCTGGGATAAGTCTTGTCTCTCTCCTGGGGCTCGTTCCTCTCCAAGCTCAGCTGCTCTGTTCTCTCCACAAGGTCAGCTGTAGACTATCAGGCTCTCTCACTTTCCAGGGCCTCTGCTGTGTCTATAGAGCCTTTTCTATTCCTCTGTGTTCTCCTGCATGTTTAATTCCCAAGGCTCCGGCTCAAACCTCTAACTTTCTTTTCTGCCATGTCATTTTCTCTCTGAGTCCCCACCTCCTACTGTCATGGCCCAATCAAAGCCTTAATCATTATTTAATCAAGTGAAAGTGAAACCTCTGAACCCAATCCAATCTAATGTACCTAGAGGAACAGACCAATTAAAAAACATAATCCAATATCTATTTTTGGAATTCATAAATAATACCAACTGCTACAATACCCAACAAAATGAGCAAATTAATAAGATTGACAATTCCAGGTGTTAGCAAGGATGTGGAGCAACTGAAACTCTCATGATTGCTCCTGGGAATGTAAAATGGTAAAAACATTTTAGAAAATAGTTTGACAGCTTTTTATAAAGTTAAACAAACACATACCATAATACTCACCAAACTCCTATGTAGTTATTTACCCACAACAAGTGAAAATGTGATCCACATAAAGACTTAAACTCAAATATTCAGGGCAACTCTGTAACAGTCCAAATCTGGAAACAACCCAAATGGCCTTCAACAAGTGAATGGATAAATAAATTGTGGTATATCCATACAGTGGACTATGGACTATGCTAAGCAATAAAAAGGAACAAATTACTGAACATGTATGAATTTCAGAACATTATGCTTAGCAAAATAAGTCAAACAAACAAACAAAAAAGCATGTACTGTATGATTCCATTTGTATGAAATTCCGTAACAGGCAAAACTAATTTATTATGCCAGGAAGCAAGTCAAAAGGCCAAAGGTGGAGGGACTGACTGTAAAGTGGCCCAAGGGAACTTTTTGTGGTGATAGAAATGTTCTAAGAAATTATTTTGGTGGGGATTACATGGATTGTCCAACCCCATTGAACTGTAATCTTAAAATGTGTTCACACTATTGTGTGTAGATTATACCTCAATATGTTTTCTTTAATCAAAGAATTTGCCATAAGCTACACATTTCAACCAAGTATTAATAAAATCTTTAAATATAAAAAAAGCTTTTGACAAGTGTTCTGAGAATATAAAGTACTGGAATAACGATTATTGTCTGTTCAGATATTGGTGAATATTTACATATAAGTTTTTATAAAATTCCACTTAAATGTATATTTATTTTGTATCATGGCATCATAGAGTTGAGTTTCTATCTAAGATACTTTACTAAAAAGGCCAAATAACTTTCCCATAATATTGAAAGTTTTGTTTTAATAGTTCCAGGGCTTTTGATTTGTAACCTTGAGATTATGAATACTTATCAAAAGAAACTACATTTGTTAAAATGTTTTTTAAATAAATAAATAAAAAAAAAACCATTTGATCACTTGGAGATATAAACTGTGTGTCAACCAATTTGTGACTGTTAACATGTTTACCAAAATCTTACTGATATGGCTTTTTTTTTTCATTTTTAAAGATTTATTGAAGTATATCACTCATATATAAATATACATGAACAATAAGTGTATAGTAATAGTGTGAACTTACAAAACAAATACATATACATACCATCATACAGGGACATCATACTTCACCCTACCAATGATGCCTTGCATTGTTGTGAAACATTTTTAACTAATGATTAAAGAGCATCCTCAAAATATTACTACCAACCAAAGTATCTTATTTTTGGTGTATTCTTCCCCAAACCCACTCTATTATTATTACTATTAGTTTTATATCATTTATATATGAATATACATAAACAACAAGTGTATAGTAAAAGTTGTGAACTTGCAAAGCAAACATGTATAATGTCATACAGGGGTCCCATGCATCAACCCACTACCAACACCTTGCTTTGTTGTAAGATATTTGTTACAAATGATGAAAGAATATTGTCAAAATCTTACTACTAACTATAGTCCTTACTTTACATTTGGTGTATTTTCCCCCAACCCACTGTATTATTATTTTTAAAATATATTTTTATGACAGAAGTTGTGAAATTACAAACCAATCATGCAAATGTCCAGGATTCCCATACAACACCCCTCTATCAACACACCACACCGTGGTGGAACATTTGTTACAGATTATGAGATAATATCCTCATATTATTATCAGGCTCACAGTGTACATTTGGCACACTTATTCCATACTCCCTCATTAACAACACAGTACATCTTTGGCATAGATGCATGGATATTACATTATTACTGTTAACCACAGTCCATAGGTCACTCCAGTTGTATTTTTCCCATGCTTCTTCACATTCCCACCACCCTGCAATAGTGATGTACATCTGTTCTAGCTCACAAAGGACACTCTTGCGTCTGTACCATCAGCCACAATTCTTATCCACCTCTGCGTTTACTGTGCTATTCGGTTCCTAGATTATTCTCTAGCTTTCTGTCAATTGGTATTTACATCCCTACACTACCATTTTCAGCCACATTCCCATTTATAAACCAGCTGTTACTCACTATAATGTGTTACCATCAACTCTGTTTATTTCCACACTTTTACAGCAAAGTTAATTAAAACTTCTACATACATTAAACACCAGTATTCCATCTCAGTCCTCCTCTTATCTTCTTTAATAATCTACCACTTTCCACCAGGTCTTGAAGATATTTTCCTACATTTTCTTCTAGAAGCTTTATGGGTCTTGCTTTTATATTTAGGTTTTTGATCCATTTTGAGTTAAAAATTTTTATAAGGTGTGAGACAGGGGTCCTCTTTCCTTCTTTTGGCTATGGATATCCAGTTTTCTCAGCACCATTTGTTGAATGGACCATTCTTCCCAAGCTGGGTGGGTTTGACAGGCTAGTCAAAAATCACTTGACCATAGATGTGAGGGTCTGTTTCTGAATCATCATTTCAGTTCCATTGTTCTATGTGTCTGTCTTTATGCCAGTACCATGCTGTTTTTACCACTGTAGCTAGGTAATATGATTTCAAGTCCAGAAGTGAGAGTCTTCCCATTTCACATTCCTCTTTAAGATGTTTCTGCGTATTCAGGACCACTTATCCTTCCAAATAAATTTGATAATCATGTTTTCCATTTACTTTTAAAATGCTGGTGGAATTTTTATTGGGATTGCATTGAATCTGTATATCAATTTGGGTAGAATTGACATCTTAATGATATTTAGTCTTCCAATCTGTGAGCATGGAATGTTCTTCCAATTATTTAGGTCTTTTTAAATTTCTTTTAAGAATGAGTTATAGTTTTCTAAATTCAAGTGCTTTACATTGTTGGTTAAGTTTATTCCTAAATATTTGATTCTTTTAGTCACTATTGTAAATCAATTTTTCCCCCTGACTTCCTCCTCAGATTGCACATTACTAATCTTTAAAAAAAAAAGATTTATTTATTTATTTCTCTCCCCACCTCGTTGTTTTCTGTTTGCTGTCTGCTCTCTGTATAGTTCTTCTGTTTCTGCTTGTCTTCTCTTTAGGCAGCACTAGGAACTATTCCTGGGACCTTCTAGAGGGGGAGAGAGGTGCTCAATCTCTTGCGCCACCTCAGCTCCCTGTTCTGCTGCATCTCTTATTGTCTCTCCTCTGTGTCTCTTTTTGTTGTGCCATCTTGCTGCGCCAGCTCTCTGTGCGGGCCAGCCTTCCTGTATGGGCCAGCATTCCTGCACGGGCCAGCATTCTGTGCGGACCAGCACTCCGTGTGGGCCAGCTGTCCGCTTGAGCCAGCTTGTTGTGTGGACCAGCTTGCCTTTCACCAGGAGGCCCCAGTAATCAAACTCTATACCTCCTGTATGGTAGATGGGAGCCCAATTGCTTGAGCCACATCCATTTCTCACTAATGTCTTTTATTTTATTTTATTTTTTTAAAAAGATTTTATTTATTTATTCATTTATCCCCCCCTTGCTGCTTGTGCTCGCTGGGTCAGCCAACCACGCCATGCGGGCGGGCCTGCCTTCACCAGGAGGCCCCGGGAACTAAACCCGGGGCCTCCCATATGGTAAATGGGAGCCCTACTGATTGAGCCACAGCCGCTTCCCATCTCACTAATGTCTTTTAAAGTCTATTTCATCTAATATAAGTATAGGCACTCCAGCTTTTTTTTTTTTTTTTTTTTTTTTTGTTACTGCATGCATGGAATATTTTTTTCCAGCCTTTTTCTTTCAATCTATTGGTATCCTTGGGTCTAAGATGAGTCTCTTGCAGACAGCATATAGGTGGCTCATATTTTCTTATCCATTCTGCCAGTCTGTGTTTTGATTGGGGAGTTTAATCCATTAACATTCAATGTTATTACTGCAAAAGCAGTTCTTATTTCACCCTTTTTGACCTTTGGATTTTATCTGTCATATTTTATTTTCACCACTCTTTTGAGACTTTTAGTAACTTTTACTGATATAATCTTCATTTCTAGACTCTCGTCCAAGCCTCTCCCTCCTGTCTTTTCTTTGCAGACTGTAGCACACCCTTTAGTATTTCCTGCAAAGCTGGTTTCTTGCTTACAAACTCTCAGTTTCTGTTTATCTGTGAATATTCTAAACTCACCCTCATTTTTGTAAAACAATCTTGCTGGATATAAGATTCTTGGCTGGAAGTTTTTCTCTTGCAGTATCTTAAATATATCTTACCATTGTCTTCTTGCCTCCATGGTTTCTGATGAGAAATCTGCACTTATCTTATATTGGGTATCCCTTATATGTTATGCATTGCTATTCTCTTGCTGCTCTCAGAATTCTCACTTTGTCTTTGGCATTTGAAATTCTGATTAGTATGTGTCTCAGAGTTGGTCTATTTGGATTTATTTGAATGGGAGTACGTTGTGCTTCTTGGACATAGATATCCATGTCCTTCAATAGGGTTGGGAAATTTTCTACCATTATTTCTTCAAATATTCCTTCTGCCCCTTTTCCCTTCTCTTCTCCTTCTGGGACACCCATGACACATATGTTTGCACATCTCTTGTTGTCATTTAATTCCTGAGACCTTGTTGAATTCTTTCCATTCTTTTCTTCATCTGTTCTTTTGTATGTTAACTTTTGGAGGCCATTTCTTCAAGTTTACCAATCCTTTCTTCTGCCTCCTCAAATTTGCTATTATATGATTCCAATGTATTTTTTTTAACTTTATTTTGTACATTTAATAATTGAAAACATAAGCAATTAAAAACTAAAAAGTAAACACAGATGAATAAATATATACATTTCTCAATGAAATGTAATGGATACATGTAAATTTTTTTTTTTTTTTGTTTTTTGTTTGTTTTTTTTTGTTTTTTTTTTTGGTGTGTGAATCAAACAATATATTACACAATATATTTGGTTCACAGTAATGCATTCATACAGTATTTGTTCTTTTGTGTCTGGCTTGCTTCACTCAACATAATGTCCTCCAGGTTCATCTATGTTGCCATATGCTTTATGACTTCATTTCTTCTTACAGATGCATAATATTCCATCGTGTGAATAGACCACAGTTTGCTTATCCATTCATCTGTTGATGGACACCTGGGTTGTTTCCAACTTTTGGCAATGGTGAATAATGTGGCTATGAACATCGGTGTGCAGATGTCTGTTCGTGTCACTGCTCTCAGTTCTTCTGGGTATATACCCAGTAGTGGTATTGCAGGGTCACGTGGCAAGTCTATATTCAACTTCTTTAGGAACTGCCAAACAGTCCTCCATAGTGGTTGTACCATCCTGCATTCCCACCAACAGTGAAGAAGTGTTCCTATCTCTCCACAGCCTTTCCAACACTTGAACTTCTCTGTCTTTTTAATAGTGGCCATTCTGATAGGTGTGAAATGATATCTCATTGTAGTTTTGATTTGCATTTCCCTAATCATGAGTGATGTTGAGCATTTTTTCATGTGTTTTTTTGCCATTTGTATTTCTTCTTTGGAGAAATGTCTATTCAAGTCTTTGGCCCATTTTTTAATTGTGTCATTTGTCTTTTTATTGTTGAGTTGTAACATCTCTTTATATATCCTGGATATTAAACCCTTATCAGATATGTGATTTCCAAATATTTTTTCCCATTGAGTTGGCTGCCTTTTCACCCTTCTGACAAAGTCCTGTGAGGTGCAAAAGTGTTTAATTTTGAGGAGGTCCCATTTATCTACTTTTTCTTTTGTTGCACGTGCTTTGGGTGTAAGGTCCAAGAAACCACCACCTACTACAAGGTCTTGAAGATGTTTCCCTACATTTTCTTTTAGTAGTTTTATGGTCCTGGCTTTTATATTTAGATCTTTGATCCATTTTGAGTTGATTCTTGTATAGGGGGTGAGATAGGGGTCCTCTTTCATTCTTTTGGTTATAGATATCCAGTTCTCCCAACACCATTTGTTGAAGAGACTGTTTTTTCCCATCAGCGTGGGCTTGGTAGGTTTGTCAAAAACCAGATGACTGTATAGGTGAGGGTTTATTTCTGGATTCTCAATTCTATTCCACTGATCGATATGTCTGTCTTTATGCCTGTACCATTCTGTTTTGACCAGTGTAGCTTTGTAATATATTTCAAGGTCAGGCAGTGAAATTCCTTCCACATTGCTCTTCTTTTTTAGAATACTTTTGGCTATTCGGGTGCACTGACCCTTCCAGATGAATTTGGTAATTACCTTCTCTAATTCTGTAAAGTAAGCTGTTGGGATTTTGATTGGTGTTGCATTGAATCTATAAATCAGTTTGGGCAAGATTGGCATCTTCACGATATTTATTCTTCCAATCCATGAATACGGAATGTCTTTCCATTTGTTTAGGTCTTTTTAAATTTTTTTTAGCATTGTTTTGTAGTTTTCTGCATATAGGTCCTGTACTTCCTTGGTTAAATTAACTCCTAGGTATTTGAGTCTTTGTTTTTTTTTTATTTTATTTTTTTAAGATTTTATTTATTTATTCATTTATCCCCCCCTTGCTGCCTGCGCTCGCTGTGTCAGCTAACCACGCCGCACGGGCAGGCCTGCCCCCACCAGGAGGCCCCGGGAACCGAACCCGGGGCCTCCCATATGGTAAACGGGAGCCCCACCGACCGAGCCACAGCCGCTTCCCTATTTGAGTCTTTTTGTTGCTATTGAAAATGGAATTTTCCTCCTGATTTCCTCCTCAGATTGTTCAATACAAGTGTACAAAAACATTACTGATTTTTGCATGTTGATCTTATATCCTGCCACTTTGCTGAACTCATTTATTAGTTCAAGTAGCTTTGTTGCGGATACTTCAGGAATTTCTAAATACAGGATCATGTCATCCGCAAACAGTGAGAGTTTTACTTCCTCTTTTCCTATTTGGACGCCTTTAATTTTTTTGTCTTGTCTAATTGCTCTCGCTAGAGCTTCTATTACAATGTTGAATAACAATGGTGACAGTGGGCATCCTTGTCTTGTTCCTGATCTTAGGGGGAAAGCTTTCAATCTTTCCCCATTGAGTATGATGTTGGCTGTGGGTTTTTCATATATGCCTTTTATCATATTGATGAATTTTCCTTTTATTCCTATCTTTTGAAGTATTTTTATCAAAAAAAGATGTTGGATTTTGTCGAATGCCTTTTCTGTATCTATTGAGATGATCATGTGGTTTTTTCCCTTCAATTTGTTAATGTGGTGTATTACATTGATTGATTTTCTTATGTTGAACCAGCCTTTCATACCAAGAATAAATCCCACTTGGTCGTGATATATAGGTCTTTTGATATGCTGTTGAATTCGATTTGCAAGTATTTTGTTGAGAATTTTTGCATCTATGTTCATGAGAGAGATTGATCTGTAATTTTCTTTTCTTGTGGAATCTTTATCTGGCTTTGGTATTAGGATGATGTTGGCTTCATAAAATGTGTTGGGTAATTTTCCCTCCTCTTCAATTTTTTGGAAGAGTTTAAACAGGATTGGTGTTAATTCTTTTAGAAATGCTTGGTAGAACTCACCTGTGAAGCCATCTGGTCCTGGACTTTTCTTTGCTGGGAGATTTTTGATGACGGATTCAATCTCCTTAATTGTGATTGGTTTGTTAAGTTCTTGTATTTCTTGTTGTGTCAGTGTAGGTTGGTTATGAGTTTCTAGAAATTTGTCCATTTCATCCAGGTTGTCTAGTTTGTTGGCATATAGTTTCTCATAATATCCTCTTATGATTCTTTTTATTTATGTGAGGTCATTTGTAATTTCCCCCCTTTCATTTCTCATTGTATTTATTTGCATCTTCTCTCTTTTTTTCTTTGTTAGTCTAGCGAGGGGTTTGTCAATTTTATTGATCTTTTCAAAGAACCAGCTTTTGGTTTTGTTGATTTTCTCTATTGCTTTTTTATTCTCATTTTCATTTATTTCCGCTCTAATGTTTATTATTTCTTTCCTTCTTTTTGCTTTGGGATTGGTTTGCTGTTCTTTCTCTAGTTTCTCAGGTTGTTCAGTTAAATCTTTGAATTTAGCTCTTTTTGTTTCTTAATATAGGCATTTAGGGCTATAAATTTCCCTCTCAAGACTGCCTTTGCTTTATCCCATAAGTTTTGATATGTTGTGTTCTCATTTTCATTTGTCTCAATATATTTACTGATTTCACTTGCAATTTCTTCTTTGACACACTGAATATTTAGGAGTGTGTTGTTCAGTCTCCACACATTTGCAAATTTCCTTTTTTCCTGTCTGTTATTGATTTCTAGTTTCATTCCATTATGATCTGAGAAGGTGCTTTGTATAATTTCAATCTTTTTATATTTATTGAGAGCTGTATTGTGACCTAACATGTGGTCTATCCTGGAGAAAGATCCATGGGCACTTGAGAAGAATGTATAACCCGCTGAGTTTGGATGCAGTGTTCTGTATATGTCTATTAGGCCTAAGTTTTTTATTATATTGTTCAAGTTCTCTGTTTCCTTGTTGATCTTCTGTCTAGTTGTTCTATCTAATGATGTGAGAGGGGTGTTGAAGTCTCCAACGATTATTGTAGAAATGTCTATTTCTCCCTTCAGTTTTGCCAGAGTTTGTTTCATATATTTTGGGGCACCCTGGTTAGGTGTGTAGATATTTATGACTGTTATATCTTCCTGGAGGATCGTCCCTTTTATTAATATATAATGGCCTTCCACATCTCTTATCACTTTTTTGCATTTGAAGTCTGTTTTGTCTGATATTAGTATAGCTACCCCTGCTCTTTTCTGTTTACTATTCGCGTGGGGTATCTTTTTCCAACCCTTCACTTTCAGCTGGTTTGTATCCTTGGGTCTAAGGTGAGTTTCTTGTAAGCAGCATATGGGTGGCTCATGTTTTTTTATCCATTCTGTCAGACTGTATCTTTTGATTGGGGAATTTAATCCATTCACATTCAATGATATTACTGAAAATGCACTATTTATTCCCTCCATTTTATTCTTTGGTTTTTCATATGTCATCTTATTTTTGTCTTGCTTTTTACTCTTTTGGTTATCCTTTCTGCTTTTCTTTCTTCTATACTCTCTTCCAAGCTCTCTCTCCTGTCTTTTTCTTTCAGGTTCTAAGGCTTCCTTTAATATTTCCTGCAAAGGTGGATTCTTTTTTGCAAACTCTCTTAGTTTCTGTTTGTTTGTGAATACTTTATATTCACCTTCATATTTGAAGGACAGTTTTGCTGGATAAAGAATTCTCGGCTGGCAGTTTTTCTCTTTCAGTTTTCTAATTGTATCATACCACTGTCTTCTCGCCTCCATGGTTTCTGAAGAGAAATCTGCACAAAGTCTTACTGAACGTCCTTTGTATGTGATCGTTTGCTTCTCTCTTGCTGCCCTGAGAATTTTCTCTTTATCTTTTACATATGACATTCTGAATAATATGTGTTTTGGCATAGGTCTATTTGGATTTATTCTTAATGGGGTACGGTGTGCTTCTTGGACATGTAAGTTCATTTCTTTCTTGAGAGTTGGGAAATCTTCAGCTATTATTTCCTCAAATACTCTTTCTGCCACTTTTCCTTTCTCTTCTCCTTCTGGAACTCCCATGACACGTATGTTGTTGCGTTTTGTGTTGTCATTCAACACTCTGAGCCCCTGCTCAATTTTTTCTATTCTTTTTTTCTCTGTTCTTTTCTGTCTTCAATTTTAGCTGTTCTGTCTTCAGTATCACTTATTCTTTCTTCTATCATTTAGAGTGTGCTGTTGTATGCTTCAAATGTATTTTTGACTTCACCTATTGTGTCTTTCATTCCCATGAACTCCGTTACTTTTCTGTTCATGATTTCAAATTCTTCTTTACGTTCGTGCAATAACTTCTTAATGTCATTGATCTCTTTAATTATATTCTCTTTCATCTCATTAATTTGATTTTGGAAATGTGTGCTCATCTCACTGATTAGTTCTCTCAAATTCTGCATCTCTTCTGGGACTTTGCTGTATTCCTTTTCTTGGGTCATGTGTTCTATTTTCTTAGTATGGCCCGTAATTTTTTGCTGGTGCTTAGGCATCTGGTTAGTTTGTATTTTACTTAGATGCTCTATCTCTTTCTTTTTTATGGGGTTTTAGTGGCAGGAGGCTGTGAGTTACCACCGCTCTTTGATTTTTGGCTCAACCTTGATTGTTAGGATTGTTCTGCTGGTTGCTCAAAACTGGGCACTGGACCCAGTAATTGGTTGTAGAGTCATTTCCTAGGGCCTTGGGCAGGGAGGCTATAGAGGCCAGGAAAAGCCTCTCTTACTTATTAATTTTCTTATGTGCACTTCCTTGGTCTGCCAGGAGATGGCGCTTGTTGGCAGCTCTCAATTCAATGCCTGGTCGGAGCGTATTTGTTGTGACACAGACCAGATCAATGTGATAGAGCTTCCTGTCTGGGGGCTAGGGGCCCTGTGATTCAAACTTTCTGAGACAGTTCTCCAGCCTTCTCTCGTAGCGCCCCCCTTTTCCCCGCTAGGAAATGTTTCCACTCCCTTCTGAATCCTCAACAATCAGTCCCTGTTAGTAGCGGATGAGATTGGAAGGTTTGTATATCTTTAGACACTTGCAGGCTCCAAGGCAAACAATGGCGCAACCCCACCCAGCCTGGAAGGGCTCTCGGGACAGGGCAGACCAAACCTGGGAGTCCAAAGCAGGGTCAGCCCCAGGCTCTCTTTCCCCTCTCTCGTGGTGTCCTCAACAATTAGTCCTGGCTAGAAGAGAGGGAGGTTGCGAGGATCGGATTTCTCCAATCCTTTCCAGGCTCCCAGGGCAAACCGCCGTGTGGAAGGGTCCGTGGGGCTCCGCAGCCCAAATTTCAGGTCAGAACCTGAGTCAGCCTAAGACTGTGTCCCTCCCTCTCCCTTTTCCAGGAGTGGCAGATCCCTGAAGCCCCCTTTGTCTGTCGTCGCAGGCCCAGGGGCCCGAGAATTCTGAAGAGTGTGGGGGAGGGTGCCGGCAGCAGCAGAAGCTGCTACTTGCAACTCACAGTTCTGTAGTCGAGATTTCCCTCTTCTGTCCCTCTCTCCTCTGGGTGGTGTGCAGCCTTCACCTGCTGTCCTAAACCCTAGAAGATCTTTTTCGGGACTGTTTCAGCTTGTCTTCTAGCTAATTTTCTGGAGAAGAGATTCCCGTGTCTTACTAGTCCGCCATCTTTCCGGAAGTCTCCAATGTATTTTTAATCTCATATATTGTGCCTTTATTTCCCACAGGAACTGTTATTTTTCTATATATGCTTTTAAATTCTTTGTGCTCTTCCAATGTCTTTTTTTTTTTTTTTTTGAGGCTGGTAGTCTTGCTGTAATTGGGAGAAAACAGGCACAATATCTTCTCCATAGCCTTAATCTCTTTAGCCATCTCATTGAGTTTATTAAGAATGATTAGTTGTCTCAACTCCTTTATGTCATCTGGAAGCTTATCTTGTTCCTTTGACTAGACCGTATCTTCCTGTTTCTTGGTGTGGATTGTAATTTTTTGTTGGCATCTTGGCATCTGGTTTATTAGAGTATTATTCTGGGTGCAGTTTCTCTCTTTAGCTTAGGGCTTCCTGCTCTTCTCCCTTGGTGGTTGTGTAGTAGGAGCCAAGGATGTAGTTGGTGCTGTAAGCCATGGAGGCTTAAGCTGCCCACATTGCCAATGGGACAGGTGAAGCTACTCCCAACTTTCTCCTTTGCCAGGGGTAGGGACAGAACCACAGCCATGTGTAATAATCCAAATTGTGGAGGCCTAGACTCTAGTTGCCCAAAGAGACTAATGAAGCTTCACACCCCTTCCTCTGGACTGGGGATGGAACTGCAGGTGTGCAGCAGTCTATGCCATGTGGGTCCAAAACTACTTTCCAATGTGGTTGCACCAATTTAATTCCTACTACTTAAATAAACTTTGAAATACATGCAGAATCTAATCTTTCAAGAACACAATCCCCAGTCACCCTAGCATTGTTTTTCCTCTGTAATTCCAATTCCCCAATGTGTGTGTGTGTGTGTGTATGTGTGTGTGTGTTGGCTTATTTGCTTTACCTCTTTCTGTCCTTCCTCCTTACCATGTGTGACATTTTGAGATTATTTTTGTGACTCCCAAAAAGAGAAAGACTATGTTGTAAACAAATCTATTCCTCTGGGTGTGATACCCTTTGATTGTATTAAATTCAGTGAGGGACTTCTGATTAATTTTATTTGATAAAATCAATTTAGGGAGGCAGCTGTGGCTCAATTAGTAGGTCTCCCGTTTGCCATATTGGAGGCCCCGGGTTCGGTTCCCAGGGCCTCCTGGTGAGGGCAGGCCCGCCCGCACGGTGTGGTTGGCTGACCCAGCGAGCACAAGCAGCAAGGGGGCGATGGATGAATAAATAAATAAAATCTTTAAAAAAAAAAAAAAGGAAAAAAAATCAATTTAGGGCTTCTGATTGGGCTACATCAGTAAGGCATAACTCAGGTTGAGTCCCTGCCCCCTTGGTGGGCTGATATAAACAGACACTCACTCAAAAAGACACATGGGAAGTGAGAGAGCTCTGTCATGTTTGATCATGAGGTCCCTGGAAGAGATGAGCCATTCTCCTGACCTTGGGAAGACAGCAAAAACTGATACAGAAGGCCCAGAAAGAAATGAGCCCTATGCCAGGAGAGATAGGAACCCCTGAGAGACAAGCCCTATGCCAGCCTGCAGCTGAGAGAAAGGAAGCCCAGAAGGGGAAGGCTGAACCCTTGCAGAGATCAGTGACCATCTTGCTTTAACACGTGGCAACTGACTTTGGTGAGAAAGCAACATTTTTTGACTCTTTAGGGCCTTTTAGCTATAAGCTTTATCCCAAATAAATACCCTTTATAAAAGCCAACAGATTTCTCGTACTTTGCATCGGCACCTCTTTGGCAGACTAATACACCATATGTTCAGCAATGGGATACTCTAGTAGGAATTACAAACAAGTAAATAGTGAATTACTACTGAGTAAGGTGTGTCTTATGCAGGGCCTCCAACGTAATTTGCAGGATCCGGTGCAAAATGGAAATATGGGGAACCTCGTTCAAAGAGCAAGAAGAAAGTACTATGAAAGGTACTGTTTTAGTCAGTCAAAGCAATGCTGATGCAAAATACCAGATATCTGTTGGTTTTTATAAAGGGTATTTATTTGGGGTAGAAGCTTACATTTACCAGGCCATAAAGCGTAAGTTACTTCCCCCACCAAAGTCTGTTGCCATGTGTTGGGGCAAGATGGCTGCCGACATCTACAAGGGTTCAGGCTTCCTCTCTTCCCAGGGCTCGCTTCTCTCCACAATCCAGCTGTAAACTGTCAGGCGAATGGCTCGTCTCTCCTCCCAGGGCCTCTGCCGTGTCTAACAGAACCTTTTCTCCTTCCTCACGTATCTGCTTCTCTGTATTTTTACTTCCCAGGACTCTAATATCAAAACTCCACTCTACTCTGCCATGTGGTTTTCTACTGACATGGCCCAATCACAGCCTTAATCATAACTTAATCAAGTAAAAGTGAAACCTCTGAATTCAATATAATCTAATATGCCCAGAGGGACAGACCGGTTCACAAACATAATCCAGTATCTATTTTTGGAATTCATAAACAATATCAAAGTGCCTCAGGTATTAAAATATAAAATGTTCCCTTTTCTTCTGCGGTCTCAATTTATTATGTTTTTATATTATTCAATGTTGTTCGAAGTAAAGAAAAATTTAAAAAAATGTAAATAACATGAATTTGCCATTCATCTTTGTATTGCATAATGCCACTTTTAAATGCAAATATGGGAGCAGGTGTAGCTCAGTGGTTGAGTCCTGTTTCCCAGGTACAAGGAGGTAGGTCCTGGTTCAATCCCCTGTACCTCCAAATAGATAGATAGATAGATAGATAGATAGATAGATAGATAGATAGATAGATAGATGCAAATATAAGAGCATTTAATAAAAATTACACTGTTAGTATTTTGTAGTTCATACTTGCATATGTACTTCCTTCTTAACACAACAGTGGCAATACTACACATAATTTCCTCAACTGTTTTTATTTCATTTCTTGATATGTGCGCATTCTACCAATGCTTTCTACCTTCACTTAGCTGATGAGTAAGGAAAGACAGAGAAAAAGAACTATGGATTGCCCTATTTTTTCCTGTCCTTTGTCATCGTTTTCAGAGTAAGTGGCTGGCTAATACCAAGAAATAACATGAATAAGAAAAGATATGCTAGAGTGTCTTGTCTATTCATGTTTCTTGAATACCATTGCCTATCTATATCCATTCTTGCTCCTGTAATCCACTCTACAACACTGCAACCTGAGTGATCTTCTCAATATCATATCTGATCATGTCATTCCCAGTTTAAAAAAAAAAACTTAAATGCCTTGAGAATAAAAACAAAAATCCTTAATATGATCTACAGACTCCTGCAAATTTTGTACTCACATTTATTTTCCAGTTTCATTTAGAACATGCTTCAAATGAGAAATCTCCATTCCTGAACATTCCTTGCACCTCTTTGATTACCCTTTTTCCTTTCACCTTGTCTTGGAGGGCTCTTCTCCACCTCTATTGCAGCCCCTCCTATACCTAATAAACCTCTACTCATCCTTTAGATTAAAGTTCAAATATCCCTTCCTCAGGGAAGTCATCTCTTATTTCTCTGGCATTCTATTTATTCTTTCTCCTAGAACCACCCAAGTAGCAGTTTGATGTTGTTTATGAATTCCAAAAATAGATATTAGATTGTGTTTGTAAACTGGTCTATTCCTTTGGGCATATTAGATTGTATTAGATTCAGAGGTTTTGCTTTTACTTTATTAAATCTAGATTAGGGCTTTTATTTGACCACATCATTAGGGTGTGTAGAGTTGATTCCCCACCGCTTTGGTGGGGATAAAAGGGACTCTCACATGGAAGTAGACACATGGAGAAAGAGAACACAAGTTGAGTTTTTGATGCTGGACCCCTGGGCAGAGAGCCAAGCCGTTAGCCTGATAGTTCACAGCTGGCCTTGTGGAGCGACCAGAGCAGCCGAGCTCAGGAATAGAGACAACTCTTATGCCAGCCTATGCTGAGATTGGAAGAAACTGGTACCACAGAGCCTTAAGAGGAAGGAGGCTTGTCCTTAAGATGGCGGACATCGCCCGCCATCTTGCATCAACACGTGGAAACAGACTTTGGTTGAGAAAGTACCTCTTATGGTACCTTGAGTTGGACTCTTAGGGCCTGGTAACTGTAAGCTTCTACCCCAAATAAATACCCTTTATAAAAGCCAATAGAGTTCTGGTACTTTGCATCAGCATCCCTTTGGATGACTAATATTAATACAACCCACTTCTTCTTTGTAACACTTATCACATTTGCAATTTTATACTTATTTGGATGGTTCTTTGATTATTATCTATCCTTTCTAACATATAAACAAAGGGAAGAGAAGAAACCTCTGTGATGGTTAAGTTCATGTGTCAACTTGGCAAGGTGATGTTGTCTAGTTGTTTGTTCAAGCAAGCAATGGCCTAATTGTTACTGTGAGGATATTTCAGGAACTTAAATCATCAGTAAGTTGATTGCATCTATGGCTGGTTATGTCTACAATCAACTTAAGAGATTACTTTTAACAACAAAAGAAGTCTCATCTAATCAGGTGACGGCTTTAAAAGAAGAAGTGATGATTTCAGCAGTCAGAAGAGAGAATTTCCATGTCTACTTTAGCCAGCCATATTCTCCTGGGGAATTCATTAAAAACCTTCATTGGAGCTCCCAGCTTGTGGCTTGTCCTATGGAATTTGGACCTGCCCATCCCCAGGGTCGCATGAGACAATTTTATAAAAATCTCATCATAGTTACATATGATGACATTGAATTTCCCAGGAGAAGCCTCAAGTCTGGAACTCTGATAAAGGTGACAATGAATTTCCCAGGAGAAGCTGATTGCTGAAATCCTCAGTTCTCCTGTTAGGGCCCCCAACTGATTGGTTGAGGAGATTCTCCCATTGCTGAGGGCAATCTCCTTCGTTGATTGTAGATATAATCAGCCATAGATGCAAGTAACTGACTAATGATTAAAATTCAGGAAATATCCTCACAGTAACAATCAGGCATGTGCTTCCTTGACCAAACAACTGGACACCATAACCTAGCCAAGCTGACATATGAAATTAGCCATCACAGGGCCCTTCCTTTTCTGTCTGTCCCTGATAGAGCCCTTTTTGAAATCCCCTCCTCCTTTTCTTTTTAGGTCAGTCTCATAGTATTTGCAACATCTGGTATGGTTTAGAGGGACTCTTGTCTGGAAATAGAAGTTCTTTCCAATCCATGATATAAATTTCTAGTAAAAGCAAGGAACACCATTTCACAAGGAAGTTGCCCTGGAAGTGGGCTATTGTTGTAAAAAAAGGCATTTGCCTGTTATTTAGTCCCAGTAGCCTGATCACCCCTGCCCAATCAGGACTTTCCATCACATTGTGTGGTTTGCTGTTCCAGGGCTCAGCAGACTGTGTGGATTACAATATGTACATTGGCACTTGCTATGCAGCAAGTGCAAACAGCTGGGTTTCTTGCAGTTCATACAGTGTCAAGGTATTATTTCTCATAAGACGCTTTAACTGCTTTTGCAGTTAGTAACATCAGTGACTGGGAAATCAAACATTTTATCTAGTGGTTTGTTAACTTAATGCTATTTTCCAGATGTTTTCTAGGGCTGTTCCTCAGCTGTTGATTTGTGGTGGCGTTGATATTTTCTTTCTAGAGCATTTTATTATTTTTGAGCAGTGTTATTTAATTTAGTTTTGGGAAATGTCTTTTCCAAATTCTTTGTTTCTGATGACACACGGTTGTTTTGTGTCTCGTGTTAATCCCACAACTACGGAACTTGGCCCAATTGTAGACATGACTAGTCAAGAGAAGCTTTAGAAGAACCACTGCACCAGACTTTCATTTCTATCACAGCTATCAGATACACCAATAGATTATAGGTCCATGGCATTTTAGAGTCAGATGGGATTATTTCCTTTGATCCCCACAAAACATAACTGGAACTCAAAGGTGTTAAGTGATTTTCCCTGGGCCACACAACTAGTTATTTGTAAAACCAGAATGAGGACCCAGGTATCCTAGATGCAAGAGAAAGAACACTTTTCCCCCCATGCTTCTCAATGCAGGCATGTGAATTGACTTGCCTTCTTCACTAGCTCAAGGATTCATTCATTGGCAATGAAGTCTCTTGACGGCATTTTGAAGAGGCATGACAAACCCTGCCTCAAGTCTACAGGAATGATCACTTTTGCCCAGTGCTTCCCCTGCTTGTATGGCACACTGCCAGCCTCCTTTTCTTACAGGATTGTGCTCACACAGATAGAATGTCTCTCATGCAAAGCTATTTGCTAGGATCTGTTTCCATGTCTCCACTTTCCAATCTTTCCTTTCTCCCCACAAGCTCTCTCCTACCACACAAACCCACCAAGGGCCTCTTGAAGCTTTGTCATAGTCTGTTTCTCCATCCACAGTGAGAGAGAGGGCAAAGAATCAAGTTTGCTGTGAGGCAGAAAACTTTTGAGAGTTTGACAGCAGTTTATAAATAACTTAGGGTAGATGTTGCCGACAATGGAAAGTATATATGGGAAATGCCATTTTAAAAATGTGTTCTTTGAAAATGAAAGATGACAGTATTCAGACCAAACCTCAAAAAGCTTAACAGAAATTCTCATAAAACTGTAGGTAGGCTCACATTATATTACACAAATTTTAAACTCTGGATCTGGGCCGAAAACATCACCTGCTTTAGGTCTTCAAATAGACACTTAAGAGCTGCAGAATAATACCATTGACCAGCAAAACACTTTAAGATTTGATTGTAATCTATAGACTGTCAACTTGGGGGTAACTGGTAAAGTAATTTGTGGTTTATTTTTGTCTGTTTTAATTGATGATATTTCTCTGCAGCTAAGCTTACAGGAAAAATTGAAACACAGCTGCTGCATTGTAAATCCACAAAGTGAAATGAGCAGTGTCCACTGAATAATAATCAGGGCCCCAGAATAGCTCCTCTAACAATCCTGCTTGCTTTCTTTGCTGGAATCCTTTCCTTGTAGGCTCAATGATGACTCATGCAAATACAGCATTGAGGGCATGGGCACTTGTGGCAGAAAGGAGCCCCTAGTATGCCATTGGGAAGTGAACCAAATGTGTCAACAACAAGGACTGAGGCCTAGCATATGAACTTCAAAATCTGAGTCAAAACTCACCCCTGTGAGAACATACCTGATTAACCTTAATTGATTGTTCTCTTTTACTGTTTGTCATCCTTTCCGCATCTATGTATTTAGATTTGTTTGTATCATGGTCCTGTAACATCTACCCATCCAGAGCACATTTAGGGTCCGTAGACTTCAACTGTCCAGTCTGGCATCCTCTCTAAGGCATTTCTCTCCCCCTGGCAGGCCAGACCAGACTTCAGTTTACCAGGGCCAACAGTCCTGAATCGCCTCACTTGCCAGCTCCACCCTTCCACATCCCTTTCTCTCTACCTTTAGGTTTCCAACATTGATGCCCTCCTGCTATCTGGTACTCACACTTCTCTTTCAGCTCAGTGTTTAATATACCCTCTCCTGGCTTTTGAGTTTGTTTTCCCCCTCAGTTGCATTCACATCTCTCCTCTTTGGCTTGAAGCATTCACAGGCAATCTGAGGATAACAAGGCCCTTCCAAGCTTGGCTTCACCCTCAGAATTTACCAAATCGTATCGTGTCCCATGGGGCTACCTCACCCTGGGTCTGTCCTGGTTCCACAGATGAGGCCCAGACACTGTTTAAGAAGTGATGGTATTGAGCAGCATGTTTTAAAAGACATTTTTTATTCAAGATGGTTTGAAATAGAGTTTGGGTATTTAAAGAGGGAGTGAAAAGGTGGGAAACTCATCTGTTCAGATTACTCAATTACACAAAAATAGTCATTCCTCAAGTACTCCATATGAACACAATTTAATATTTATCAACATGTTGCTTTATTAAAATGTTCTGTGTTCAGTTGGTAAATATTTTCCACTTGTCTATTAAACTCTTAGTTTCATGAACTTTTATTTATCTTATTTTTCTTACTGAATAGGCACCCAAATGTTTCTTTTTTTTTTTTTTTTAAGTGATGAACTAGCAGATCCAATAAAGGAGGATCTAAATGTCAGAAAATGTGAGCTATTAATTTGTGTACAGATCTCACAACCCATTTAGAGGACAATTCCTGTGGGTTGTAGACCTAATAAATCACACTGTGTGGGCATTATTTCCTCTACCTCCCCACTCAACCCCAAAACATTGACATTTTTATTCAGGAGAAATTCCATTAAATAAATATCGGTAAGACTTTACCAAGAGAACCAACCCGAGGACCTTTAGTCAGTGAAATTGTTGTGTGTGTATGTATGTGGGTGGAGGGATTGTGGCACAAGGCTGGGTAAAAATGAGAATGACAGGGAAGCGGCTGTGGCTCAATCAGTGGGGCTCCCGTTTACCATATGGGAGGCCCCGGGTTCGGTTCCCGGGGCCTCCTGGTGGGGGCGGGCCCACCCGTACGGCGTGGTTGGCTGACCCAGCGAGCACAACCAGCAAGGGGGGGATAGATGAATAAATAAATAAAACCTTTAAAAAAAAAAAAATGAGAATGACAGTGTCATGGACAGGTAATGCTTAGCTTGAAGGGACCTGTGGAAGCAGGAAGAGGGGTGCTGTTGACAGACCATTTACCCCTTCCCAGGAGCATTGCTTAGTGACTTTGGAAAGAATATAGGTGGGATGTTAACCATACTCTTTACATCTCTCTCTCCCCCACTCTTTTCTCACTGTCTCTAGCTCAGATCTTCAGTGTCTCAGACATGGATTATTGCTAACACCCTCTTAATTTATATTTCTGCCTCTCGTTCTCCTTCCTCTAGTCCATCAAATATATCATTGTCAGAGTAATCTAGCTAAAGAACAGGGCTTTGTGTCCATTCCTTAGTCATAAACTTTCACTCACTCTCATTTATTTAAATTCTCTTTATTCCTTAGTTCCTTTTTCATCTTGATCCCAGATGTATCTCTAATCTAGCTTTTTCTACTGATCTCCCCATACTCACTTCAAGCACATTATCTTCCAGTTAAAGGGGACCACCCACTGTTCCTCTTAAATCTCCCTAAGCACTTCTGCCTCTAGGCTGTTGCTTGGCTGATTGCCCTACACTACAGCTTCATGTATCTAAATCTTTCTCATCTTTCAAGGCCCAGTTTAAAAGCCATCCTGTCCGTGAAATCTTTCCTGAACATCTCTCCGGAAATGTTATCTGCCACCCCCATTTTTCCAAAGTGTGATATGTTTTTGCTTTTCTTGGGACACCTACCACATTCTACCTTTTCTCATTCTTATTTGTGTGCCTGAACTGAGTGGTTGAACGCTGTGGGTTGATGGCCAGATTTTAATCCCAGCTTTGATTATTTATGTGATCTTGGTAACTAACCTTCTCAAGTCTTAGACTCTTCACTAGTAAAATGCTGATAATAATTGTAGCTACCTCATAGGTTATTTGTAAAGAGTAAATGAAATTTAATGAAGGTTGTACATTTAACCAAGTGTTTGGCACATAGTAAATGTTCAAAATTTATATATTATTGTGTTTATTATTATCATTATTTTTATGGTCTTAATTTTCCTTCTAGCCTCTAAATCTCTCTCTATGGACAGACAGTAAATATTTGGGGCTTTGAAGGCCACATACATCTCTGTCACATATTCTTTGATTAATTGATTGATTGATTGATTGATTGATTTACCTTAAAAACTGTAAGCATCTTTCTTATCTCGATGGCAGGACAAAATCAGGCTGCAGGGTGGCCTTAGTTTGCTGACACTGCTATAAAGCCCAAAGTGTCCAGATCAGTGCTTTGCTTATAGACGTTAACTGAGAAATGCTGCCTGATCAATTAAATGAAGATTGCATGTTCAGGCTCTATAAGAGTGCCTCTGCTCCTTTTGCAAATCATTACCTTTTGCAAATGATTCCATTTTGCTTTCTCCCATCCTGCACCATTCTAAGTCCTGAGTATTTCCAGCAAGTCTGATCCTAGGAATAAGCTGTATGAAGACCCAAAGCATGTAGTCAGGGGCAAGTTTCCCCATCTATATAGCTATGCCTCTCTGGGTTGTCAGTTTGCCTCTAATCCCAATCTGGCAGGGAACATGTTGCAGTCAGTGAAGTTAAATTATTCTGGGGGGAAAGTGGTGAGAACTAGAACAATATTAAATACCATATTTTTGCATTTAGATGACAGCTATTTGTGTTTCTCTATGCATGTGTAAAATTCCTGCTCAAGCACTGGTTTTAATTGAATGTCTGATAAATTTAACCTTACTGTGGCAAAAGAAAACGAGAATGTTGGTATCAGGGAGTTTTTTTTTATGGCTCACTGCATTTACATACCAACTCCGGTATTTCTTCCTTTCTGTCTTGTTTGAATCTCAGCAGCAGGATTACCTCTATGTGGCATCTTTCCATAGATCTATAGGAAGGTGAGTGAGAACGAATGACTTAACTTTGAGAATGATTATTCCTGGAAGTTCAGGCATTTCAGTCTATTTTAGAAATAATTAATATGACATATTAAATTTGAAGCACAGACTATATGGGTGTCTTTGCTCTTATTTTAAATATTTCTTAAGGTAAATCTATTAAAAAATAAAATTGTTAGTAATATCCATACAAATTGTATTCCTTGCAACAAGCCAGTTTCATGCTTTGAAAGGTAGTGAAATGATTCTTCACTAGGAAGTGCAAAAATGTCCACTAGGTGTTGCTGCTGTACCCTAAATTAGCAAAAAAAGGTCAGAAAATACAAAGTAATAATAATTATCCCCATATAATTATATCCATTATCATGATTGTTTAAGCGATTATTATTGGAAAGACAAACCAGAAAATAAATGGTACTTAACTCATTTGCATATATTTTGAAGCTGCCATTTTCAAATTTTGTTTCATATATGGAAATAAAAATATCTTAGGTAAAAAGCTAAAAAGTCAATACTAATTTTTATTTTTTGGTAAAACAACTAAAAAGAATATATAAAAATAGAAACCTTAGGGAATGTAAAAATTCAAAGATAAAGCATATATATAGACTTCAGATAGTGCTATGCTTTTTTTTTTCTTTATCAGAAAAGTTGTTGGTTAATATAACAATCATACATAAAATACAGGATTCCCATATACCTCCCTACCACCAATGCCTTGCACTGGTGCAGAACATTTGTTACAATTGATGACAGCACATTTTTATAATTATGCTATTACTAAAAAGTCCGTGGTTTAACTTGGGGTTTACTATTTGTGGAGTGTAGTTCTATGGATTTTTAAAAAAATTTATTCTGTAACATACATACACTCTAACATTTGCCTTGTTAATCACATTCAAATATATAAATTTCAGTAATGTTAATTGCATTCACAATGTTGTGCCACCATCACTACCATCCATTACCAAAACATTTCCATCATTCTAAATAGGAAACTTGTACAATTTAAGACTTAACTTCCCACTCCCTATCCCCACTCCATCTCCTGGTAACCCGTATTCTAGAGTCTGATTATGTGTTTGCTTATTATAATTGTTTCAAATCAGTGAGACCATACAGTAGTTGTCCTTTTGTGTCTGGCTTATTTCACTCAACATGATGTCTTCAAAGTCCATCCATGTTGTGATATGTATCAGGACTCCATTCCTTTTTTTAATTTATTTTATTTTATTTATTTATTTCTCCCCATCCCTTTGTTGTTTGCACTTGCTGTGTCTGTTCATCTTCCTTGTTTCTTTATGAGGCAGCAGGAACCAAACCTGGGACCTCCAATGTAGGAGGGGGGCCCTAATTGCTCCACTCTCTGCTTTGCTGTATCACTCATGCTTTCCTTCTTGTATCTCCTGTTGCACTATCTTGTTGCGCCAGCTTGCCACACCTGCCCATCACACCAACTCTCTGTCTTCTTTAGGAGGCACTGGGAACCAAACTAGGGACCTCCCATGTGGTAGGTGGCAGCCCAGTCACTTGAGCCACATCCACTTTCCTCCATTCCTTTTTATGGCTGGATAATATTCTATTCTCTCTATATATATACACACACACACGCACACACACATATATAAATCACATTTTATTTATCCATTCATTGGTCGATATACACTTGGGTTGCTTCCATTTTTTGGCAATGAGAATGCTATGTTTTTAACAATGTCAGCAAACTGTTGGTTAAACTAACAATTATTCATCTGGAAATTTGAGGATATTCCATAGCAATCAAGCTGAGTCTTGAAAGAAAGAAAAACATTAATTTTGATTCTGGTTCAAAATTCAATCCCTATTCATTTTTTCCAGGTTTATAGAGTAGCAATAATTGCCAAAATATCAAGCATAAACTGTAAATTTTATGAAGCATGCTTTCATTTGCCTTTTAAGATTGAGACTTTGAAAGTTCTATGAAGTTGTTGGTTATGACAATACCCAAAACTCAAGTTCCAGAAGGCTAGTTGGCAATCAGCTCTTGCTTTCTACCAATATAGGCATTACAGTTGTTCTATAAAGGTAAAATGCAACGACTTGGAATATTTCTAACGTTAGTTTCCATATCATGCAACCTGTGGGGAAGGGGAATTACCCAAACTGGAGACTGTGCACCTCTTTCCTCCTCAGCAATGAAGCCCACAATGAGAGCTTTACTGCTGCTCTGGTACTTCCCAGTTATGGAACAAATTTGCAAGGTCTGTGGCAGTGATTCATAGTTCAGGAAAGACACACCTTCCAGAAGCAAAGACGAAGAAAGAAGGATATTATATGCTTAGTCTTTGCTATTTTTATCCTTCTGGTTTTCAGTTAAATTGTGACTTACAATCGTATGGTTACAATGAACCATTAATTTACCAAACAGAAGCTCCATTTGAGTCAAAGACTCCTTTTTCCATACTTAAAAGAAAATGAATCAATATGGCCTCATACTTTCCCTGTAATATGTTCTGTCATTTTACTAATGCTGAAAGTCTATCCAATAGGCCTGCACTCACCTCAAATAAAAATTTAGAGTTTTGAATGAATAGGTGAATAGTGGTTAGTGTTTTCATTAAAAATGAACAAATGAAAAGACCAAACCAGTTTCTCCCCTGGCCCTAGTTTATAGTATGCAGTAAAAATTACTATTGTACTTAGGAAACATTTTTAAGATTGAAGCTGAATTTATGGTACTGAAATATTCAAATCTGGTTGTGTTATATGGCAGGACCTTGTGCTATATACAAATGTCATTTATATATTTATTTATGCATATATCTCTTTAGCATCTACCTCTCCCTCTGGACTACAAACGCTGCAAGGACTGTTTTCTATAAACTGTGTATACAAAAAGGTGCCTAAAAATTTGGTAGGATATATTAGAAAATGAATAAGTAAAGGTAGACATTGCTGAATTAAACATATGAAATCACAGCGAAGGCTGATTGCTTATGTCCTGCAGATTCAATCTTAGTTCAAAAATAATTTGTTGTGAGAGTAGATGTAGCTTAGTGATTGAGCACCTGTCTCCCACATGCAAGGTCCCAGGTTCAATCCCCAGTACCTCAAAGTAATAATAATAACAATAATAATACTTTATTATTAGCGTTGTTATTATTATTTGTGAATGGTGAATTAGCCAGAATATTCCTGAGATTGAGTGCAAAAGTCCACTGGTAGAAGAAGCATTTAAGATGCTAAGGAACTCACCATCTTTGTTGTTTCTTAGATTTTCCAGGTCCTTAAAACCTCTTTCCGAATATAATTTTCAGGACCTTACTTCTTGACTCTGATATTTGATAATAATAAACCCAATACTTGGATAACAGACTTTCTGGTTTTATCTCTGCCCTCCAGTCCCACTAGATATGCCAGGTCCAGGGAAACACCAAGTGATTGAATTGGTGCCAAATACCAAGTGATTGAATTGGTGCTATTTAGCATTTATTGTATACTTTCTTGTGCTCAGTTCTGTGCTAATATCTTACACACACCATGATGTTTTCCTCCTTTGTGCCTTTGATAATGCTGATCTCTCCACCCTGAATGCCTTTCCCTTTCTCCTTCACCTGTGTAACCACTACTCATTCTTTTAAGATTCATCTCAGGCATCATCTGCCCCCTAATTCTCCTGTATCAGCAGACTGGGGTCTCCTAAGACGATGTGCATAGCTTTATTACAGAACTCAGTGCATTTTATTTACATTCTCGATTTATGTTTCCATATCCACCACTAGGCTGAGCTCTTCAAAGAAAAGCAATTAGAAGCAATCTGAAGAAAACTGCCTTCTATTTCCACTACCACATATAGCATCTTACCTGTAACTGTATCCAAATACTCTTTCTTACCTCCTATTAACATGGACAGACTGGTTCCATCTAAAGCCAATCCATCCACTGGGGCACTGAATCTCATTTCTCTTGCCTACTCAACAACTTTTGTTCCTGAAATTCTTCCTCCCATCCCCAACCTTGCCACATCAGTTTCTCTCTCTAACTGAATTATTCTCACCGGTATACAAATATGCTATAATAGCTCTTATCTTAAAACAAAGCATAAAACAAACTCACCTAACTCCATAATTCCCTCCAGGTATCATTATTTCTCTGCTTCCTGTTAAGAGCAAAACTCCTTAAAAGAATTTTCTACACTCACTGCCTTCATTTTCTCATCTCTCATTTTTCCTTACCCTCATGCAATCATTTTTTTTCTCCCACTACTCAACTAAAACCTTGTCAAGGTTACCAAAGACCCCTATTTTGGTAATTTCAATTTTTAACTTTTAATCCTCAGCTCACTTGCACTTTCATTTTCTTACTTGACTTACGTATTTCCTTTGCATTTGACATAGTTTATCTCTCTCTCCTCAAGGTTCATTCATGTTGTCACATGGATCAGAACTTCTGAATAATATTCCATTATGTGTATATACTATGTTTTGTTTATCGATTCATCAGTTGATGAACACTTGGCTTGCTTCCATCTTTTGGCAATTGTGAATAATGCTGCTATGAAAATTGCTATGTGGGTATCTGCTTGAGTCCCTGCTTTCAATTCTTTGGGTTATATACCTAGAAGTGGGATTGCTGGGTTATATGGTAATTCTATACTAAACTTTCTGAGGAACCACCAAACTGTCTTCCACAGTGGCTGTGATATGTTATATTCCCACCAACAATGAATGAGTATTCCTCTTTCTCCACATGCTCTCCAACACTAGTAATTTTCAGTTTTTTAAAAAAAAAATTGTAGCCATTCTGGTGGGTGTGAAATGTTCTCTCATTGTGGTTTTGATTTGCATTTCCCTAATGGCTAATGATGTTGAGTTTATTTTTTTTTTCATGTGCTTTTTTGCCATTTATGTATCTTCTTTGGATCACTCCCTCCTTTTAATATTATTATCTTAATTAATTTATTATTTAGAGAAGTTATAGATTTACAGAAAAACTCCATCCTTTTTAATTTTTATTTTTATTGTGAAATAGATAATTTATACAGAATAACATACAAAAAATATATGCACAGTTTAAATAACAATAATAAAGAGGACACCATGTAACGTGCCCAGGTTAAGAAACAGAACATTACCAATACCTTAGAAGGTATCCTTTTCCCTCAAATATAACCACTAACGTCACTGGTAATCTTTCCATAACTTTTCTTTGTAGTTTTACTATCTTCATATATTTTCTTAAACAATGCATTTCTTGTTTTGAAAAAAACTGACAGCAAGCATAAACCTAGCTTTGTAAGGACAGAACAACATTGCTGCTGTTATATGAAAACTGCAGGAGAATTTAAGCTGAGAAAGGGTATGTATTTTGATCACTGCCTTAGTTTGGGTTTCCCCATAAGTAGACCCTGAGACTAGGATTGTGGTACAAGAAGTTAATTTAAGAGGTTGATCCCATGAAACAATGATAGGAACAGAGACTAAGAGACATGGGAAGGAAAGGAAGATAATACAGGGTATATCAGTCATTGATGTGGCCAACTAGTGTTTAGCTCTGTTGGAGAATCCTGAGAAACAGTGAGAATAAGTGACTCAGAATTACCCCACTCAGGGTCAAGGTTGTTGGAATATTTATCTACCAGTTCCCATCAGCCATAGGTGGAGGGCTGATCCCCGGTTGTAGTTATTATCTGACCTGTCCTCACAGGAAAAGCAGGCTCCTCAGATGAAGAGTTACAAGCACTGGCAGTTGGAAGTTGGAGACTTGCCAAAAAATGGTAAGTACTGCCCTTGGGGATATAAGTAGGCACTGATAGCATCTGCTACAGCCCTAGTCTGGCTTTTGCTGCTACCTTGGGGGTTTACAAGAGCAGCCCTTCTGAGGAAGTCAGTGGGCCAGGACATGAGTGAGCTGTGGGAAACACAGGGAACATCAGGGAATCTGGCAGAGCTGTAGTATAAACTAAGTACCAATGTTCTGTAGGGATACCATTGTGGGAGTGGGCAGCTCTGTATTTTCTGTGTCTAAATGTCATGGCCTACTCCACCTCTCAGGAGTAGAGAAGAGAAGAGTACTTCTGTGAGGTGAAATGAGTATACTCAACCTACCCAGGCAGAAAAGTATATGGAAGAGAGCAGGAACTTCACCAGCACATGGTTAAGATAAGCCACGTGCCTGTAAGAAACTGGATGAGGTTCACCTGACCATTCTCTTTTCAGGGTAAAAAAATGGTACAATAGCATGGTCATTTTGGTGAACTTAGCCCTCAACTGAATGTTTGTTTCCAGTCACACTGCTCCAATCTGGACTGGTTTTATTTGTGTTTGGTGCTTTCCTATCATCTTGGGATCTTCCTTTACACTCCACCTGAGGGGTTCCCTTAACCTCCTAGGGGTTCCCTGGGGTTCTGGTGTTGGATTTCCTATTTCCAATAAGCTATGTCTTCCTCTTTTTTGAATTACTTTCTTATTTTAGTGGTGCATATTATCTAGTATCTTCTTCAGGAAGGATGCAATGACAAGGAGGTAATTTTTCAAAAAGATGCACTTTTTCTAAAAGTGTTTTTATTCCACCCTTGCACTTTATAAGTTTGTCTAGGTATAGACTTCTAGTTTGGAAATAATTCCTTTCCATAATTTTGAAGGCATCTCTCCACTGCTTTCTTGTTTTCAGTGTTGCTAAGAAATCCAAATGAGTCCCCCCATTTTTTAAAAAGCTGTATATCATAGAAAATTTTAAATATCTACAGAGATAATATAATGAATCCTCACATATCCATCACTCAGTCTCCACAATTATCAACTCATAGTAAATCCCATCGCTTTTGTAGTCCACCCTCCACTTCATACCCAACTCCTAATTATTTTGAATCAAATTCTAGACATCACACTGTTTCAGGTTTAAACATTCAGCATTTATCTCTAAACATTAGAGTTCTAAGTCTTTCATTGTTCTGATAATTCATGTGGTATTTTACTCTCTCTCAAAGTTTTTAGGAAATGACTTTTCTTCCTAGAGTTCTGTAATTTTAGAATGATATGCCCATTGTGCTTTCTTCTGTGGGCCCTTTCTATCTGTAATCTAATGTTCTTCAGTTACAGAAAATGTTATTGTATTGTTTCATTGATGATTTCTTTGACTCATTATTCAGATGCTGGACCTCCTGGAATGGTGCTCTTTCTTTCCTTTTCTGTTTTTCATCTCTTTAACTTTTTGTTGTACTTTCTGAAAGATGTTACTTTATCTTCCTACCCATCTATTAAAATTTTCATTTCTGCTATTGTATTTTTTATGCCTTAAAGTTATTTTCTCATGTATGCTGAATGTTTCTTTTTTATGGCATCATGTTTCATGGATGTAATATATTTTCTGTCTCTCTCTCTCTCTTTTTTTTTTTTTTTTTGATAGCATGATACATTTTTGGGGTTTTTCCTCTATTCTGAAGTTGCCCTTTTTCTTATTTTTATTTTGGTCTTCATCTTGTGTGGTACAGGCTTTATTCATTTGGCTTGCAATCCCTTGGCTCTCTGCTCATGATTGAAAAGGTGTGAGACTGAAAAACTGATTGGCAGCACTGTGCTTATATGGAAGGGCTTTTCAACTTTGAGCCTCACCGAGGCAGAATCTGAGTGGGACATTTGTAGGTGAACCTCTAAGGTCGGTATCTTTAGGTCTTACCCTTGGATGGATCAGATACTGTGGAAAAGAGTTTTTCCATGTCTTTTGTGGAGGGTAAGGGAATAGCTGCCAGCATTCTGGGAATTGCATTGGAGAGGAAGCTAGGGGTTTCTGCATTCAGAACTTCATTAGACATATGGCCTCATTGCATCCCTCCTTTGCTTTATCCAGGTTGGGGAGGGAGATCTGAGGATCTAACTGCTCTTTAAACAGCTTTTACTCACACATCCTTATTTAATAACTCTCATTCACTCTCAGTTTCAGATTTTTCTGGTGCTGCCAACCTGATACTTTTGACGACCGTGGTACAAATTGTGTTGCTTTCGAAATTTCCTTGCTGCCAGCTTGGGAATTGGGTTTCTTGAATGTGCTAAATCAGTTATCACACAGCCATCTGCTTTCCAACTTCCAAAATTTTGTTGCTGCTGTTTTCCTTACACTTGTAGGTTTATGTATTTAAACGAATTCATTTATCATAGTTTTGTGGGGGGTTGGAGGGAATAAAAGAGATGTGTGAGTGTTCATACCATTTTTTAATACCCCCTCCCTCCATGGCCACCTCGTCTGTATGCTTGTCTTCTTTAGGAGGCACCAGGAACCAAACCCAGGACCTACCATGTGTGAAGTGGGCATCCAATTGCTTGAGCCACATCTGCTCCCTGCTCATACCATTTTAACCTGGAAGAATCCTTCTTGAAAATGCTTTCTTCACTTGGATTCTGGGATACTACAATGCTTGGTTTTTTGTTTGTTTGTTTGTTTGTTTTTCTTTACCTAAAAGCCATCCAATCAAAAAGAACAATTTGACAAATATTATTTTTCTTTATTAGAGTAGCTATGAGCTTACAGAACAATAATGCATAAAATGACAGGATTCCCATATAACACTCTATTAACACCTTGCTTTGGTGTGGTATATTTGTTACAACTGATGATAGCATATTTTTATAATTGTACTATTAACTATAGTCCATGGTTTAAGTTAGGGTTCATCTGTATTGTTTAAAAATTTTATTCTGTTCCCATATATATAATCTAACATTTCCCCTTTTACTCATATTCAGATATACATTTCAGTGTTGTTAGTTATGGTCACAATGTTGTTGTACCATCACAAAAACATTTCCATCACTCCAAGTAGGAGCCCTGTACATTTTAAGTCTTAACTTCCCATTCCCTATCCCCACCCCATCCCCTGCTAGCCTATATTCTAGATTCTGACTCTATGATTTTGCTTATTCTAATTATTTCAAATCAGTGAGATCATCAATATTTATCCTTTTGTGTTTGGCTTATTTCACTCAACATATCTTCAAGATTCTTCCATGTTGTCACATGTATCAGGACTTCATTCCTTTTTATGGTTAATAATATTCCATTGTATGTATATACCTTATTTTCTTTATCCATTCATTGGTTGATGAACACTTGGGTTGTCTCCATCTTTTGGAGATTGTGAATAATGTCACTATGATCATCAGTTTGCAAAAACCTGTTCGAGTCCCTGCTTTCAATTGTTTTAAGTATATACTTAGTAGTGAGATTGCCAGGTCATATGGTAGTTTTATACTTAGCTTTCTGAGGAAACGTCAAACTGTCTTCCACAGCAGCTGCACTATTTTACATTGCCACCAACAATGAATGAGTGTTCCTATTTCTCTGCATTCTCTCCAACACTTGTTATTTTACATTTTTTAAAAAATAGGAGCCTCTCTAAGGAGTGTGAAACGGTATCTCATTGTGGTTTTGATTTGCATTTTCCTGATGGCTAATGATGTTGAATATCTTTTCATGTGCTTTCTAGCCATTTGTATATCTTCTTTGGAGAGATGTCTATTTTTTTAGTGCTTTCTAAATGCCAGGCACAGTTTAAAATAATGGCAAAACAAAACTGAACAAGTTTCTGTCCTCATGGGGCATATATTTCCCTTTTCTTTTTCTGTATTATTATCTTTTTTCTGACCTCTAAACAATATAAGGACTAAGACTTGGTCCTCAGATATCTTCTGTTCTCTCTAAAAGTGATCTCTTTCAGTTCCATGGCTTTGAAAACATCTCTAAGATGATAGATTCAATTTACATTCAGAGTCTTGATCACTTCCCTGAATTCTAATCTCGTGTAACTTACTGTCTACTCAACATTATCACTTGATGTCTGTAGTGGGCTGAATGGTGGACCCCCAAAAATATGTCCACATTTTAATTCCTGGAACCTGTGAATGTCACCTTATTTGGAAAAAGGGCCTTTGCAGATGTAATTAATCCTGGATTATCTGGGTAAATTCTAATGATAAGTCTCGCTGTAAGAGACACACAGGAGAAGACAGTCACAGAGAAGTCTATGTAAAGACAGAGATGGAGATTAGAGGCTAAAGCAATGCCCACGAATATCAAGAGCCACCAAAACCTGGAAGAAGCAAGGAATAGATTCTCCCCTAGAGCCTTTGGAGGGTGTGTGGCCTTGCTTATACCTTGCTTTTTGCCTTTGGCTTCCAGAACTGTAAGAGAATAAATTTCTGTTGTTTTAAGATATCAAGTTTGTGGTAATCTGTTACAGCAATTGCAGGAAACTAATAACAATGTCTAATAGGCATCATGAAGTTAAATATCCAAAATAGTATTTTTAATTTTGCCATGGTTCACTGCTCCCAGTGCCACTCAACCCTGCATCTCCTTTTAAATTCTTTAGTAAATATGCTATCTCTTCATGACTTTGATGATTTTATTCATTGACTTTAAATTTTTTTAGCTTAATTTCAAATTTACAGAGGTGTTGCAAAATAGTTCAAAAAAGCAAAGACACCACAAGAAAAGAAACTATCGACAAATATCCCTTATGAATAAAGACACAAAAAAACTTCCACAAAATACTACCAAACTGAATCTAGCAACATACGAAAAGGATTATACATGATAATCAAAGGTATTTATCCTAGGAATGCAAGATGGGTTCAACATATGAAAATCAATCAATGTAATACACCGTATTAATAGAATAAAAAACAAAAACCAAAATTATAATAGATGCAGAAAAAGCATTTGAAAAATTTCAACATCTTTCATAATAAAAACATTTAACAAATTGAGAATAGAAGAGAACTTAACCTGATAAAGGGCATCTATTAAAAACCCACAGCTAACTTCATACCCAATGGTGAAAGACTGAAAACTCTCTTCCTAAGATAAGGAGCAAGATAAAGATGTGCGATTTTAACACTTCTATTCAACATCTTATTCTATTCAAGCCCCTCTATACAAGAGGTGCTAAACAGGGCAATTAAGCAGGAAAAAGAAATAAAAGGCATCCAGATTGGAAAGGAAGAAGTAAAACTGTCTCTAAATGCAGATGATATGGTCTTGTATATAGAAAATTCTAAGGAATCCACTAAAAACTATTTAGAATTAATCAAAGAGTTCAGGAAGGTGAAGGATATAACACCAAAAAATCAATTATATTCTTAAACACTAGCAATAAACATTCTGGATGAAATTAAGGAAATAATTTCATTTACATTAATATCAAAAGAATAGAATATTTAGGTTAAAATGTAACAAAATAAGCTCAAGAAATTAAAAAGAATTTAGACAATTGGAAAGACTTCCCATGTGCATCAATTGTAAGATCTGATAGTCTTAAAACAGCAATACTCTGCAAATATTTCTACAGATTCAAAGAATTATCTATCAAAACCCCAGCTAGCTTTTTTTTTGCAGAAATAACATTATGTAAAAATTCATATAGAACTGCAAAGGACCCAGAATAACCAAAACATTTCGGAAAAAAAAAAAAGAACAAATTTGGAGGACTCATACTTTCTGCTTCAAAACTTACTCCAGAGCTACAGTAATCAAGATAATGTGGTACTGGTATAAGGGTAGACATAAAGATAAATGGAATAGAAATGAGAGTTCAGAAATAAACTATTATATTCATTTGATTTTTGGCAAGGGTACCAAAACCATTCAATGGAAAAAGAATAGTATTTTCAACAAATGGCGCTAGGTTAACTGGATATCCACATGCAAAAGAATGAGGTTGAATCTTTATCTCACAACACACACAAATATTAACTAAAAATGGAACAAAGGCATAACTATAAGATCTACAACTATAAAACTTCCAGAAGAAAACATAGGAATACATTCTTGTGACCTTGGGTTAGGCAATACACAAGTTGACAAAAGAATAATAGATAACTTGGATTTCTTCAAAATTTTAAACTCTTGTGCTTCAAAATATACCATTAAGCAAGTAAAAAGCAACCCACAGAATGGGGTAAATATTTGCAAACATATCTGATAGGGGAGTTGTGCTTACATTTCAATAATTTTTAAAAATCCATTTTTTTAAAAAATGGGTAAATGATTTGCATAGACATTTGTGGTAGTCAGAATAAAGGTCCCCCATTGATGTCCAAGTCCTGATCCCCAGAACCTGTGAATATACTAAAAAACATTGAATTGTACACTTTAAATGAATGAATTGTATGGTATGCAAATTAGATCTTAATAGTGCTTTTTTTTTTTTTTAAACAAAGAATAGTGGAAGGAACTCCCATATATTCTTTACCCAGATTCATCAATTGCATACTGTTTGCCCCCATTTGCTTTATGCTTTATCATTCTCTCTCTCTCTCTCTCTTTCTGCATGGAGGTATGTATGTATATGTATATTTGTTTCTGAATTCATTTGAGAATCATTTGGAATCATTGTGGGTGAAAAAAACAAACAACATAGATGTATCTCATGATAATTATACTGAGTGAAAGAAGACAGACATAAAGGAGTATATATCATGTGTTTCCATTCACACAAAATTGTGGAAAATGCAAACCAATCCATAGTGAAAGAAAGCAGATCTTTTGTTTTCTGGGGGTGGGATGGGGGCATGGGCAGGACAAGAGAGACTGATTTCTAAGAGCCACAAGAAAAATTTGAGGATATGAATAGGTTCATTACCTTGATTCTGGTGATAGTTTCATGAGTGTATACATATGTTAAAATATATCAAATTATACACTGTAAATATATACAGTTTATTACATGCTATTTGCATCTCAACAAAATTGTTTAAAAACTTTTCAAGTTGTACACTTTAAATATAAGCAGTTAATTGTATGTCAATTATACCTCAATAAAGCAGCTACAAAAGAAAGTCAAAAAACAAATGAATCTGGTAGCAGGTTAGAATCTCAGTAGAAGGTGCTCTACTAAGGTTTGGGACTACAGTAACAAGTGAAATGATGTCCCTGACCTCAGGGGCCCCAGAATTGGAAGGGAAGACTGAGGCCACAATACACAGAGGAGCTCTGCCATTCACACAGGTAACTTTGGCAAAGCCAACTGTACAAGCTCAGCAATGGAGAAAGAAAAGGGAGGCTGCTGCCAAGGGGTTTCCTTAACCCTCTCACCTGCCTGACTTCCAGAATTAGCTTTTAATGAGAAATCTCATTTGGTGTTTGGATCCAAGTTGGAAGGTCCCTGAGCCCTCCCCACAGGGTGTACTCTCTGGATTTTATGGCCAAAGACTACATCGAGGAGACCTCCTGTGTTAGGACTTTCCACTTACATACAGGTGTGTCCTGATTGATGAAAACCTCCCTTGTGAAAACCCCAAACATCTGAGACCCAGGGTACAGGGACCTAAAATTCTTTACCATGGCAGGGACACTCTACATCTGGAACTCAACAAATATCATTGCAGAACAGCTACAGATTAGCTCAAATATGGAAAACTGAATTACCCATAATCCTATCACACACAAAATTGTTAACATTTTAGCGTGGTCCATACAGTGGAAGACTATGCAGCTTTACACAAAAGAAAGACAAGTAGATTCCTACCAGTGAAAGTGCTCTGAAATTCACTATAAGGAGAAAAAAGAAAGTTACAAAACAGAATGTATATTATCTTGTTTTTATAAAAACAAACAGATGGATGGATGGCTTGATCAATAAATAGAATTATCTGGGTATAGAAGGACATCTGGAGGATAGCAAACTGCAAAGAGTGGAATGAGGGAAGCAGAAGAGGAAAGACCTTAGGAAGAGAACTTTCCTTTTTTGTTCACTTATGTTTATTTTCCTACTTTGTTCACTTCTATTTATTTGGTTTTAATTTGTTACATCACACGTTATTTTAAATTTAAAAGGAAAAAATTAAAACTGAAAAAAAAATCTTTTAAGTCATAGGTAAAGGGCTAATTTTCTTAATATAAAAGTTCCAACAAGTCAATAAGAAAAGGCCCAAAACCCAACTGAAAACTGAGTAAAGAATATGAGCAGGTAGCTCATAATAAAGAAAATATAATTGGCCTAGGAAACGATTCTCAACTAGACTCATTCTAAAAGAAATTTAAATTAAAACAGCAACACTATTTGTCCATTCTTAAATTGGAAAAGATAAAAAATTTGGTACACCTCTATGTTGGCTCAAGTTTGAGAAAACAGGTACTTTCCCACACAAATGGTAGGAGTATGGATTGATACAACTGAAGGATAATTTAAGAATATAATCTAATTGCTATATCCTTCAACCCAACAATTCCGCTTCCAGGCATTTTTTTTTTTTTTTTTTACAGATATACCTGCATATTTCAGAACATAGGAGGTCCCACATTTGGTTCCTTGTACCTCCTAAAGAGAAGATGAGCAAACACAGCACACAGCAAATGGACACAGACAGCAGACAGTGAGCGTAAAACGAGGGGGAGGGGTAAATAAATAAAAATAAATGTTAAAAAAAAAGTTATACCAATTTACATTTTCACCTACAGTTAGTGGAAGTGTTCCTTTTCCTTGAATGCTTGAAACTAGTACTATCTATCATTTTTTAAAAATGTCTATTTAGTGGGCTAAACATATCTCATTTCGATTTGAATTGTAATGAATTTGAACATTTTTCATAGTGATTTGATCATTTGATTTCTTTTTAATATTTTTAACTATACAAGTAATATATTGATTGCATTCAATTGATTGATATATGATCCAAATTATATAGAAATATAAAAATATATGCAATTTATGGAATTAAGTAAGGAATCTAACTATTTTTCTAGAGTTAACAAAATGGTAGAAGACAGTTTGGCAGTGCCTTAGAAAATGAAGTGTAAAATTCTCCTATTGTCTCCTATTATTATTGTAGATCCATCTATTTCTCCCTTCAAATATATCAATATTGGCTTCATATTTTGGGGCTCTGCCATTAAGTGCATATATATTTATAATTGCTATGTCTTTTTGTTGAATTGACCTCTTTTTCAGGATATAGTGACCTTCTTTGTCTCTAATAACAATTTTTGACTTAAGTGTAATTTATTTGATATTAGTATAACTACCACAGCTTTTATTTGTTTACTATTTACATGATATATTTTTTCCATCCTTTCACTGTCAGCCTACTTGTCTCTGAATTTAAGATTAGTCTCCTGTAACTGCATATAGTTGGGTAATGCCTTAATCATTGTGCCAGCCTCTGTCTTTTGACTGGAGGCTTTAATCCATCTACATTTAAGGAAATTATTGATAATGCTAGACTTTCTCCTGTCATTTTTACTACATGGTCTTTGTGAGTCTTTATAACTTTTTTGTCCCTCAGTTCTTTCATTAATGTCTACTTCTACTTTCAAATTTATTTGATTTTTGTACTGAACTCTTTGAGTCCCTTCTCATTTCTTCCTGTATATATTTCTTATATATATTTTCTGGTTATTATGGGTTTAAAATTTAACATCCTAAATCTATAACAATCACTTTTGAATTGATACCATCTCAACTCAATAGTATACACATATGCTGTTTTTATACCCCTTAGTCCCCCCAACTTCTTGTTGTACTTGTTACAAATTATATCTTTATACATTGTATGTCCCAAAACAGATTTATCATTACTTTTTATGCATTTTAATTTTAGAACCTGTAAATAGTAAAAAGTGGAATTACATAACAGAAGTACAATGCAATAATACTGGAATTTATAATTACCCATAAGGTTATCTTTACCTGAGGTCTGTTTTTTATGTTTCTTTGATCCACTATGTAGTGTACTTTCCTTTCAGTGTGAAGAACTTCCTTTAGCATTGCTTGTAGGACAGTTCTAGGGTGTTGTAATCTCTCAGCTTTTGTTTATTTGGAAATGTCATAATTTCTGTCTCATTTTTGAAAGAAAATCTTGCTAGATATGAAATTCTCTTTTGGCAATTGTTTTCTTTCAGCACTTTAAATATTTCATACCACTGCCTTCTTGTTTCCATGGTTTCTGAAAAGTAATCAGCACTTATTCTTATTGGGACTCCCTTGTACATAACACATTGATTTTCTCTGACAGCTTTCAGAACTCTCTCCTTGTCCTTGGCATTGGCCAGTTTGACTACTGTGTGTCTGGGCATGGTTTCCTAGGAGTTTACCCCGTTTGAGATCCTTGAATGTGCATATTCATGTCTTTCATTAAATTTGGGAAGTTTTCTGCCATTATTTCTTTGAATATTCCTTCTGCCCCCTTTTCTTTTTCTTTTCATTCTGAGAGTCCCACAGTGCCTCAATTGATATGCTTGTTGGTATCTCACAGGTATCTTAGGCTCTGTTCACTTTTCATTTTTTTAAGATTTATTTTATTTATTTATTCCCTACTCCCCTCATTGTTTTGCTCTTGCTATCTACTTATCCTCCTTTTAGGAGGCACCAGGAACTGAACCCACGACCTCCCATGTGGGAGGGAGGCACCCAGTCACCTGAGCCACCTTGGCTCCCTGCTTGTTGTGTCTCTCATTGTGCTTCATCATTGTGTCTTTTTGTTGCATTATCTTGTTGCATCATCCCCTTGCGTCAGCTTGCTGTCTTGCTCATCTTCTTTAGCAGGCACCAGGAACCGAACTCGGGACCTCCCATGTGGTAGGCGGGCATCCAACTGCTTAAGCTACATCCACTTCCTCTGTTCACTTTTTAAAATTCCTTTTTCTTGTTACTGCTCAGTCTGAATCTTTTCAATTGTCTTGACCTTATGTTCACTAATTCTCTCCTCTGCTAGCTCCAATCTGCCATTGAAGACCTCTAGAGAATTTTTCATTTCAGTTGTAGTCTTCCACTCCAGTATTTCTATTGGTTCCTTTTTTTTTTTTTTTTTAATTTCTCTCTCTTTATTGAGATTCTCATATTGTTCATTCCTTGTGTTCCTGATGTTTTTTACTTCTTTCTTTGTGTTTTCCTTTATCTTCTATAGCATACCTAGGATTTCTTAAACAATCTATTATATCCAAAGTTTCATCTTCTTTATTTATGGTTTCTAGATTTATATCTTGTTCATTTGGATGGGACATCATTTCCTCTTTCTTTGTTTGTCTTGTAATCATTTGTTGCAAAGTGTACATTTTAATGTTTTCAAGTATTGACTCTGGATTTTAGTCCCTCTGCTGCCTGTTCCTTAAGTGTGTATCCAGCTAGTGATATGATAGAGATTTCCCTGAATGCCAGGAGCTTACAAAAACAAACCAATGCAAAGAAACCCAAACCAAACCAAACAAACAATAAACCAACCAATCAACAAAAAATGCCTTTCATAGTATTTGCAAATTGGCTCTGCATTGGCTGGTTTTCTCCTTCAGAGTTTAGCCCTCCTGTGAAGAAGATCAGCCCAAGGTGAATGTGAAATGCAGGGTCTTCTCCTGTTTTTTCTGACCCTGAGTCTTGTTCTGGGCTTGCATTTTTTTGTGGCCTTACGAATTCCTCTGTTTACATGAATACAAATGCCCCTTCTACTCCCTGTGAAATAGACTTTCTCCCCTCAGTGGCGCTCTATTGTATGAATTAAAGTAGGTAATCCTTTGTCCCAGGCTGCTTAATTGTTTCTTACATTGCTTTAGCTGTCTGCAAGCTTCTTCTGTGTGCAGGGAAAGTTCTGGTAGGGTAAGGGAGAGAGGAGTGTCCAGGTTCAGTCTTTCATGTTGGCACCTTATAGACTTGCACTGACATACAGACAACTGCATTATGCTCATAGAGGCTGCTCTGTACTCTCTGGAACAGTGTCAGTGATACACAATGGGAATGCAGGTTGGCTTCAAACCATGCTGGGGAGCAAGTGGGGCAGAGGCCAGTAAGTATGGCAGAAGCGTCTCCTACTGTTTTTTTTTTTTTTTAAGATTTATTTTATTTATTCCCCCCTCCCTACTGTTTTTTTGCACTGGCTGTCTGCTTGTCTTCATTTTTTTTTAGGAGGCACCTAGAACCAGACCCAGGACCTCCCATGTGGAAAGGAGGTGCCCAATCACTTGAGCCACCTCCCCTCCCTGCTTGTTGTGTCTCTCATAGTGTTTCCTTGTTGTGTAGTCATATTATTGCATTGTCCTCTTGTTGCGTCATCATCTTGTTGCGTTGTCATCTTGTTACATAGCTCGCTGTGCCAGCCCCTTGTGTCAGCTCTCTGTCTTGGCGCGTCTTCTTTAGGAGGCACCAGGAACTGAACCTGGGACCTCCCATGTGGTAGGCGGGAGCCCAAGGGCTTGAGCCACATCCACTTCCCTCCTACTGTTTTTAAAATAGCATTTTCTTTATTCAGCACTCATGCAGTTACTGCAACCCTTTACCTTTTTCAGAGTTTGAAGGAGGATGGCTCTGCCAGCTTTTGCTAACTATTTAAAGATTCTGTGGAGAAACAACATCCTAGAGTATCTTATACTGTTATTGGTTGACTGGCCAGAGTTAAGAAAATTTTAAAGCAACTAGTTATTTAAAATCTACACATTTATCTATAGATTTAAAAAGCAGTTCTCTAGTTCTAAATCCTAATATTTTCTTGGGTGTGTCTTTGGATTTGGAATCTACTTCATTCACCTATCTTTCTAGTATCTTGAGAGAAACACACAGTTTAGTTATTAATAAAGAGTTTTATTTCCCCTCTTTATTCTATGTTATATAAATTTGGAATTGGAATTTTGAATGGAATTGCACTACATGCATAAATGAATTTGGGAGTGGGGAGCAGGTGTAGCTCAGTGGCTGAATGCCTGCTTCATATGTACAAGGTCCCTGGTTCAATCCCCAGTACCTCTTAAAGAAATGAATTTGGGAGAATTGATATTTTACAATATTAAGCCTTTTCATCTGAGAACAAGTTACTCTAACCCATTTATATAAGACTTCTTTTATATTTCTCAGTAAAATTTTGTATTGTTCTTTATGTTGGCACTATATACATATTTCTTGTTAATTTTACTACAAGGTATTTGGAATTTATAGCTCCTTCCCCAGTGATTAGATTACATTATTGTAATATTTTGCCTTTGTGCCATATTGTATCATTCAGCATCTCTGCAGCTCCCAGCAGTTCCGCTACTGTCAGAATAATTGACATGAGCTTTGAATGCCATGGATCTGATGGATATTATTTCTTCTTCTTGCACTTGAATGTGCCCACCTCTTAGTCTCCTTTTATGGCTTGTAGATAGTTGTGGATAGTTTACAGAGACACATAACTGGACCAAGAACCAGATTATCCTTTATTTACATAAAAAGCTAAATGATTGGCTGCCAACTTTTTTAGTGCCAAAGATAGCACACTACTTGAGCTTCTAATCACGAATATCTGCTTTGATATTTGATTCCAGGTACTTCCTTCCCCCCCTTACAGGGCTTAAGCCCCCGCACAGCCCCCTGAATAGCCCTAGAAAAAAATCAATTGCTTGTAGGGAGCGGGTATAGATCAGTGGTTTGAGCACTTGCTTCCCATGTATGAAGTCCTGGGTTCAATCCCCAGTACCTCCTAAAAAAAAAAAAAATTAATTGCTTGTTTGCATTTGAATCCAAAGGATTATTCCTATATTTATTAAATATCTATATGATATCATAGGCCATATAAAACAGGCCGGTCCTGAATCAGAAAATTTTATAAAGAAAAATGAAAATAATAGCATTTTTTTTATTGAGAGCTCTCTATGCCATGTACTTTCTAAGTGCTTTACTAGATATATCTCTTTTGGTCCAAACAACAACTTGAATCAAGTACCATTGATATCCTAGTTTTACAGATGTGGAAACTGAAGCCTAAAGAGGTTAAGTAATCCTGCTAAGTAACTGTAATTCAAGAGGTCTCATGTTTAATACCATGCTATACTGTTTTCCAAAAGAGACATCTAAGTGTCTTGCACAAGGGGATGGGAAAAAAAAGAAGAGAAATGAAAATCATGTTTGCATTGGCTGTCTATAAAGGTAAGAAGCAAAAACTAATTTTTATTGTTCATCAAATTTGAGGAACAGTACAGTAAAATTATATTCAGGTTATATCCATTCTAACAGAATAAAATTATAAAGTTCAGAGCTAGCAAGATGATTCAGAGAAAGACCTTGCTTTTGAATTACCTTTGAAAAAAATAGGAAGGCTATTTCATATTTTCAAAATTAAACAAATATTTCAATTTCCTGTTTGTGTAAATAAACCCTAATGTAACAGATAAGCTGAAAATTCAAATAGATAGAGAATAAGACTATTCTGTGAAAACTTCGTGACACAGAACTCCTCATTTAAGCAAAGACTATCTACAAAGTTTTACTTTTAAGGTATTTCTTATATACTGAAATAGGCTATATAATGATTTAAAATATTACTCTAGGAAGGAAAGATGAGCCTTAAAAATAGACTCTTCATAGTTAAACAGCCAGTGTGGGGCATGGGAAAAACTGGTGATAGCCGTCAACCCTTATATTGATCTGGATAACAGTACAATTGATTTGACTGTGCCTTAACTTGCATAGATTTCACCTATGCTTTACAAATTCCACATATGCAGTACAAATTCTAAAATCTCATGAGAAATGTAAAAATGTGCTCTGAGGACTGTTCTTTAATGGGTTGTCTATAATGTAACTGTGTGTGTACTGCATACTTTTTTTTCTTTTTTTTTTCTTTTTTTAACTTAGTTACTCATTAAAGTCATCCATCTTCCTTGGTTCTCAAAACTCTGCTGTATTCTCAGGATCAGGAAATATGTTTTTGTTTCCTGCCCCCTCTCCCAAATAAATTATTTTTTGAGTTGTTTTTCTAGGCCAAACTTTATTTTATTGCCTTCTAGATTTTTTTTACCACCAGACTTTTTTTTTCAGTTAGTGTAAAAATTTACATAAGACACATTTCTTACAGAAAAATGTAAAGTCCTTTCTAGAGATAGAAGTCATTTAATACTTTTTTCACAAAGTTATCCTCAAGATAGTCAGAGAATGCTTTACTAAATTGCATGAGTTTTAATCGTACAGAGACATATGCAGCGGTAGATAAATAAAATAAAGAAAATATTTTAGGCAATGTAAAAATGGCCTCAATTTAAAAATAAGTAAAGCAAAACCCAGCTAAGCAAAACCCAGCTACTAAGGTTAATGCAGAGGGTAGAGCTGAAATTTTCATGATTGTTACTCTGCTTTGATCATATTTATACAATGGGATTTTAGTGTGAAAGTACTGGTATCTCATAGAGACATAGATATTGTTAAGTAAAATAAAATGGTCTCCTTCATTGAGCTTTGCTGGGAGGGACCTCTTTCCAAAGGATTTTCCAGAACACAAAAATAATTGACCTGCAGGGACTTTTGAAGAAAATGGAACAATGGAATGCATCTTACCTAATGGCAGATAAGCAACACCTAGCAATAAACTAGTGTCAGTCCAGGAGAGATAGCTTATCAGAATGGACATGCCCATACCAATCATTGTGTATCTGCTCCCCACTTTATATGAGCCCCCTACGTAAAATGGAAACTTAACATCAGCCCAGGAGAACATTTCCACACTTGCTTCTGCATTTGTCCTATATCAGCAACCCCTTTCCACTTCCTTGGCAGAGCTCCTTATCACTTTTGGTTTGGCACTGCCCAATTCACAAATCATTTGTTGTTCAAATAAACTTTAACAAAAGTTTTAAAAATGCCTCTGCTTGTCTTTTACAATGTCTACATCTCAATAAGTTTAATAGTCAGGTTTCTTTTGTCATGACAGAAACCCAGCTCAACTGTGTTTAGTTATGAAGCTGATTTTAATTGCTCACTGAACCTAAGAAATGATTGAACAAACAAAGTTGGGGTCTGGGTCTCAGGAACAGGTGGAACCAGGGCTTCATGTACTGCCAGCATCTCTGCCTGTCTCTTTCTTTGCAAATCAGCTTCTCTTTCCCTGTAGACCAGCTTCCTCCAAGTGACAGGAAGCACAGCCACTGACAATGCCCTAAATCTTCCAGCTTTAATCACTGTACCAGACACTGTTTATGGCCTGGCCATGTCCCCTCAGCCATCCCTGAGATCACCTGCAGTTAAGGAATCATTCCCTAAATGCCCCAGACTTATACCTCAAGCTCCCACATCTTTCTGCCTGAGGACATTCCCTGACTGGGGGAGAGGGCTGGTACTGCAGGTAGGGCAGGCCCAAAGTACCAGCTGGTTAATATGCCCAGGACTAACCCTCAACCAAAGAGGGATGGGGGCGGGTGCAAAAATACCTCACTTTCCTCATTAAGGGGAACGATTCTGAGTTTTGCTCTTTATAAGCCACTTAGAAGGTCTGCAGCAGGAATGAGCACCCTCTGTTATTGGCTTTTCTCCCTTCCCTATCTCTCTTCCATATTTCCTCACCATGCATCCTGAGATCATCTCCTAAATCACCTACTTGCACCCAAATCCTTGTGTGGTGGGTTGAAGCTGTATATGCTCCAGAAAGGCATGTTCATAAATTGGGTGTGGACACATGGTAAGTAAGACAATTTGAGGTGGCCACTTCAGTTGAGTGGGTCTCATACAGGATGGGTCTTAATCCTCTTACTGGAGTCTTTTATAAATGGAATGAATACAGAAAGAGAGAGAGAGAGAGAGAGAGAGAGAGAGAGCGCCACAGGAGCAAGAAGCTGAAAGCAATGAAACTTGAAAGAGAAGAGAGAGACCAGCAGACACCACCATGCGCCTTGCCCCATGGGGCAGAAGAGCCCAGGATTGCCGGCAATCATTCTTCAGGAAGAAAGCATTGCCTTGATGATGCCTTGATTTGGGCATTTTCTTGGACTCTTAACTACTGTAAGCTAATAAATTCCCATTGTTTAAAGCTTTGAGAAGCCTAGGAAACTAAAATACCTTGTCTCATTGCCTGCTTTTAGGGGAACTCAAATGAAGACAACCACCAAAGAGGAACTGTTTTGGGTTCTCTTTGTGACCCAGCACAGAAGTCCTAGGAAGTTCTTAGATTGGACCATCTCGAATCAAGTGTCTACACATTCACCAATTAACTGTTGCCATGGGGGCAGGGGCAGGCAAGTATAGGGTAGCTATCATATAGCTAGAAGAAGGGACAAAGTGTTATTGGAACATATGGATGTAATCTGTGTATCAGAGATGAATTCTTCAAACTCAATCTTTTTTTAAAAAAATAATACTGTTCAAAGGTGACCTCTGACCAAAACTTCTATACAATGAGTGGAGTTATTGAATATATCAGAAAAGTAGTTGAGTGGGACTGGAGATTATTTAGTGCATTTTGTAGAACAAGAAATTTAGATTTACTGAGCTTAAGAAATTTCACCATGATAGTCAGTGGAAAGCTAAGAGTAGATCCACATCACCTGGGTTCCTTGCTCAAGTGTTCTTTTCTATTCTGCCCCAAACAACCAAAACTGCTATCCACCATAGCTATCATATAAAAATCCCATTTATATGATAAAATTGGTGGAAAACCCAATTTTCACTGTATTTGATAGATCGCATTACCAAACAAATGAAACTTTACTAGAAAAATTCTCACTTTAAGGGCTACTACATAAAGAGTGTTACTAAAATTAAACAGCTATTTTATATCTCAAAACATCGATTCCACTAACAGAAATGCCCTCCATATCTACATGAGTATCTGTTTTCCTACATTAATTACTGATATTTAGATTTTTATATTTTAGATATTATTTTCAATGAGAAAAGGAAATCTCCACTTATGAAGAATGTACTTTAATGGAATATAGGTCCACTCCTCTCATAAGTGAAAGTACAAATGTGTTTGAAAGGCTCTTTGATGTAGTAGAAAGAGCACAAGCTTTAGAAGAGACAAATGTGGTTTTAAATTCTGTATTGGGGGGCAGATGTGGCTCAAATGGTTGGGCGTCCATCTCCCATATGGAGGGACCTGGGTTTGATCCCTGGGACCTCCTGGTAAAAATAAATAAATAAATAAATAAATTCTGTATTAATCAATACTAGGAGTGTAGCTTGAGCAAATAACTTTTCTGAGCCTCAGACCCCTCATCCATATAAAGGGAGTAATAATGTTAATTATTTGACTATCTCTGGAACTAAGTACCTACTTTTCAGGATAAAGTAATATATGAAGAGGGTTTGACAAGGTGTAAATGCTCAATGAATTGTGGCCATTGTTTCCAACTGGGTAATTGCCAAAGATTGTGCTACAACTTGGTGGTTGGAAGCTTCATTGCAGAGTGAGAAACTGATCCTACCAGCTGGTGCTGAAAATAATTCGAGACTATCATAAACAGTCTATATAATCAGCCTTTAAACTTGCTTTCCCCAGGTTTGGGGCTAGTAGTTAGCAATAGTATTACCTTGCACCCTCCCACTTCTCTGGCTAGTTAGTTCCTTAAAAAAAAAAAAAAAAAAAAAAAAAAAAAAGACTTCTTTCACTCCTTAAAGCTGTTCAGAGTTTTATTTTCATCAGGTTTCACTTACAAAAAATGTTTTGGGATGCAGGAGGGGAGGGTGTCTCCTCACAGCAGGACTTGTTCTATACTTTCCCCGGGGTGCAAGTGCTGCCTTTATGCTTCCTGCTCCTTTCTTAGTTGAAAATGTAACCTATGAGGCTAGGCATAGTAAAAAGATTTCTTGAGATTTAAGTCATCTGGATGTTTTTTTTTTTTCCATTAGTTTTCTCATCTCCAAAGCAAATTGGTAAAATAAATTTCAATCTTTCATAGGAATATTTCTTCCTGGGTTAAAGTCAGTAATGTCATTTAGGAATGAATTACAAAGCTCTAGAAATGGGACCTATAATGGAACTGCAACTCAACCATGTAATGGCAGTACTGCAAAGGTGAAGCTTTGATGCAGACTCCGTCATGGCCTGAGTGGGTTCTCTACCTTCAAGTCTGATGGAATTTGTTCTCCCAGGTCTCCCTGTTTCAGCAGAAAGATATCCATAGTGTCAACAATTGTCTGTGTGAATCAGTTGCTTTTTAAAAAAATCAATTTAATTGAAACATATTCATAAACCATACAATGGTTTAGATTGTACATCTAAAGTGTACAATCAATGGCATTTGGTACAATCCAAGTTGTGCATTCGTCACTCAATCAGTTGCTTCTGACCCTCAACATTTTTCTTGGAAAGATGTTTCCCTCCCCTGCCCCAAGATGGCTCCCTCATCTTCTCGGGTTTTTTGCTCACTGTCTGCTTGTTTCTTCTTTAGAAGGCACCGGGAACCAGGACCTCCCATGTGGGAGGCAGGCACCCAACTGCCTGAGCCACATCCATTCCCTGGAAAGATGTTTTAAAAACAATTTGCCCAGCACATGAAGACCATGGAACTTTAATTCAGGAGGAACAGGGGAGGCCACCAGTCCATTGCCAGTTGAAGCAGTCTCTCTAACAGATGGCCAGCCAGGCTCCTCATCATTCAAAATGGTAAAATAAGTCATTCTAAGGAAAAAAGTGAATTTCTGTATTTTGGGCTCCCGAATCCTTTCCATTTCACTTTAATCATTGTCCTCCAGAAACAGAAAATATAAAATGAAAGCAAACTAGAACATGAATTTAAAACATCCTATATATGATTGCAAGATAGAGCACATGGTTTTCTTCCTTTTTCTTGCCTTAATTTTACTTCTTTATTCTAATGGCATACACACACACATATATACATATGTACATGTGTGTATATATATATGTGCCATTAGTATAAAGTATATATATATGCTTTTAAAATACACACACTTTGTTACAGACCACCTTAAATTACTTTTTTTTGTGACTATCATTTAAAATACTAAGTGTGGTGAGACTGCCTGGGCCTGACAATGAGGACTGGCCATTTTACAAACAGCAGTCATGCACTGGACACAGTAGCATCTCCGTTTCCTGGTGTGATTTGGGGCCTCCAGCAGGGCGCTTTCAATCATGAGGCTCAGTGAGCTTCACTCCCCTAGTGTCTTTGTTTCAGCAGGTGAAGGGCAATCTGTAAGAGTTGAGAATAGAACCAAATATGATTAAAAAAAAAAAAGGTACAAGTAGGCTTCTGTGGTATATTGTAAGCTTTATTTCTTGCTTGTCTTATGTAATAGAGAATTTTCTTTTCTGCCTGCCTTAGTATCTGTTCCTCGAGAGACGCTGTGATTATCAGTCCTGGTCTTATATTGAGCCTTCCAGCCAAAGACGACCACGTATGCTGGGCTACAGTTTCCGCTAGTGCCTCATTTTACACAGGGATGGGAGGGAGGCGGAGGAAGGATTGTGGAGAGCCAGGAAGGAACAGCTGTGTGTCACATAGTAAACTAGGACGGCTGCAGATCAAGGCCAAGTGGGAACACATGGCCGGCAGCAGGGACCGAACAGAGCTGCTGAAAATTGAATCCTTCCTCCCAGCTCCGGACCCTATCAAATCACAGCACAGGGCTTATTCTTACGGAGCTACAGTTCCAAATCTTTATTTTACTCCACACATTTGCTTCTGATTTTACTCATGGTAACCAAAAGAAGGCCTAAAAAGTGGAGGGAATAATATTTCAGGAATTTGGGTGTGAAAGTCTCTACTGAACCCTCACTTATGCTAATAGGCAATCACCACAATTCAGTTATGTTTTCCACAGTTTGACTCTCCTAGTGTCTATCTTTAGAATGAATGATCTTATGCCACCTAATACCAAGCATTGAACCTACCTTATAGCTACTGTTTATTATATACCAGGGGGTCATAAAAATGAAAGATTGAAGTCACTGTATGTTTACTTGCTATTGGAGATGACCTTTAAAAAAAACAAACTCAGTGGTTGCATAGATGAAATGCTTAGTCGTTCCTGAGCACTGATGTGGCCAGAGCTGCCTGTTTACCAGGTTTTAGACACTGACTACTTTCAGGATCAAGGAACTCTAGCAACTAATACTTGCTTAGGGTAGTTCCACCTACTTAGCAGGGCAATTCTACTTAACAGCCAAGGTTAATTGATGATCCTTTATTTGTCTGCCAGGCACTTTGGAGAATTAGAAAGGAAATAGAAGACACAGTCCCCTCCTCTTGGGTAATTTACAATTAATGAGAGAACCAGAGAAAACACAAATAGGTACCTAATAATCTACCATATGAAACAAAACAAAAACCAGCTCTATTCCCTACGGTGTACTGGTGCCCTTAATAATTGATGGGTTATTCACGTGCCAAGGTCACTAGTAATAGATACTATTGGGTGTTCAACAAAGAAAAGTGTTTTTAGTATCTTTTCTCTTTCAGAAGTGGATAGTCCATATAGTACTATAGTTCCACAATTCCTAATAAATGAAGTATGCAATGCAGCTTTGACTAAGTAGTACAGCAATGCCTCAAGTATTAGAATTGAGACTTGAATTTGGCAAAGTAGCCAGTCTCAAATATGCAGTGAACATGCTGGATTTTAGAACTAAATGGCCAGAATTACAGGCATGGGATTCTGAGGAGAGACTTTGTGATTCCATAGATCCAGGCTAGACTTGTCAATTTAGTTAATTCAATCAGAAAAATTTATTGAGTTTCAACTACCTTCCAAACACTGTGCTAGATGTTGGGGAGTTAAGAATGACCAACAAAGAGGCCTTTCTCTCAATGAGCTCATAATGTGGGTGTATGTGGGTAAGAGGGAGAAGTTTGGGTGGAAAGCAAGTAAGCAGAAAATTGCGTTAGCGTATGGCAAGTGCTATAATGACTTTTATTTTCTGGTTTTGGATTTGTAGTAAGGTACAGGAAGTTGGTAGCTCTACTGCTCTTAAACTTTCTGGGGGAGGACTGTGAGTGTGATGGTTCTGTTGGTAGGTGTGGGTGTTGAGGGTCAAAGAATCAAGAAACAAAATAGAGTTATGCTTTCTCCTGGAATTCTGAAGTTCTAGGGACTTTATGGACAGTGCCATAAGTCAACATAAGTTGCCATAAAGTCACCTTATGACCATAAGGTGGAAGAGTCTGTAATAGCCATTGCCTTGCCCTGTCCATATCCTTTCTGCCTTCCTATTGTAGTGTACTACCAGGGTTGATTTCTGAAGGCCTGCAGGATTTCTCTGGCAGCCTGGGCCCCAACCCCACCAAAAACTGATGGGAGTTGGTGTGTAAACACCTTTTCTTCTCTCCTCTGGTGGGATAACTCTGAGACCTGACCCACAGAGTTCTACAGAGTGACTTTCCTAATGCCTATCTCCTAGTGCACCCAGAGTGGTAACTGGCTTGAAAACACACCTTTACTGGCTGCCTTCCTTTCCCTGTCTCACTTCTCCACTGCCCTACTGGGATCACATCCAAATAAACTGCTTACTCTTAAATCCTTGTCTCAGGATATGCTTTGGGGAAACCCAAACAGTCTTTGCAGACAATTATTCACCTACATCCTGGCTGAAAACTAACTCTGCTCAGAGACTAGTCATTGGTGGAAGTTTTTAGGTGACCCTAGATAGCCAGCAAGGGTAATCTCTATTAACCCCTCCCTCGCCTTGCCCCTCTCCTCAACCAACCTAAATTTTTTCCCTCAGCTGGACCCAAACATTCTGCAGATGAATGTCTGTAAATGAATGTTCACATGCTGAGGGCTTGCCCACAGACTCCTGCTATGCAGAGCAGATTTCAAAAACTTTTACATGAAATTGGCCAAGTTCTATGCCACGTAATCTTTTTTTTTTTTTTTTTTAGGTATCGGTCGGGGATTGAACCTAGTACTTTGTATGTGGGAAGCCAGCGCTCAACCACTGAGCTACATTAGCTCCCCTGAGTTGTTTTTGTTTGTTTGTTTGTTTGCTTGTTGTTTTTAGGAGGCACCAGGAACCAAACCCGGGACTTTCCATGTGGGAAGCAGGTGCTCAACAGCTTGAGCCACATCCCTCCCCATATGCCATGTAATCTTGACTTCTTGGCTATCAACATAAATAGATCTGGAGTGGGATGATTTACCAGTTGGCCTAAATGATTCATTCATAAAATATAAATTTAGAATCATCTTTATGACAAACACTATACTAGGCATGCTGGACATAGCAGTGAACAAGGTAGATCTAAACTAGTTCTCTATTAGGAGTTTGACTGTAGAGTTTATGGAGATGACAAGCAGCAAATGGTCTCAGAACTGGGAGGAATACACTGTCTGTCGCACAAGGAAAGAAGGCAGTATCAGAAGCCATGGGAGGGAAAGGAGCTATGAGAAGAGTGGAGGCCATTAAGCACTGGGAATGTTACCAGGTGTGGCTTCCAAGAATTCAAGGACATGCCACAAATTAAGCAAGCAATCAGAGAACTTATTGCAAAGTGAAAATTCACACCCGAGACATGAGTGTGGGTATGCTTACTATTGAAGAGGCGCCTCCATGGACTTGGGGCCCCGGTTTAGGTAGGAATGAAACAGGAGGTTCTTCTTTCCTTGTGACTTCAGTTGATAAGGAAGGGGTTAGGGCCAGTGTGTTCTGTCCCCACTGGTTGGGCAGAACAAGATGTTATCGCTTATTTTCTGAGTTTCACATTTAATAGTTCAGGCTGCTCACAATAGCTTGGGTCTGGCAGCCTGTAGTGCTTTTTGTTTTCCCTGAGATGTTATGCTCACTGCCCCCCTTTCCCCTTTCCTATTACCCTATTCTGACCTGCCTGAGGAAGAGAGGCTAAGGAGACAAAGCAGCAGCAATGGAGAGTGGCAAAATCATGGGAATGTTAGAACTCTAGAATTGGGACTCCACAACTTTGCTGATGAGATAGCAGCAAGGTAATCTGGTTGTAAAAACTACATGGGGTTCCAGGGACCACCCTGTTCTCCAAACTCCATTCCTCAATTCTGAGAGCTGGCTCTGTTGTAGGTCCTGTTCTTCCATGTCTTTGGTTTCCAATTTCCTGAAATCTTTTTTTTTTTTTTTTTACAACAGACCTTCATTAATCAAGAAAACTTGTAAATTGGGAGCTGAGGTGGCTCAAGCATTTGAGCGTCTGCCCCCCACTTGGGAGGTCCTGGGTTTGGTTCCTGGTGCCCCCTGAAAAACAAAAACAACAAGCAAACAAATGAAAAAAACAACTCAGGAAAACTGATGTGGCTCAGGGGCTGAGTGCTTGCTTCCCACATATGAGGTCCGGGGTTCAATCCGTGCCCCCTGGTACCTAAAAAAAAGAGAAAAAGAGAGAAAGAAAAAGAAAGAAAGAGGAAAAGAAAGAGAGAAAGAGGGAGAGAAAGAGAGAGAGAGAGAGAAAGAGAGATAGAAAGAAAGAAAAAGGAAGGAAGGAAGGAAGGAAGGAAGGAAGGAAGGAAGGAAGGAAG